>VYXC01006602.1:666939-816528 GCA_013397175.1 Platysteira castanea
CAAAACCAGAAAGCATTTTGGAAGAGAATATGACAATGAAAGAAAGAAAGAAAGATTCCTGAGTTGCCCTTTCTTTTACTCTGGATTTATAAAAAAGTCATCCACTTCTTATGCTACAAAAACACAGGTGGCAACAGGTGTCTTACCTCTCTCTGAGTAACAGTTTCCATGATGGTCCCAAAAGCAGGGATTGTAGCAATCCTTACTGAACTACAATGGAAGAACAGAGTCTTTAAGACGTATTCAACACCAAGCACAAAATTACTTAAAGCAAAACAAAAAAAATTAGTACTTTTAAGTTACATTAGTTTCTAGCAATGACCAAAAAAAAAAAAAAAAGCAGATCAGGAAAAAGACAGGATTAACTCAAGGTCTCAGTCTGAAACTCACAATTCAGGATCACTGGACAAGGTAACAAGGGCCGGAGCAACCCGCTTGTCAACTAATGCTTCACTCATGCCTCGAAGGGTCAGCTGTAAACCAGTCAACATGCAATAAAAAACGCTTTGGTAAACTTGAAGAACTGGGTTAGCTGTGACTGAGGATGGGCAGGCAGACTCTTGGGGTTGTTCTTGGTTTAGTCACCCACACAAGACATTAAAGCCACTAAGACTCTATTCATGCTGTAGCATCTGTTAGTAACAAGTTGTTAGTGAGATTAGCAAAGCATCCCTCCTTAGCTTGAAAGAAATACCACATCAGAATGTCCAGGAA
This sequence comes from Platysteira castanea, assembly GCA_013397175.1. Classification (NCBI taxonomy): domain Eukaryota; kingdom Metazoa; phylum Chordata; class Aves; order Passeriformes; genus Platysteira; species Platysteira castanea. Next base: position 667,654 of record VYXC01006602.1, read on the forward strand.
ATGAAATGCCATGGTTGTCTATCAGAAATGAGATGCAGCCAAAATTACTTCACATTCCATTAATGCTGATGATATTTAATTTTGCAGTAGCAAAGCTGATAGCATTACAGAATAGTAGTATCTAGCTTTCTGTTAGAAATGATGTAAGCAAATTTGAAAACTGAGAACATGATTATATATAGAAAACAAAAATTAAATTTAATGGATTTAAGTTTTCTATTTAAAGTTTCTTCAGCATTTTTATACAGTTTAATTCCAGGTATTGCAGTAAACCTTTTTATTTAGAAATAAGTGATTTAAAGGTCACTTTCCTTTAAAAGTAATGCAAGTTTTGTTCAGCTAGATTAAGAGACATAACTGATGGTTATTTCCTTCCACGTATTAAGAGGGATGCTAGGTATATAAGACAGGGAACTTACATTTCAGGGTCACTGGAGAGAGTAATGAGAGCAGGAACAACTCTCTGAGCTACCAGAGTTTCATGTACCCCCTTCACCAACAGCTGAATGGTCGGAGCAGGGGGGTATCACAGGTGATGCACGGAAAGAGCGAGCACAGTATCACGGGAAGAAGAATGGCACAACCAAGAGAGAGAAAGAAAAAACACAAAAAGCAAACCAAAATTAGAAGCTAAGCAAATACTGCTACACTAGAGCTTCATAAATGCAAAGGCGTGAAGAAAGCTAAAAGTGATCTGGCAGTCAGCACAAACATGACAAATTCAACAGTACAATGTTTTCTCTGTTTTCAGATATTTTAAAACTTAAACTCAAACCTTTAGCAAGTAATTGCAGATACTAATGTAATTATGTATTATAATTATAAATAAAGTTATGTATAATTAAGTACTAAAGCAATGTCAATTTGAATTTGACAGTTTCATGTAAATGCTGTTCCTAACTCAATACAACAGTATTTATCATAGTAGGTGGCTGTCACATGCAACACAGAAGTTCTGACTAGGCCAAATGTGTGTGGATTTCCCCACACTGAGTGATACCTTTCACACCTTTTACAACAAGACAAACAGCACCTTTCCAGATGCCAAAAAGCTTTCCTGAAAGTCATTCAGGACTACTTGAGATTTAACTACCATCCAAGGAGTATGCATGCTGGTCCATGCAGGTAGAAAATGGAGAATCCTTAAATTATCCATGAAGTGTATTTCCTCAAGCCTTTTTGCAAACTACGGAAGAGATATATTTGTTGCAGTGCATCTCAAATGTTAAGAGCTATAAATCAGAGTGAAATTCATTATCCCCGAACACAACAAAGTTGTTTGAATCCAGATGTTCCCAGGTGATTTTTTTACATTACCTGTGTCGCTATACACAAGCATTTGCAGTGTATGTTGTAGATGCCTTTTACATGCTTTATTCCAATGAAAACCTACTGATTTTCAAAAATGTCAAGTTGCTAATTTTTTCATATTCAACAAAATGGTGGCTATTGTCTTTGTTCATAAAAAGAGGAAAGATTAGATATTTCCATTTTGTGTCTTATGTAAGGAAGTCTGCATGTATTTGTTGGTTTTCGGAGATAAATATAAAAAGTTCATCAGTAAGTTTATGTGAGAAATATGAAATGTCTTTTTAATATTTAGCTGTAGCCTAATCACTCATATTGCATAATGAACACAAATTAAATTCCAAGCTTTTCCCATGGGAAAAGTGGTAGCTGTCACTATATCAGTACCAAAACCAGGCAGTATTTCCACCCTCTAACTAGGGATTATTTTACATTCTGCTATTTGTTAGAGCATTCCTGCCTTACCAACTCTGAATTTAAACCAAAGTAAGCTGTGAAAGATTAGAAGGAACCTGACTTTGCAGAAGCTTCCATATAAAGCAGTCATTTTTATTAAGCAACATTTGTGTGCCTGTATGTGAGTGCATGCATGAGTGCACACAGACGTGGAACAGAGTGTGGCCTCACAGACAATAACTGGAGAAGGAAGCATGGGGAGAAGCAGTGTAAAAACATGTGGCTGCAAAGCACCTGGAGGAGCAAAGTTGCAACATCCTATACTTGTTATTCAGAAAGTATTAGGATGTCAGTTCAACTACAACATTCTAACATCAATACATTTCACAATGATTTACATTGGCAACAGCTTCAAGTGCCAATCTGTTGAGTTCATGGGCTACTCTTCAAACAGCTCTTAAGGACATAGCTCACTGCTTGCTTATGATGGTTTTACTTTCATATACAGCTTTACTAATTTTCACATTTATTAAAATAGAGAATGCTTGTAATTTTCAGTCTTGGACAAACAGAGACTTGGGTTTTCTTTACCAACTTCCATTTTGAGAAAAGCCTAGCAGTTATACAGTGCTTTGAAAAAAAAACCCAAATGCTTGGGATTTGTATAATTAGCAAATAATTTAGAATGATCTCAGCTTCATTCCTTTCTGGTCTGCTACATTTCTAAGTATGGTAAAGCACGATAAACAGACGCGTTCCATCATACAGAAAGTAAAACATGCTTTATAACACAAGTGTCATTCTGAAGACGTGTCCCTAGCCCTGAACCCAAACAGACCAGCAAAGCTTGTGTATAACTCAACTACGTGCTTCACATTCAAACCAGAGCAATCAAATCTGTTTGTATCAACATTCAAATAGGAAACTACCAACTAAAAACATTAATACAGAAGCAACAGGAACAGCTGGATGGGCAAAGCCATGTAGCAGCATGCAAGGTTAGAGTGAGACAGGCAATGTAAATTTTTATCTTATTTTGATTCGTCTAGATCATTACTTACGCATACTAGAGCTTAAAAATGGTAGCACCAAGCTTCCTGCCCCAAAGGGGCGAAGCAATGGAAAGGCTCCACATCACCTCTGTGTCCTTTCAACCCTTAACAGACTGTAAAGGTTTGGTAAAGCAGTTGGGCCTGCACTCTCTGTGCTGCTCAGAATCTTTACTGTTCTCATATAGCTGTCCTGCAGGTCACACACTCTTCATCTTATTATCTAATCAAAAATGGGCTTTGCCATTCAGCAGCCTCTGACGTTACAGAAATTCCTTGAGTGATGGAATCTTTCAGTAGTGAAACCAACTATTACCATCTCCTTGCACAGGTGACTTCCCAAACTTACATAATACCATGTATAAATACGTATGCTATGGTTATCCAGGAAATGGCAATATGCTACTATTTTCAAGTACGAAAAGCATCTAAAAGAAAGCTGCCTAGGCTTTAGTAAAAATTGAAATGTGCTAAGAAACATGATATGAAATAGCATGCATAGACTGCCTAAAAAAATTCAACATGCAGCTGGATTTGAAAAGAAGCTGCAACCAAGACAACAGCCTGTTGTAACTGAGGTCTTTCACACGTCTGGCTAATGTTTACTAGGGGAAAAAAGCTAATTATTACAAATATGATACTAAAAAATGCTTTTGTGAGATGTATGCAAATAGATTTTAAGGGTGTCTAAAGATTGCCATCTCCTTTTTAAAAGGAGGGGTAAAAAAAAATCCCCAGAAAAAAAGGATGTTGTTGGATGTTTTCAATTGAAGTCTAAGGATGGTGCTTGTTGTGGTTGCTTACTGCTCCCTCTGCTCTGACTTGCAGAGTGTCAGTAAAGAAAGTTAATGTATGTGTTAAGTGCTCTTTTTTTCTGAGGCAGACTTGAGATTCATTTTTGCAAATGGATACAAGATGTCAGGTTCAGCTAGAGGTCCCCTGCAAAACTATCCAAATGAGTCAAATGTGGAATAAATGCACAAAAGAAGAGAAGGAAAAAGAAACGGTGATCAGAAATATGTGTTTCTAACATGCAAGGGACAAAAAGTTCTCTTTGTTCAGCCAATGGAGTATGTCCAAGAGTTTTTGCGTATGCCTTTTAAAATGAACATATGATGAAACAAAGGCATGATGTGAAAATAAAAGCAAACTTATTAGATATACGTTTGAATCTTTATTCTGACCAAAATTTATAGATGTTAAGGGAAAGATGAAGGTGTCATTATGAGGCAAGTAAAGTAACTAAATTCTTTTAAATTCTTTTAATTTTTACCAAAAATACAAAATTGCTTACATGTGTGTCTTCACCACCATGTCTGGTACAAAGAAAACTGATTTGAATTACAATGCAAGTGCAATGTATGAACATACACAAGACCAACTGAAAATGTAAGTTGTATATTAGACTACTGATGGTGTGTTGAATAGCAAAAGCAGAAGTTAAACTCAGAGATGCTTACGTTTAACTAAAGACCTATAGAAAGATGTGCTGTTGAACAGAGAACAGATATAGAAACAACTGAACAACAACCTCCTGCTCCATCACACAGTACACAGCTTATTTAAGTTCTTTGTAATTATTAAGAATGTAGCAACATTGTCTGATTGATCCCTGTTTTAAAAAATAAATTCTAGTTTTAAAAAAGTTTTAAGAAGTTTGGATAACACTTACCTCAAACATTCTAGCAGCTGTACATCGAACAAGAGCAGAAGTATGGACAACTCCATACCATAAAACAGTTAATAGCAGCTCATGATAAGCTGGGTTTGCACTGGAAGAAAACAGTTGGGTAACTGATCAAACAAAAATACTCCCAAGCCCTAGATAGGTTCTTTACCTAAAAAATGCAGTCTTAAGAATTCCTTGTTCAACAAATCTAAAACTCCAGCATTTATCTGTTCTGAAGATACAAAATACTTATCTCATCCTGAAGGACTTGCAATATGTTACAGTCTAGAAAATACGCTGCATTTTTAACTTAATTAAACCCCAAACCCAACTTTAGGAACATAATTTACAATGAATTATTATATTGAATGCAAATACATATCTAGAACAAATGACAATAGTGTAGTAAATACAAAATTAATTTCCATTCTCAATGAGTTATTTTTGTGGAAATATTTTGCTTGGGTTTTGGTGTTCCTCTTTTACACTACACATTTTTTTTTAACTGCTACATTTTTAACCTAGAAATTACATTTACACCAGGGAAAAAAAGCAAGTATAGCCTTTATGCACCCAAAGCATCACAGTTATTTAAAATTACAAACAGATTAGCAGCTTTTAATAAAAGCTTCTAATGTATTTAGATGTAGTCAACCCCAAGGTATTTTCTTTACCCTAGTTCCACAAAGGAAGCTTTCAGGCTATCCAGAGGAGCATGGGACAGTGAAAGCATGGTCATTACATCTTCTAGGAATCCAACTAACAGCTTACGGTCTTCTTCCTGAAAGAAGGGAAGAAGGGAGTACAGTGATGAATATGCTGGAAGGATTGCTGAGGCTTTGATGACAGCCAATGGCTACAGAGGAGACAAACTATGAAAAAGAACAAACGAGATTAAGCATTTAACAATTTTCTTAGGAACTTCAAAAACGTGGTTAAAGAACAAGAGCCTTTCAAAGCAAACACACAAAGAGATTGTGTTCCATCAACTAAGCACATACTCACGCACAAACTGTTTTACTAAAGAAACTTTTAAGAATAGTACTTAAGCATATTTATGACTCCTGAAAGTTTATAATTGGTCACAATCCACTAAAAATTTGTAAGATTATGAAGAATTTCTTTTTTTCCTGTAAGGTATGTATATACTAGAACTTGACTGCTCGTTGCTGGAGGATTAGGTAATATTTATAATGTGTTTGTTTCAGTATTAGGTAACACTAAAATTTTAAGATTCCAACTAGGCCCCAAAAGGCAATTTACCTGTTTCAGTAAATTTTGCACAATGATGTTTGCAAAATTCAGAGTTAAATGGCCGAGAACCCATTTCAGGAATAACATTAATAGAGTTTATTGACAGAGGGGCATGGTAACAACATGATCTAAATGTGCATCACCACCCGACTAGAAAACTTTGCTTGTAAATGCATTTACAGCTGCCCATTAATCTACCTATCTTCAAAGCACAAGAACAGTAAGTTTTCAAAGAACACGGTAATGTATAGGTATTTTTTAAAAATAAATTTTTCACACCATTTTATTTCTCACAAAGAAACAGAAACCCAAACCTACCTGAATATAACATGTAAGGACCCCCGTTGCATAGATGGGAACTGTGGCTTTTGTTAGCACTCCATTACCTGCTGTGGAATCTAATGAAACACAGTGAAGAGCTTAGGTTTTATACATACATATGAGTATAAAATACATATATTATATATAGTAGACTTACATATGTGTATTTAAGTACTATATTTTAACATCTTTTTATATACACATGAAGAATTTATATGCATATATACACAAATGTGCTAAAACACTGCACAAGGGGTATTTGAATTTGAGATTTTTTTTTATCTTACATACAATCTGCAACTTCAGAGTCTTCCATTCAGATTAAGACTAGATTTTTCAACATTTCATAAAGATAAGAAATTTGAGAACTGCAGCCTGAAAATGTTATTTGAACAGGAGATTGAAAGTTTTTTTCCTGTTGCTGTTAAGATCAATTCACTTGAGTAAAAAGCTACTTACCTATGTTTTCCTCAGACAGTCTTAAGATTTCCTGGAACTGTGGTTTTACCTATGCAAAGGATGATGAATCCCATGTAAGAAAACTTGCCACCAGTGTCAATTAACTTAGAAAAATAAAAGAATTTCAAAACAAAGAAGAAAAAAAAGAAAAAGAAAGAAAAAAGAAAAAAAAAACCAACCCAAGCCAAAACAACAACAATCCTCTCTCTGGAGGCAGCACATACTGCTAACAGAGTTTTATAAATTTATCTTTAGGTAATCCTCTCATGTTTGACAATTTCCCTTGAAAGTATTTTAAAATTATATTCAGAAGTTATTTTATTGAGAAAAATGATGTAATTCCTTGATAAAAATGTTTAGCTGTCACCTACAGAAAATATTTCAGGCTGGGAAGACATGAATTTTAAATTTCTTAATCAAGTAAGGCTGAAATACTTCACTAGGAGTGAACAGTATGCTGTTCTGGAGAAACAAAGTTGTTAAACAACCAGAATTAGGATGATCTCTCCTACTCTCTCTGTCATTCATAAAGGAAATAAAAAGAATATAGTTTAAAAAAAATAAATTGTCCCTGGTTGGGCAAGATGAGAAGGCCATTCCAAAATGACTAAAACCAGAAAAGGACACAAATAGAGCTCTAAAAATAGCAGGTTTAAATGTACTTATAGAAAAGCATCAGTGTGACATGAAAATACAAATGGTCACAAAGTGTGGGTGTTCTGACATACTGTAAATATAGAGAATATGTGTTATCAAGGTACTATTTATGTACAATATTTAAGGTAATACCTTACCTTAGTGTTTGTAAAAATTTTCCCAAATGTCCTACATAGTCTCCAGAAAAATCTAGAGAACTCATGGACACAGGCAGTTGATGCTACATTGATCTTGCCAACTATTTCTATAAGCTGTGGTAGCCTAAAAATCAGGAAACAAAAGGATAGTAAATATGACTCTGATTTTTTTGCCTTTGTCCATTTACATTTGTATAGATTTACTGCTTGTATTAGTAAGTACATGCACACACAGAGCACTACTGGTTGTAATAAAATTAACTACATGTTCTGTGCAATTCCTGACCTGTGAAAAAATCAAGAGTTTAAGTTCCAGAAAAGTCTGACCCATGTTTTCAAACATCTGTTGCTATCATGAGACAGTCAGAATACAAAAATCTTCACTCCACAAGAGAACTATACCAATGCAAAAATAAAAGAAACAAGTTTTCAGAGCAAATAGTTACCTACATGTTCTGCTAGACTTGATATTTTCTGAATCAAATTAAAGTCAATTCAGCATGAAAATTAAACCGCCTAAAATAAATTCAGTTTTCCTCTTCAGTAATTCCCAAGCGCAATCATTCTTAGCACTCTTATATTAAGTAATTGTTAAACATGACCATGCTTAAGAACTATTAACTTTGACACATTTTAAAATTAGGTATCCTAAGACACAAATTAACTCACAGCTGATTCACTACCCATAACAGCGTCTCCCAGCCTGTGGTGCCCTCATGTTCTAGCTGATGGTCGTAGAGTTGCAACAACACCGCCAGTTGTTCGCGGCTTCCAATGATGACGGCAACATCCTGAAGAGGCGACACGGGTCGGGGAAACCTAGTGACTGTAACAGCACAGAACAAGCAACCATGAACGAAAGAAGATGAAAATACCATGGAGGTGATGTCAGAAACAACAGCTAAGAAACTGAAACTCATTAAGTGCCTTCTCTATAAGGTTATCAATTTGCTTTCTAAAAATCAGTGAGTTAAAATAATCTCTGAAGAGATTATGTAACCCTCAGCTAAAAAGAGAAAATACCAATACAAGGAGGTTATGTTATTATTATTGCCAGCAGCTTGACCAAGGTCAAACCCTGCCTGACCAACCTAGTGGCCCTCTGTGATGGAGTGACTACATCTGTGGACAGGGAGAGCTACAGATGTCACCTATCTGGACGGCTGTAAGGCCTCTGACAGTCTCCCAAAACATCCTCTCTAAACTGGAGAAATATGAATTTGATGGATGGGCTTTTCAGTGAACAAGGAATTGACTGGATGGTCACATCTGGAGGATAGTGCCTTAATGTTCAGATGCACATCAGTGACAAGCTGTGTCTCTCAGGGGTCCATACTGGGACCAGTAGTGTTCACTATCTTCATTAACGACACGGACAAAGGGATTGAGTGCACCCTCAGCAGGTTTGCAGATGACACCAAGCTGAGTGGTGCAGTTGACACACCTGAGGGACAGGATGCCATCCAGAGGGACCTGGACAAGCTTGAGAAATGGGCCCATGGGAACCTCGTGAGGCTCAACAAGGCTTAAGTGCAAAGTGCTGCACCAGGGTCAGGGCAACGCCCTGCACCAATACAGGCTGGGGGATATGAAGGGATTGAGAGAGACTTGGGGGTGCTGGTGACTGATAAAACTGGACATGACCCAGCAATATTTGCTTGGAGACCAGAAAACCAACACTATCCCGGGCTGCATCCAAAGCAGTGTGGCCAGCAGGGCAAGGAAGGTGATTCTGCCCCTCTGCTTCTCTCTCATGAGACCCCACAAGGAGTGCTGCATCCAGCTCTGGGGTCCCAGTACAGAAAAGACATGGACCTGTGGGAGCGAGTTCCAAGGAGGGCTACAAAAATGTGAACAAAAATAAAGCACCTTTCCTATGAGGAAAGGCTGAAAGAGCTGTGCTTGTTCAGCCTGGAGAAGACTAGTCCGAAACCTGAAATTTTGGAATGCCTTATTTAGGTAGTAACCACTCAGTGAAAAAGTGCTCATCTTCAAATTACTCAGGTCAGCTAGATGAGCCTTACTATGGCACATTTAACATTTTCAAAGGAGTATCAGACAGCAGTAATGTACCACTAGCTACTTTCCAAATTCTCCTATAAGTTGTTACCCTTTCTTTGCATCTTCACACACAGCACTATTACCAGCATGTGGCAGGTGCTACCAATAACATCTTTAAAAAGTATTTGCAACAGTAGAAAATATTCTACAGACTAGGACTGCTGATCTAAAGACAGCTTCACCGTGAGGCCATTCAGTCATAGAATGATTTGGGTTGGAAGGCACCTTAAAGATCATGTAGTTCCAACCATGCTACCATGGGCAGGGACACCTTGCACTAGACTAGGTTGCTCAAAGCTCCACCCAACCTGCCTTTGAACATTGCCAGGGATGGGATGGTCTTCTAAGATACTACATAGATAGATAACAGATGGTGATGCTGCTGCATTATGCTGTGTTTTTCCCACTTCATAAATTTGTAAGAATTAACTGAAACTGGGGCCAGCCTTCCTGAGCTATTACTGGCTATTAATGGAAATCAGTTACTCAGAAACCTTTAGGAAGTATAATTAAAAACTGCTTTGCGTTCTAAAAGCTTCATATAAGAAGGAGAGAAAAACAGAAGAATTTTCTTTTTTTTGGTGATAATCAGGTACCTATCTCAAGGGTAGCATGGGGTGGAAAAAAGAAGCATTACTTAAGAATTTGCTAAAGCAGGCCAATATGAAAAAAATCCAAGTATCAGAAATTAATAATTTACCTTCTATTTGTGGTACTTCTCCCTGAAGTTTAGCTTTGCTTGTAAAAGGTGCATTCTGTAGCACCAGTGCAAACAGTGAAGGAATCAATGATTGCAGGGCAGACAGATACATGTGGAGTTTATGTTCATCCAAGCCATGTTCTCCTTCCTGAAACAAATAGGACATTTACTTCAAAGTTTTCAATTTGGATGTTCCTTAGGCATGTATTCCCTGGCAAGACACCAACACATCTGTGATGAGTTTCTACACAGACACACTAATTATAAAACAATTTAGTCTAACTATAAGCATATTTTGTCACCCTTAAGTCACCTGTACTCAAAAGATTCAAGCAACACAGCCTCTGGCATTTAGCAGTTCATGCTGATGAACAGACTGATATTTTGAAAGGACATTTTTCAGCACATTTTGGAAATGTGGATCCTTTGCCCCAGAGACCAAGGCACTTAAAGTGAATGAACCAGTCACCTGTACTCTGAAAGCAAGCATCTTCTTTCAGTGTGTTACATAGCTATGAGGTATCCAATTTTTCCAGAACTTTTGAGATATCTATCAAATGAAATATGCAAACTGGATCATAATTAGAAATGACAAACCTTAACCATTCAAATATACTTTTATTGCTTATTTAATAAAAACCGCAATTTACTAAAATCTACACAATTTAAACGTGGGGCAAATGCTATTAGGCTATAAAACAAAGCATTATTGAAGAAGAGAATGTTTAGTTTGGGGGGTTTGGGGTTTTTTTATTTTTTTTTTTTCCTTCTTCCAAAGTACAAGTAGAGAATACAAAGAAAATTCTCCAGTATAGAAGCAGCTGAGGACATACCCTGAGCAATTTTTCAATTTTATTAAGCAGTGTAGGTATAAGATGGAACTGTAGATTTCCCAGTTCTGTTGTCCAGGCAGCGTAAGCAGGTAAAAATACCTGATGTGTTGCACTAACCACACGTTCTGAGGGGTCTCCTAAAGCTGAAAGCAGCAGCTCAAAACCCTGGTAAAAGACATTAAAGAATGCAATTATTTCCCAAAAATTTATACAAACGTTTTACCACTCTGCCGTCAAAAACTCAAAGAGATAGCTCTTTATTTTCACTTATCCAAAACACTATTGGGCAGCATTAAGCTGACCTACAGGTAGGCTTTGTTGTAGCAAACAAATCTGTGTTAGCAAGTGATGATATCAAACTGGCTAATATCAGGTGGGCAGTGAAGTGGTATGTTCTTAAAGGCAAATTATGAACTATTAGAGCAGCTTCTGTATAAGGCTTGCACCTGAAATTCTAATGCTACTTGTAGTTTTTCTGTTTTGTCTTGGTGACATAGTAAAATCAACATCCATATAAATAATCATAATTTTAAAAAGTATCTAGAAAGACTTAATAAAAATGCAGGAATTTATAAAACTCCCTGTTCATGAAGTATCTCTAGAAAGCATTTTATCCATACAGAATCCAAACCAAATTATACCTGTTGATATTTATCTGGATCATCAATATAGCCCATAATGATGCCAAGGCTTTTGATCACAGCTTCTCGTACCAGATCTGCCTTATCTTCCATCAGCATTTGTTGCAGCATGGAAAGTACTAACGAACTACGAATTTCTTTCTGTTTGTAAACAAGAAACAGACTTGTTAAATCCAGTGAAACAAGAAATGTGGGTTTGTATCAACTATTACAAATAGTTTGCACTTCTATTAGTGCTCACAAACAAAATCCCTTCCTCCAACCATAGATTCCTTTATGAATATTACATGTTCAGTTTTCACAACAGAAGATGAATGAATATAAAATGTCAACAGCTTCATTAGACAGACTTTTGTCCTACTAAGCACAGATCTAAGGTCCTTTAATTCACATGGAACCAAAAATAACTAACAGCAATAAAACTACTATAGGTCTAGACTCAAAACTAAGTAATCACTGCATTGCTATATTGGAGAAGTGGGGGGGGGGGGAAATTTAGGTTCCCTCCCCCCCCCNGGGGGGGGTTAATTTAGGTTCCCTCCCCCCACTCCTTTCTCTAAAGCTTCAAGTTCTAGTTTACCACTGACATAATTTTCGCTGCTTCTTCCAACTGGCAGCACTCTTGATGTAACATTCCACAGTGCCTGAAGAATGCTACAGTTGAGTGCCAACTCTTTTTTCATAGAGTGTTTCCTTAATTGGTCCTAATAATCTCTTCTTTATATTGTTTTTACTGAAATGAGTATTCATATTGCTTTTAGAAACATTTTACAGCTAGATTAACTTCTTCTTAATAAACTACCTCCCTCTTTAAGGGACTTAGTGAATCTCACGTGTGATATAAAGTAGAAAACAATGTTGACTGTCTATGCATAACATACACACTTGGTAATGTTTAAAATTATAAAGTATGCTTACATTATGCATCAGATTTTTACCTTGCTTTCACTAGCAGGTATTCAGAGTCTATTAATACTTACTGGAAGGTAAGGTGCTAGAGCTCCACAGGATTCTGCTACCAGTAGCCGTCGCTCTGGGTATTTGTGGTTGATCTGGTAAAGAGAAACAGATGGACTGTTTGCTTTGCAGTAACCAGCATTCACAATGTGGTTAGAATGAACCGCAGTGGAGGTATGTGTCTGCACCTCTTCAATAAACAATGACTGAGCCACAGAAGTTGCACCTGGGTACTAAGCAGCCTCAAATTCTTGCACTGAGGCATAAAGGTGAGGCAGTTGTCCTATAAGACAGAGCTTAGAATAAGGGAAGAGTTGGAGAAGCACATATGTATATGAGAAGCATGTACGTATATGCAATGAAAAGGAAAGCATCGTATGGGCTGCTGTACTCTAAAGAATTTGCATAACTCCTGAACTGGCATGAAATGAAATACTTTGTCTTATGAAGCCCTCCAGGAGCACTGTTCCTCCAAGATCTACACAAGTGCCCTCTAGTGCTCTGAGCCAACCAGTGTAGCAGAGCTGCCCAAGTCTTGCTGAGCAGTCAGAGTCAAAAGAAGACACCTGTACAAAGCTAAACTCATTTGCACACTATTAAAGTTATGCTCTCAAGTCCAGCATAAATACATCACACCTCTAAATACAATTCATACTACCAAGAACCTCTTGATCCTGTGCTATTTTCTCTTTCTACTCAAAAGTTGCCTGGAAATTCTGCCTTACAAATTTAATATTGACACTTTGGAATCAAGTTTGCATTCTGCTGGAGTCAGATCTAGTGGCCTGTGTAACGGTTGTACAATGAAACAAGCAATGTATTTCAATATACTTTGTGAATAAAAAAATTTATGGTAAAATGCTGAGAATGAAATGTGGATTTTTTATGCTGTCAGATAAAACAGGATATGCAGCATTTGGTGCAACTGTTTCTTTCTTTCTTGCTATGCAGTGTGATGGCTTGGTGAGGCAGCCATCTCACCACGAAAAAAGACTGAAGTACTCACTGCCTTCTTTGTCTCTATCTTGAAAGACTTGCCTTCAGTAGCCTGAAGTCCCTAAAATCCATGCCAAATTCTGGCACAAGAAGGACCTTTGGCAGAAAACTAGCAGGCCAGGAAACATTTGAAGAATTTGGACATACAGTAGTCTGTGGGCCTTGATGGGGATGTACCCATGAGTGCTTAGAGATCTGGCTGATGTCATTCCAAGAACACTTTTGACAATTAACAAAATGTTGTGGCAATGGGGGAAGTTCATGAGGACTGGAAGAAAGCAAATGTCACCGCTACCCTCAGGAAGGCCAAGATAGAGAGTGAAACATAGGCCAGTCTGCCTCACACCAGCTCCAGGGAAGGTGTTGGAGCAATCAGTCTTACAAAGCATTTCCAAACATCCGAAGGACAAGAAGGTGGCTCGAAATAGTCAGCATTTATTTATACAGAAAAAAATGACACACGACCAACCTGACAACTTTCTGAGATGACTGGCTTAGCACACTCAACAATAATGCCTGATTCTAGCTGTTCTGGTATGAAATTACTGAGAACTCACTCCAGAATGAAGTGTAGAAAAGATGATTTCAAAGAGACTTAAATGAACAAATCCTAAGCTTCAGGACTAAACTGAAGTCTCAAGCATGGGAGAATGTTCTTTGAGTGTGTCTATCATTATTTTGCATTCATTTATCATCATATTCACCTGTAATAATTTTTGGAAGTACGGAGATTTCATAGTTGAAAAATATTACGGACAAGTGAGAGGCTGCTTTAAAATCTACTAGGCTGTGAAGGTGGTGAGGCACTGGAACAAGCTGCTCAGAGAAGCTGTGGATGCCCCATCCCAGAAGTGTTCAAGGCCAGGTTGGATGGGGCTTGGAGCTAGATGGTCTTTAAGATTCCTTCCAACCCTAATTTTTTTATTAATCTGTAAAATCTTTGACTTATGTGCCATCTTTTCAAATGCAAATTCCCCACTGGCAACAGAGAGACACAATCTTCTGGAGCTCTGCCTACCTGAGGAAACAGCAATGACTAGTTTCAGCTGGTTTAGGTGGTCTGGCATGGCAATGTAAATATCACCCTTGATATTCCAAAGACATACTGGAGGAAAAAAGACTCAAATTTCTGTCAGGTTTGTATTCAGGGAAGATGAGAAGCCCTTGGAAACGAAATGTAACTAAAGTGTTTATTACAATTTATTTTCCTTTTGTCTTTAATAAGCAATATTCCAATTTTGGAAGCCAATAACTCATCACTAGTTTTGAGTGACCTTTTTAGCATTCACAGAGCCTTCAACTAAACTGAGTCAGTTACCAAATTTTACCTGCAAAAGAGCAGGTAGAGAGTTTACAAAGACTAGCCTGATAACTCTTGAGCTCCAGAAGGTATCAATGAAAATGATGAATTTTCTGAGGGCCCAGTCCTTTGCATCTGTAAATAGATTTTGGTTGGAGACCAAGGGCATGAATCCTTTTCATGATTTACACATCTATTGCGAAAAGTAGGAAATTATATTTGAGTTCCTGCTATAAACTTGAGACTTGTGACAATAAGATTCAGCTGGTATTTCACTACAGAAAATAATGACCTGGCTCCAGTACTGCAAAGAAAGTCTGGCAAACTGCATTAAATAAGTGCACTATGACATATGACTTGTTAGTCTGATATGCTGTACTATTACAGTTGGACTAGTTTCTCTTTTGCATCAGCAATTAGCAAGAAGTAGATGAGAAAAATGTGCTCTTACTGAGGTGAGATAGTTTTTTCAAACACAGTTTAAATTTCATGAGGACTCAGAAAACAAAATGTTGCTTACAAAATTAGGCAAAAATACAGAATTCTTTCTATGGTTCCTTTCAAACTACTACTGTCATGAGACCACTTAAGATAGATCAGTCATTCACAATAAGCACAAATGCTGCATATAATTTGTACTTCTACTGTCAGAAAGCATTAAGGCTATTAAAGCTTAGACTTTATTGTGAAACACAGATTGCTGTGTTATGCAAAAAACAGTAGAAAACTACCAGACCAGAAATACTCTGCCGTCAAAGCAGGCATTCCCACTCCGTCATGGCTTATTCATTCATTGTCTTTTCAGGCAATAATGAACTCCATTTCCTTCACTGTGGTAGGAAAACACAACACATTTTCACCTGAACTCATGTTGTTCTGCTTCTATGCCTCAGATGAAACAGTAAAAACATTTTAGTTTGGTTGTTCAGTTATTTCTATTAATTTGGAGTATCTGTGAAAAAGATCACTGTGACTCTACAAGTGACATGTAAACTTCTGGCTCATCTCACAGGTGCCCATCTATGAGAGACTTGCTCATGACTACTTTGGTTTTTGATTTTGTTTAAGAATTTAAACTAGCTGAAATGTGGACACTGCTCCATGGACTTAATAAAACATTAAAAAAATCAGCAAATAAAATCTTTGAATGAAAATGGATTTCCAACAGGCTGGAAGGTACAGTAAAAATTATAAAGGTACCTATCTGGCAACAGGTTGCACAACATTGATGAACATGTGCTTATCTACACTTCCATATAATAAGCTTATTCAGGTACAAGCAGGTAACTAGAATCTCCAGATAGTCTTTCATAAGCTTTCTGCTTCTAAACTGTGTTTAACGTTAGATAAAAATATACATGATGAGAACAAAGAACATCCCAATATCTTTTTGAAAAATATTTTGAATGGCCATTCAATGAAAACCAAACCCAAAACCTCCCCCTCAAACAAATAAAACTCAAATTTATGAACTTTTAATAAATTGTGGAGCATAAAGCAAACAATAATCAGTTACCTGCTCCCAACACTGTGGTAAAAGTTCCGCTTCTACACGTGTTGGTCCAACATGTCGGGCAAATGCCACGCACCCAGTCAGTATCATCTGTCTGAAAATACAAATTTAAAGCTTTAATCTGCTTATAAAGTTTTACAATATATAACATGTATTCTTTAAGTTAGTAGAAACACATGCTGACAGGCAATAGATAAGTTGTCTGCAGTCAAGATTTCACACCATCCACACTGACTCACAGACTAAATATTAAATTGAAAGCCACTATTATCCCTGCTCATTGCAGGGTGGGGATTTGCTTACATGACCTTCAAATGTCCCTTCCAACCCAAACTATTCTATAATTTTACCTTTTATATTTAAAATGCCTTTTCCAAAATCTTGCAAATCCTCAACTTCATAAATCAGTCTGAGAATCTCTGATTTGAGTATTTCTTATTTTCTAACACCTGAGATCGGGAGTCTCTGACTAAATCTCTCATTTAATTCTTAGTACAGAATACTATCATGCAGTAAAAGGATCTAAATTACCTAATACTATCATACTGTCAGTATTTTACTGGAGTAAATTGATTTTATTTAGAAGCATTTGTGAGATTAAATGGATTTTCTTCAAAGCAAGCAGCTTACTTCTTCTACGACATAGTTTTGCAACATTCTAACATGCAAGTTACTGTCATCTCTCACAAAATACTGGACTTCATTCTTGTGAGAAATCTTCCAAGGCCCACTAAAAATGAAAGCAAGTAATCAACTAGTAGTATCTATGATCACGTGTTATTTGTAGTCATATTCTTACATTTTTTATCTTTCATTAAAGTCTGCAAGAAATTGCCATTGTTCCATCAAATTTCAAAGGCACAGAGGTATATTTAAAATTCCAGTAAGATTGTCCTTTAATGTCATTTGTGATATTTTATTTAATGAGCGTCTATCTTGATAAGACATTTTTACTTCTATTTCTCCTGTTGATGGGATTGAAATAATACCAACTTCACATGCAATTCACCAGTTCTATTTACTTTTAGTGCCTATATGAACTCTTAAATACCCTGTTTCAAATGATAATGTGTGGACATGAGACTCAATTTTATCACCTCCTCAGTAAGATCAGAACACTACTCAGAGTTCATTATTATTACTCTGTGAAATGCAAGCCAGAATTGTTACCATTTTAGTGTCATGTCTAAACTCCTAAATATTTTCTGTACCAATAGCATACCTTTAAGGTTGAAAGGCAGAGATTCCGCTGGTTATTTTTTAACCCCTTAGATTCATCTGCTTTAAGAATTGTTTAGGAGAAAGATCCTATTAAAAAGTTTTTTTTAAAATACCAGCATTCTTTAGGCCAACGATCAGAGTAAACTCTTTTGTTTTTTGTTGTGTGTATTTGGGTTTTTCACCTCTCTACCACATTCAGAGAACCAGGCCTTTGATCAAGGTAAAAAGTAGGGAGA
This sequence comes from Platysteira castanea, assembly GCA_013397175.1. NCBI lineage: Eukaryota > Metazoa > Chordata > Aves > Passeriformes > Platysteira > Platysteira castanea. The sequence continues at coordinate 685,362 of VYXC01006602.1, forward strand.
AAACAAAAATGGTTAGATAAGACTCAAGAGAGCAACAACTGATAGCAATACGGAGACAAAAGCCTGTGGTAATTCTGAGTTCTACTGCAAACTAAATAGGCATTTGAGTTACTATCTTTGGTTCTATACACTGCACTTAATCACAGACCTGAGCAACAGAATATATATTTTTAAGATATTAGAAAACAGCAGAACACAGTAATCACTTGAAATTTTCCACATTAGAAATGGGATAAACCAAAGTATTTTTTCTTAAATCAAGCCTTTTGAAAAAAGTTGCATGAAATCTCAAAATTAAGGCAGATTTCCTTTTGCCCTGCCTACGGAGATGAGAATTCAAAGATATTTTAAAAATATTTGAAAATAAGGTTTTAAATATTTTACTGCAACCATTTTAACAGTATATGATCACAGTCAGCATTTCAGGGAAAGGAAAGTTGTAAGGATCTCAGTAACAGGTGATTAAACCAAGGTTTTAATCTTGTCGTATTAGAGCCAAACATTAATCTCACTTCTTCATGGCTCCTAGCCTCCAAAACTAAAATAAATTGTACAAAAAGGAGGTTATGTGAAGACATTTTTGTTCCTCTGCAGAAGAGAATTTGATAGATATTTTTAAAAGTTGAATGGGACATTAATGAGCAGAGCCTTGAAGACAAAAGCGGCCTTGTTAAATATAATGTTAGTGTACAAGACTACAGCAATATGCCAAGCACCAAAAAGCATCTCCCATGGGCAAGAGGTATAATCCAGACTTTTCGCATAATTGTTAATATACTTCAGATACTTGACCTTATTAAAAAAAAACTTTTAATGGGTTCATTCTTAGAAATGCAATGTCACATTTCAGTCTCTTGCATTTAGCAAATTAAAACTGTCAACTAATCAGCTGCTACATCAAGGTATAATGTACTAGGCCTGTACAGTATAGCAGAAGGTAAACAAATAACAAGAGATAATTAACATCATCGTTCTGGTGACTAAACCTGAATGTCTTTGCTCACTTCATATTGCACAAGACTGCTAAAATATTATTTAAACATATTTAGATAAAAACAAAGCACGCATAATACACTTCCACACAAATCTACAAATATACTGCCTCTCCCCCAAAATTCTGAGTAAGTATTTTCTATCTAATTAGTATTCAGAATCTCTGTTATTTAATGGAATCTTAACTGGTTTTCCATCAGGTTATAGCACCTTTAAAATCTATTATTATTTCTAAGCGTGCAAATGTATGTTATGTATATGCATGTTTTGTCCTGGAGTTTATGGCAGACAATTTTCCCCAAATTTCTGATGAAAACAAATTATTTTTATATACAAATCTCTAATTCACAACAAAAAATGAACAAATTCAAGGAAAAAAAGTTTTTTCTTCTTTCTTAACTACTGGAAAAGACACACCTCATGCACGTAAAGGGGGCTATGAAAAGTCTACTTGATAGGCCACCAACCCTGTAACAATTTAACCACAAGAGATTCCAAGTGAGATGTAATTTCCTTCCCCTTCAACCACAAATTAATTTAGCTTCCCAATCCACATGGGACATTCAAAACATTTCAGAAGCAGATTTCTAATGACTCTGAAGTAGAACCAGGATTGCATCTTTTTGTAATTTCAATCTGCATGGTGCCACTATGCTACAAGTTGCTTTTGTTTATTTAAGTGAGGGTTTTTTTGTCTCCAAAGCCATGGCTTTCAATTATACCTAATCTCTAAATTTTACCATGGGAATGGTTTAAAAAGATGCCTGAACACCACAGTTTTGGAGAACCTCCAAAAGAAATGCCTTCCATCTATTTCATAAAGCCTTTTTTGTCTAAAGACAGCCTAGAGCAACAATAGATACAGATGCTTTACAAAACATCTCTAATGAAAATAATCGAAGAGCTACAGATCAAACATGAAAAATCTTTCCACAGTTAGAGAAAGAAACATACCAGCTTCGGTACTGTCTTTCAACCTTAAGGATATTCTCATCAAGATCAGTATAAAGTCAGATTTCCTGAGCATTAGGGAAGAATTAAATTTATAGAACAAAAGGTGTAATTTGTTTCTGTCTTAAACAAAATGAAACGAAGTTCTTAATACTTCTCGGATGTAGATCACTACTACATTCTTCTAAATTTTTTATTGCTACCATAGTGATGAGCCATAAGTAGAAAAAGCACTATTTTCCTCAAAGAAATGTGGTGGTTATCTTAACAAACATGTAGATCACTAAGACATACTACAACAGGTTTTTAAAAAAAACTGTTCTGATTTAACAAAACAGTTTAAGTTCATCTTTAAACAACAAAAGGAACTGAATGTTGCACTGCAGCTTACAAGCAAATTCTTACATTTCAGTAACTAGGAAGCAAAGGTCATGGAAATGGAAAGTCCTGAAGTTGGCATAAATTTGTCAAGACTATATAAGCAGAATACCAGCTTAAATGAAACTTGTTTAATACCATCCAATAATACCCAATTTCCATTAGTTCTGCTGCTTGGACAGAGAAAAAAGTTCCTGCTTGTCCCACACCCCACAAGTGCAAACACACCTTTGCTCATCATCTGGTCGTTTGATCAAATTGAACAGTATGTGCAGAAGCTGATCTCTCTCTTTGGGTTCAGGATGGAGGCAGGCTGTACACAGTATGAGTGGGATCAATTCCTAAAAAGTTGTGGGTAGGGAAAAACCAAACAAAGTAAAATCGTTTTGGGCATACATTCATTAACAGCAAAAGAAACTAAGAAGATAAATCTAACACCACATAACATCAAAACAATTAGAAAAGATACTTTGGAGTTGTGATGTCTTATTAAGTGACCTGGGGAAAGTGAAGGTCTACAGAAGTTAGAATTATTTTCCTGCTAGGAAAAATCAGGGGAGAACCAGCACATAAAATGAAAAGCTCTGCAAAGATTACAATTAACATATGCAGGTCACCTGTAAGCAGAATTAGAGGACAATCATGGTTTCAATTGTTTTTACTACCTATTGAACTGAAGCTCCACAGACATCTATGGAACAAAGCTCCTATGAAAAAATGCCACGGAGTTAAAGATTAAAATTTCCAGTTATACATGCACACAGTTTTGTGCACAAGTTTGAATAAGCATTGAGAAACATACATTGCTAAAGGTGACTGCAGACAGATTTTGTGTTGACTGAGAATGATCTGATTTTTGTAAAGGTTCTACGATTTTTTTTTTGCCATACGGAAGGAATCTCTGAAGCTGAATTTTCCTTTTGGAGCAATTAAAATCCCTTAAGGAACAAATTACAAACAAAATACTGTGTAAAACACAGAGAGAAAATATAAGGATCTTCATAGTGAGGAACTCCTCCTTTCTAAATATGCCTACAAAGCTCATGGTATTCATTCCCAAAAGAAACAAATGTTTCTAAAACATTGTCTGGAAGTCCCTTCCCTTGACCTTGTTGATGTGAGCTTTTACTCCAACTGAATTTGGAAGCCAGACAGTTTCTAGGTGATTTCATACCTTAGAGACAGAAACATCACACTGGGAGGTCAGGAAAAAAAGAACAAGAAAAAACGCAGTGTCTGCAAAAACCATGGGCAAGTAATCTGGAGATTACCTCGCACACCTGCTGTGTACTTTGGAGCCATTTTCAGCAGAAAGACTTTTTGTGAATTAAGTTGTGACAAATAAGCAGGTGACAGTGGGAAACACATCTAATGCTAGTAGCAGAGATTATACAAAACCTGTAAAAATCTGTGGTGGTTTGGAATGACTTTGCAGGGAGGTGCCAATTTCTTCTTGCAGATATTCAAAGTGACCTAATCATGATGCTCTTGTGGAAACACCACTGACAACATCCTCACTGCTCAACTTGTATTTTCCTGAACAGCAGGGCTTTGTTTATATTAAACATAGAACAATATTCTATTCTAGAGCAGTGTCTAAGCTAGTCAACTCCTGACAAGCTTTTTTTTCATTTTACAAGAATTCTACTCAGTCTGCCATTTGCCATCCCCAAAGACACAACCTAAACTGCATTTTAACATTCTGTGATTCTGGACAATATTTTGGCAGTATTTAACTCAATTATGATACAGATTAGGGAATTTATAACAGAGGAAACAACATGAAAATATCTTATCTATCACTTAAAAAAATCTAAAAGGAGAAAAGGCGAAATAAAAAATAAACTTGAATAATTTGAACACTTCCATTTCTTAATACTTTTAAGAGTAATTGGGGTTGTTTTTAAATAAGTGTAGCACAACACAAAATAACATGAACTGCAGGCGTGCATTAAAGAAACTTTACAAATTAAATTGCATGAAGAACTAAATAACTTCCTTCAGCTGAGAGCTTCTTTCCCTCTAGAATCTGCATGTTAGATTTTATTATTTTTGGATATTTACGATTTTTGCCCATCTAAAGTTCTGAGAAGTCAGGGGGTTTAACCTAATTAATTTTTTTTGTACTGCACAGAAGAATTTTCTCTCCTGCAGACACTGCTTTAATTCAAAAAGATTTGAAAGAATATTACTAATATAATACCTGCCCCAAACACCACTCTACATACCACTACTTATACATCAAAGTAAAATCTTTTGAATAGGAAATCTGATTGTAATTTGTAGATACAGAAGAAAATTACTACCTTCACCATGAAGAATAAAGCTCCTTATAAAACTTAAAGGTAAAGAAACATCTGTTACTTTAGTGAAACCTAAATTTATGAAATCTACCCTAAGTTCACATTATTCAACTGCTCTTGCAAATATTCTGAAATACTCCTATGAAAAACTTTAGAAAGAATATACACCATGAAATGGGACATTTATGGTGTTTTTGTTTCATCTGTTGAAACTAATACATTGATTTCACCTTCTTAGTATGTTTGAGTACCTACTCAAAAATCTCAACTGCTTACTTGGAACTACTCCTAGATTTTAAAACAGTGACATGAGGGGGGTTTTTATAAGCTTCTTATTGAATTTAAGGAAGTTCAAGTTCTCTTTTTTCAGCTGAGTCTGCATGAAAGGAAAATACCTGAGAATATTCACCTAGAAACTACTGCCTTGTGTCTGAAAGGCTAATGAGTAACCTAACAGCATTGACATGGGGCAGATACAAGGCTGGTTCTTTACCTTGCAGAAAGCTGGTTATTACAGCTGACGGAATTAGCTGTATTTTCTTGTCCATTGGTCACATTCTCTCATGCATACTATGGGAGAAGAGAGTGTTCTCTGCATCGCTGCATCAGTGCTTCTACAGTTCCTTCTATTAAGGGGAGTGGAGAAACAGTGAGAAGTCTTGAACAGTGTTTTCTGTACTCCCTATAGCCCTCATGGACAGGAAGGTAAAATTGGAAGCAAAGGGGACTGTGGGACCAGAAGAACAAAACTGTTCTACAGAGGGACAAAACAGGTCAAATGAAGTCTCCCAAAGACTTATAAGGGCCAGATTCTTCTCAGGACATTCAGGAGCATTAAGAACAAAAATCAGCCTACAGGTAGGTTTGAGCTCATTTCTTCTCTTGCTAAGGGTCATGCCTTTGATGTAGATTTGTTTTACAGTCTCAGGTTTTTCATTCTTGAAACCAGCCGAGAAGCTATAGAAAGTAGTGATTTTCCAGTAAGACATGGTGAGATTAGTATTTGGCTGTTTAAACTCAAGAGGAAAGTTCACAACATGGTTATGGAGACTCTATTAATAATCAAGGAATGGACTTCCAGTGGTATTTGAAACACTCTGCATTCCTTGGGAAGGAATACCACTTGTGCTGGCAGTCATAAAGCAAGAACTTAAGTTTCAAAAAACCCCAACAACTCTCCCTCTATTTAATTTGGGATCCTTCCTAAACATTCTGTTTACCCCCAAGTCCTTCTTTTCTCTTTTGCCTCTGAGTTCAGAACATGAGTTTTGATAGTTTCTGTTGGTGTTAATCAACAGATCCCCCCACAAGATTTCATGACCATAGCAAGAAGAGTGACTTCCAGAGCTTTGATACCATTTTCCTGTTAAGACTCCAAGCAGACTGACATCATAACATTGTTAGCACTTGCAGCTTGATGCAATAAAACATTATGTGTCATAGGTCCCACCTCTACTACTGAAAAGCCAAGTTCATATCTGACGCAGTTTATACCTGTTAGCCACCCAGATGTAGAACGGAGAGAAAGAAGTTATTTTGGTTTTACTGTGAGAGAAGCTACATACAGGTGACTGCCAGATAATGCTATGAGGCTGACCTAACACATTGCAAAAGAGAACTGAAACAGCCCATCTTCTCTCTGCTATACTTCTGTGTAACTCTCCACGTAGGTCTCTCCAAAGAAAAGCTCACGTTTTTCTCACCGTAGTATCTCTGGACAATTTATTCCTAACTTACAACAACTTGCTCCATTATCTTTGAAAAGGATTCACTATTTGAGTTGATTAAAGTTCTCAATAAAGGAAACATTTACATGGGCATATGGAGTAGCCTTCATTACGGTCAAAAGAACATGGCTTTTTAATTAGTAATTAGTACCACCTAAACTATATGCAAGATAGTTCCTTCTACATATTAAAAGTATTACAACAAAATATTAAATGTTGGGTTTTTTTAAAGTCCATCATATAGCGAGCATCTTAGAAGGTAGCAAGGAATTTTCTGTCAGTGTTGTTCCCATCATTATAACTATGTTTTGTTAAACATTCCAACAACTCTTCTACATCTTAGTAGCTCTCATTTATTACTGTCTTCTTGTTGGAATATTCATAAGCAAAGTAGTTATCTCTATAGCGTTAAGTGTCAAGACTGGTTACTTCAGTAGGTTCAAATAATATTTTTTATTACTCCAAATATTAATGTATTAATATTGCAAGCAGTAATATTAGTGACAGCATATAAACCAGGATGACATGATCAATTTTGTTAATGTGTTCCTTTTAATCTTCTTTAACAGTCAACGCTTCTATTGTGAACCAATGCTACATTAAAATTATTCTGTAACTTAGCCTCTGACAAGTAAATAAAATAAAATAATCTTATTGTCTGCAACTGAAATAGCTGCAGGTACCAACAAACCACTCATAGGGACTTTCTTGGGCAAGAATGTATTTTCAGTTCAGAATTCATCCTTTTAGTTTTAAAATGAAAAATATTTAATCATAGGATTAATGCATGACTCAAAATTTTGTGCTACTAATCTTACTAATATTAAAATCACAGCTCTAACTACCTTTCATGGGGTGAGACTATTATTCCAGGATCCAAAGTAAGCCTCTCAGAGATCCCAAAGGGATGCTTTTACATAAGACTCAATGGTAGGGTGTGGGTATTAAGAAACTTTGTACTTCTTTGTCTGTATCTACTGTTTATTTGAAAACACACATATAAAAGTTTGTGATACAACAAAAGCTGGCAATTCAATTTATAAACATCAAGTTCAACTCCCTGCATCCATGAACTATGTAAGCTTTATAGACAAAGTTGTGAAAGACATCAGCTTTCAGACTAGAGATGAAAAGGATACTCTATGAGACTGAGCTATTTTACTCTAAGGAAACTGCACTAGGCCCTCATTTCAAGAAGGGAACTAAAGGACTTAAAGAATTCCTGGAGCACCCTCTCCCCCAGAACAAAAAAGCCCTGCAAGTCAAAACCAATATTGCATGTATACCAGAAAAGGACCGGCAAACAGGCTGTGGTCAGCACTATCCATATTTTAGAAACATAATCTATAGAAGCCTACAGCAATCTAAGTCTTACAGAATAACAAAGTATTGTAATTGTTCATTCAGATTTCTTTATTCTCCCCTATAATGTAAAATTAAAGTGATCATCTAGAAGATACTGACAACTGACATTTTTCATGCCCAGCAGCTCAGGTTTATGTACCTTTATCCATATCCAACCAGAATGAAATCTGCTTAACAGAACCCCTAGAACCAATTAAGTATACTGCCAAGATCTGACACAGTATTCTTTTACATTTCTTCAACAAAGCCAGTATTTCATGGCTTTTAAAGCATAAGACTGAGATGAAATTTTCTAGTAAGATACTCAACTCCACTGTGCTTTAAGAGACATGCCAGAGAATTAAAGTGCCTTGGTGATATTTATGTACAGTTACCGCACATTAATTTGATTACTTTCTACAGTGGAGATCTAGTGGAGTTGAGAATGGCATCAATTTAGAGCCTGAAGATTCAACATTATCTTTGCTTCAACTTTACAAACAAATAAAAGCAAAACTCTATTTTTCACATGTTGAACTCTCTCTAAATAGTAGTTTCTCAGTATAACTACTTAGTGGTGCATATTCAGTAGACCATTACTATCATGATTTTGCTAAGTTTGCATAACACAAATGAAACTCACAAAGACTAACACTGGAAAAATGGGCAAGATGAAAGATGTAAATAATTAAATAAAAGTGTTGATTAAGAACAAGTGTAATAAAATATTAAGTCAAAAGTTTACTCTGGGCCAAACTCCATTAGAGGACTACATACTGCAGAGTCTGGAAGTTGTACATACAAACAAGGCTACTCCTGTTTCCTGACGAAAAACATTGACTATTATATCTCAGAAAGCATGAAGAATGACTATTTGCACTGATTAGTTATTGCAAAAATTTTAGAAGACTGCTTCTCTCTAATTACATTTTAGCCAAAGGAATTTTTTATGGTATGTTTCTTAAATAGAAAGTGACTGATTTTACTTTTGGGGGTTTTTTGATTGTTAATGTATTTTAAGGGGTAAAAACACAAGTGAGAAAGCAGATTCCAATGTAGATCAATTTTTATGAACCCAAGCTGTTCATTTGCAGGAGGTGTTATCACAGACTGTATAATCAAGCAATGGATTGTTTGTTGGTTTTTTTCCCCCCAAGAATTGCGTTTTAGCATTTTGTTACTGCTTGTTCCACCTAGTGTTAGTTGGATTGCAACATCTCCTTTCTTTGTGAGTGCATTCGCATACAAGTCTAAATATTGACATCCATGTTTTCAGGGAGTTAAGATAACCTAGACGCTTGAGATAAAACTAAATTTATATGTTGTTACATGGAATTTTAATGACTACGAATTGCTTTGAGGCAATTTTCCTGCATGATGCATTATTGATTTTACGCAGTTGAACTGCTTTTTTTTTTTTAAAAAAAAAAAAAAAAGATCCCCTCNTCAGCCACCCTACTCAATACTGTGTTTTTCCTTCTTTCTTACCTTCCATTGGAATCTAAACCACAGACACTGAAGAACAATTAAAGCTGCACCGATATATAAAAATAAGAAATACTTTCAGAAATGTCAACTATAATATTTGCTGAAACACTTACTACCAGGTCAGGCAGGCTGCTACTGACCTTAAGATGCCTAAAAGCATAGGAAAAATGGCTCCTGAATCTCTGCTAAAGGACAACTACTGAGAGCTTGTCAACCTCTGCAAATTCAGTTTCTCCGAAATGAAGATGCACAGCATGTAATTTTCAGCTTAAGATTTTGAAACCAATTTCAACATGACGAATGCTTAAAGAACAAAGATATTTCAAGGAGTCATCAAAAAATTCAATGTAACTCTCACCCTAACACATTGATGGTGTAAGATCTTAAATACTACCATTCTTCTAGATTCAGAACAGACTGGCAAATGCTTTGCATTGTAAGCTGAAACTGTTACACAAGTTTCTTGAATTAGTGATCTTTAAGCATATTTTTAAACCACTTCTCTGTGCAAAAGTCTCATTACAAGGTTGTTTTTGGACAAGACTCAAAGTTATACCTTGTTGAAGACAGCCTAGTTCATAGGTTAGCTTTTCATTATATTGATTATGATAAATGCTGACAGATGGTCTACCCAACTTTTCCTACAAGTTCCATGACTACCTCAGAAAGAACATTACAATAGTTATAGCAATAGGTGGAATGTAACTAAAAAAGTTATTTTAAAAGCAAATTTCAATTCTTGAAACATTAAGCATCCTATGTAATCCAATTACTCAATTGTCATTTGTGGCTTTTTCAATTAAACTGAAACAGATCATTTAAGGCAAAACCACATGTAATCAAATGTAACTTTCACTGTAAAACAACCTAAGTAGGAAACAGACTAAAAGGCCACAAAAATATTCAATACATTACACAGATATGCTACAAGCTGTGAGAAAAAGCCAAGATACCACATCCTGCCAAGCAGAAGGAAGGAAAGGAATAAATAAGAAATCAGAAATTAAGCACTGATCCAGGAACATTCACAGAATTATTGTGAAAGACAGAAGCATTTCCAGAGCACCCCATTAACACCCTCACCCCCGCAGAAAAAAAAAGCCTTTTGTGAATTTTCAAAACATGGCACATATCTCAAGTTCACCATGTCAGCTGCTGATAATTACTTGTATGGTATAAAATTTTAGATTACAGGATCAGTACAAATTTCTTGAGGAATTTCCAAAGCCTTAAAATGAATTTATGCGAAACATATGACTAAGTCTACCATACTGTAGGTCCCCTCAACAAGGACTAAAACTTGCTCAACAAGATATGCTACTTCAAACTCTTTATTTCAGTGTCAACTATAAGGACATTGAATTTTTGTTTGATACGTCTTCAGTTTATTTTTTTTAACATATTTGGTAATGTGCAATATTTACACAGAGCAAAGCAAAATGAGTCATTTTTGTCCTTCCTTTCATATACTATATAGCATGAATGATCATGGAAACCATCACCTTCAGTTACATTCAAAATACACATTACATGTTCATAATTTTTAGTTAGTCTCACTTGAAAGTTAAGGAAAACATATAAGCAAGATTGCTCATTTTGTTACGAAGAGGTATTTTTGATGAACCTTTACTTGGCTGATACATGGAGCTTTGAAGAAAAGACATTAAAATAATTTTTTTGTTGAAAATTATTTTTGTTGAAGTACATAGTGCTGCAAAAGAACCTGAACATTATTCCTTATTTAAATTGATAGACAAAATAAACCAAGCAATGTTTGAACTCACAGCCCCTGTTCTTTACAATGCACATTGATATGGTCTTCCCTAACAAAAGCATTTGTGCTACCACAGACGGACCTACAGTAACAGTCTTGCTGAATGCTAATGGGTGCCTTAAGCAGAGGAAGATAAATTAGGATACCATGCAGGTTTACTGAACTCACCTGACAGAGGTGTAAAACCATTTTCTAGGAGCAGAGATGCATGCACAAAAGTAAGAACATGATTGCAAGTAACAGACTTTCATGAAATTAGACACATCATCTTCAAAATCAACAACAAAATATTGTGATAAAAATAAAATGTAAAATTTCAGGGTTCCTCACCTCTCGCTTTGCAAGCAGCACATTTGGAACAATATGAGGCAGGCAGCGTCCCAACATTAACATGACACTTTTTTCACTGTCTGCAATCCGAGATACCTAGAAAATCAAGTTGCTTGTTTGCTTTTTTCAGCAGCACAGGAACAGAAAAATACCATTTGAAAGGAATAATAAAAATTGCAGCAGGCTGACCACTTACCAGAAAAGTATTTAATTTACTCCCACAGATTAAGCTGTAAGTTTTTGATGTGTCAGTAATTTCAAAAGCATGAATCCACTTGCAGAGACTCAAAACTTCCCAGTAATTACACTTCTATCACTAGGTTTCATTATATTAAGCATAAAATCTGAAAGCAAATCCTTTATTTCTTAACTTTCATGCACATAGATTCATCTCTCCATCTACGTCTTGTTTCAAAGCAATTATTGCTTGTTTAACTATTGCTGCCATGCAAAATGAAGGGTCTTTTAGTTTATGTCAACTGGAAATATACCTCTGATCCCAAACGGCTGTCTGCTGACATCCGACAGAAAGATAGTAGTGCTTGATGGAAAGCTGGTGACAATTTCCTGAAATATCGTCAAAAAGGGAGGGGGGGGAGGGGAAGCATAAATCAGAAAGGTGATAAAGCAAGTCCTTTCACTCTGGTTTAATCAGCTAGGTAAAATGACATCCAGAAAGCATATTTAAGTGATGCATACTGCAGAAGTTTTAAAATTATCTTTGACTTTTAGGGTGTTTCGTTTGTAGCAAGAAAAAAAACCCCTGAGTGTCCTAATTAAGAAGTTACTTTTAGTTCCAAAAAATATAACATCTTTCAAACTGCTGCACACACAAAAATAGGACTAAAAGAAAAGGAAGAAAAGGAAGCTTAGGCAATACAAGAGGAAGCATACAATTATGCAAACGGGGTGGGGTGGGCACAGAAATCACATGAAACAGTAATTTTGCTTAATGCTCTGATTCTGCACATTGAACAAAAGCATTTGAATAGTCAGTCAAGTTACAAGCTTCAAGCTTAATTAGAGTTTGCTCAACTGCCACTTTGGGATCTAACTTTGGATTCAAACGCAGCCAGAACCTCAAAATCAACCTTAAACTGCTGTCTAAGACCTCATACAGGGTGCATCTGTACAAGCACTGCCTCATGGCCACATCCAGCACCAGCCATCAAAGCCGAGCTACTCAAAGCCTTAAGCATCCAGATCGAACCCTGATAAAAGCCTCAAAACAGCCTTGTCTGAAGAGGATAATTTGGCAGAAATGTTCTCAGAAAACGATTACTGACCACTACATTAAACAGGCAAGCAGCAGCACTCTTATTTTTCCCAGTAATGACAACTTCCTCTGCGCCTTATCTGAGGCCTGTACTTAGATGCTAATCTAACACAGCTTCATCCACTATGTTCAAAGAAGAAAAACAACATTTGTCTTCCAAAACATGCACAGAAAACATCTCACCCATTACCATCATCTGCTGTTTGAATCCTCTAATGGCACTGAGAGGAGGCAATTCCTGTTTCTTATGTGGAAACTGGGAACACCTTTGAACCCTCAAAAATGCACCTGAGCGCACAGAATACTACACGCAAACAATTATGTGCATGGGCGTACATTTTATCTAATAGACTGAAACATAATACTTCTTACAGTACATACACCATCATTCACCATTTTCTAACTGAAAAATCCCATTAAGAATCAAAGCTCCTACTCGTAATTACTTAAACTAATCCAAGAGGATATTGATAAACATACCACTTCTCCTCTTCTCCCTATTTAGAAAATTATGATAAGTAAGAATTTCTAGTTATTACTTAAAATAAATTTTCTTTCTTAACAGTATGAGTTTTAAAAGTACATTTTAAATTTTAATGAAGGAAGCTTGTTTTAATTCTAATCAGTTTGGGTTTGTGCAAGGTTCACTTTAAAAAAGTTACTAAACCACTTGCATGGTAGCTAGTTGTAAAGGACCTCCGCTTCACAATGTGTTAGTCCTTATGTTGTAAAATATTCTTGACTGACAGACTTACAGGCTGTACTCAATACTCTACAGTTTTTTCACACTGGAAGAACATGAGCAAGCATTGCAAAGCAGCAGCTTAACATTAACACAGAGGCAAGGCCTTGCCCAGCCCTCTGCCCAGGCTGTCCTTCAACTTGGCATTCATTCTACAGAGTATCAGATCCTTTCCCACTTGGAATCCTAATTAAAATCCTATGTAAGGGTAAAGTTCCATTCCCACTTTGCAGAGACTGAAAAGTAAATATGACAATATGCCACTGAATGTCCCTGCGGGTTAAATAACAGCAAGCTCTGGGCAGCGTGGATTCTGTTACTATTGTTGGCTATACTTGGGAGTCCAGAAAGCTTCTCCTCAATGAAGTCTAAAAAAAAAAAAATCCTTGATGTCTACACTAGACAAAAATGATAAAAGACCAAGGCTTCTTGCACGCAAGTCAGTGGCAAGTCTCTTCAAGGGCCAACAGATGCCAGTACTGAAAACATTCAAATATAAGAAAGTACAATGAATAAAAACCCAAGCACTACTATTCTATTCCATATAACTCTGGGACAAAAGAGTCAATTCACTCAAAAAGCCAGGACTGCTGTATACAGAAAACACCTTGTATTTGGTGCAAATTACCACACACCTTAAATCAGTTGAATAAACACATGTGGTACAGTCTATTTAAACCACTGCTAGTGCTTTTACTGCAATCTGTTAACTGAGGCATTTTTCCAATGATGGCCGTGTCCTCATTTGCCAGCATGCACACACAGCTGCTCTGAGTGTAGTTACACGAAGCAGGCTCACTTCCTCTTCTCTCTTCCCATCTGGGCAAGATTTATGCCAAGAATACACTCTACAGATACAGTAGTAACAATCTTGCCTTTTAGGATAGAGTCTTAGTTTTTAACCCTTCTTAATACATTCTGAGTAACTTATAGTAATTGCCTTCTACAAATAACCCTGGATTGAAATCAGTAAATATCCAGCATTTCTATTCTGCTGCTTCTCCCATAGACCTCAAAACACTTAACAAATAATCTATTTTCTTAGTGAAAAAAATGTCTGTATTATTACAAACCTAGAGCATAATCTAGGATGAAAATTTAGTACTAGATACTGATCTATAAAACACTGTATCAAATATGCTTTCCTTTGACCCTCTGCTGACATATTAAGCCCAAAGCGGAGTACAAAAATAGCTACATATTACACATGCATTACTTATTTCTGCAGTGAACTGCATTTGAGGCGACTTATGAAGTTAACTAACTCAATGGGGATTCACGGCTTCACTGAACTACTTTTCAAACAAATCTATGTGCAGTTACATTTAAAACAGCTGTGAGCAGCAAAACAAATGCTGTTCTTCTAGACTCTACTGTCATAAATTCCACTGGAAATACACAGTTCATTCCTCGTTCAGTGATTTAATCCTATTTTGATATACATCCTCACTATCCCCAAACCATCAATCTAATATTCATGCACTTAATGCTACCCAGCACTCACCATTAATCTGAGCAAAAAGAAACTTGCAACAAGCCAAATCAAAGTAGGTAGACAAATATATAGCAATCAAGGCACAACAGGTGTAAGTTTTGATTACTACATAGTCTAGATTTTCAGCTAGGATATGAAAGAAACTTCAAAAGAAAAAAATCTGGAAAGCTTAAATCAAACTACTGACCATTTTCCAGAAAAATCTAAGTTCTACTTTCCTGTTAAACACTAGTATAGTCAATTAAGAGAGAAGAAATTTGTTATGAGACTCTAAAGTATTATATTTAGAAATCAGAAATCTTTCCTCCTGTCCAATTCTAAAGTTAAGATATCACTGAAAAAGTAGACCTGACCCGAGAACCTAGTGCAAGAAGTACAGAAAATCCAGAAAAAGCAGGATTGTTGGGGTTTGCAAGAAAAGATAAATACTAGCAGGGTTAGCAACTCTTTTTTTTTTTTTTTTGGGTGTTCTTTTTCTTCCCCTCACTACAAGCTTGCATTTTTTTCCATCTGCACAGAATGTCACACAGATTTCTACTTGGTATTTTCAGATGGAAAGATAATTCTAGAAACAAATTACAGTATCAACACCAGCAAAAGCTCACTAAAGGAACTGATAAAATACAAAGCAGGATGGCTGCCTGCTTGCCTAGGAACAGCAACAGTAAGATCATAAGGTGATCTATTTGCATATCTTTGTCCACAGTGGTAACAATTACAAGTTGTACATACCCTCATTATGTTTGTGGTCTGTGTTACTCCTGATGAGTACAGTGGTTTATCTATCACTTAATGAACAAGTCACTTGCCCTCTTCACTATAAAAACACTTGTACAGGTTGAAAGGGCTTTCTCAAGAACACTTACAAACACAAACTCAGTCTCCAAGTAAAAACACATCATGAATACCCTATTTTAATTAAAAGATTCATAGCTACCCAGTGAAGGCTTGCCCCAAAATCAAAACTCAAAAATACAGTATGTCATTAGATACCTTTCTGATACTTAAAAAATAAGTAAATGAAAAATAGGACTCCTCTCTAGGAGAGTTATACACATCTACACAGATACAGTAAAAAATTTTTCCAACAACTCTTCAAGCAGAACAGAAGAGAATTATGAAATTAAAACTTAAAAGAGAATGGAACTATCTTGTCTTCCCATTCACTATTCTAATTATACGTACTTTTTTGTTGCAACAAACAGGGCTGGTTTTATAAACTAGTAGAAAGTGAAAAGAAATTCTGAAACTTAATACTGAAACTGTAGGTTTGTCACATGTGCTCCTTCCTAAAGAGATTAGGAACAATATAAAAATATCAGCACTGTACCCTAGAGGTATGTTGAGTCTTATTTGCCTTCAAAACACAAGAGATCTATTCATTTGGCAGAATTTCACCGTTAGAAAAATATCTACTCATTTTACAAGAATTTTTAACTATAGCGTGCAGTTTACAACTTATCACTAACCTATTGGGTTTATCAAAGTGGACTGCAGCTTTAGATGATGGAGCACATGAGGACAGTTTCTCTTTTTCTTTAGAGGGCACAGAATTTAGCTTATCATCATTAGAAGTCCTTGAATCCACTTCAGCTGATAAAGCAAGGCTTGTTTCCTCAATGTTTCCATGTTTACTGTCACTCTCAGAGCTCTTGATATCCAAGTACCGTCCATTGTCCTCTGAGACTGTGAGAGGCACTTGTTTTAAAGAAGGATGGGGAGCTACACCATAAACTGTTGACACAGCAAAGTTTTCATTCTTGAGAAGATCTATTTCACTGAAAAAGCAAAATACGAAGTCTTTTTGTAGCTTTCATGCAAATGCTGTTCAAATCACATGACTGCAGCATAAAGACAACATACTTAAAAGCTCAACATACTCAAGAGCTCCCTTCTTCAATTCATGTATGTTTAAAAATTTCCTGTAACAGAAATAACTTTCATCACACAAACTGTTCAAATAAGCACGAGTTTCATTGAGTACTTTAGTAAATAATTAGCAGCAGGAAAAATGTTGCACTCTGAGTGAGTGAATCAATGAAACAAGCGAGTAACAACAGTTTTATCTCCTTCTGGCTGAAATCTGAGCACTGAGACACAAATTGTCACAAGACAGAACTCTATCTAGGATGCAAAACTTAAAACACTAAAGTGGTGAATCAATATGTACTATCCTATCCAGCTTTCAAATGGTAACTATGCAAGTCAATAAAGCCATTTAAAATTTATGCACTTTTCCACATGCTGCATTACTACACCTCTTAAGAGGAATGATACCTTACGATTTACAGAATCATATATTTTGACCAAACTTCTAAGTATCTTTTTTTTGGCTGTTACTATAAGATACTGTCATGTCTACTAGTCTTGCTCTTCAGAAAGAAAAACTGTGTTGACATTAGGTGTTAAAACAAGCATCTTTCTGACAGTACTTGCAAGCTGTACACACCAAGGAGTGACATAAAGCTAACTGAAGAAAAAACCTATGTAAAACAGATCAGAAGTGATTCTGTTCTCAAAGAAACGAAGAAGTTACATTGAAAGAACAAAACTGATTACAAAAGTAAATTAAATAGGTAATAAGTCAGTCTTTTCCTTCTTCTATATCAAATACCATGTACTGAAAAGGAAAGACTGTCCTGCCCTGAAGATTCCCAGTCATTTCCTATATCTAAGTTATGTTTTCATATATGTGCTAGAAAAACATTGAAAAGTTATCCAACATTTATCAGCAGTCAAGTAGGTTGATAAGTACATACCTTTCAAGTCTTTGGATTTGTTCCATCAAAGACCATTTCTCACTGTTTAACACACTAATTTGATCTTCTAATTTTTGCACTATTAAACATTGCTAAACACAAGACAGAAACAAAATAGTTTAGTATAATAAAGTTAAGTAGTTCAGTAAACAGCTGTAACATTCCTGCTGTACAGCCTTACTTCTATGGACTGTGGTGTTGTTTCAAACGCAGGGACGGTCCCAAGTATAGGAGTGTCGGCCTCTAACTCATCGTCTTCTACACCAACTGATGCATCCACCACATCTCTTGCAGTAACATGATGGTTCCCAAAGTCACGGTAGAGTTGTAACAGGTCAGGAGGTTTTGGAATGTTCAATCCTACATCATCCCAAAGTTCAAAATCCTTCAAAAGAATAAAAGAAACTAAAGTATACAATATACTTCCTTTTATTTTCCTCATTTGACCACAGGTGATGCAATAGCAAAATAATCACATCAAGACTGCATTGTAGTAAATCAGATAGAAGCTTAACTCAGCCAGAAACAACAGTAGAGGAAGGATCCACTTCATGAACCAAAGCAGTTTCACTCTAAAGGCAGCTCTAGGTAACATATTAGAGACAGGACCTTCCAAAACCACATAGGTTTCTTTTTTTCCTAAGACATAAACACTTTTTAGAATCAGAAATAACATTGCTCAAATTCTAGCAGAAGTCAATGCAGTTGATAGAAGGCAGAGATACCAGTTTTGTTCCCATTTCATTCACCAGTGCAGGTGTAATTTCCCTGAGGCAGACAGTTACAGTACCACAGAATCATTCAGGTTCGGAAATACCTCTGAGATTATTGAGTTCAACCTTTGACTGATCATCACCATGTAAACAAGACCAGAGCACTAAGTGCCATGTCCAGTCATTTCTTGAACACCTCCAGGGACAGTGACTCCACTACCTCCCTGGGCAGTCTATTCCAACGCTTAACATTTCCATGAAGAAGTTCCTCCTCCTGATGCCCAAAATATCTCAAACAGCTCTACAGATGACTGATAGTGAGCTGCAAACAATACAAGGGCCTCCTGTCTCAAACCATCACTCTATGTTCTTCCTTTTCTCATTGACATCTTATCATCCTATTAGTACAAGATTATTCCATGTCTTTATATATAAATAAGTATGAGCACTGTTACACAAGAGTTGTGGTGGTCTCTTTAATGACATTAAATTTAAGTATTTGTTTAAAGTTTTTTTCCTATTGTTCCCAGTCTTCACTGTATTTTTTCCATAATCTGGTCACATACATTTATTTGAGGAAAGATTATTTTCTCAAGTAATGATGTGAATAATGTAGAAAAAAATGTGCGTACTACATGTTAACTGCAGTATGCTTATATTTACCTTTTAGAATTCAGATTTTTGCCTTTTTTTTCCTAGTTGTCTCACAATACAAAACATTCTCAGTTGAGTACACAAGTAGTAAGGATAAACTATTCATCTTTTCTCTTTTGGGGGCTGTATTCTCACAAGTATTTGGATGTTAAGCAGTGGAGGTGGATGATTCAGAAATTCTATTTAACAGCATATTTGCTTTACAGATTAGGATATGAAACATCGGAAAAGTACAGTTACAGATAAAACTGGATGAAATTTTATATTTAATTTGTCTGATAATATTCCAGTTTTGTGATGAATATGTATCGGATGTTGATGTTACTGGGAGTTCTGTCTATCCAGAAACAGTCAGAATGTAATTAGAACCTCCCAAACATTCAAGATATTCTTCCCATTAAATGGAAGGCAACAAGAGATATCAAATTGATCATCTTAAGAAAAATGCATGCAAGCGCAGCCATGCTGGGAAAGATCTAGGATAACACCTTATTACCAAGAGCTTCTTCAATATGCACCCAATGCCACGGGCCATTAAGTATACTCACACACACATGCCCAGAAGACAACCAATGAGTGAATTTTATATCCTGCACAAGTCAACTGAGTAGGATTTAAGGAAAAGATTATGTTTGAGATCCAGATCCTTGAGTTTAACTGCATGTGTGTCACACCAGAAAACAAGGAAATATACAACTCAAGGTTTCACTTCTTGTTTTGCTTCCTTTAAAGAAGGCAAGCACTCTGTCTCCTCCCTACAAATTTTGGGAAACTAGTGCTCAAACTGCTGTGCTTTCAAATCATGGTTTATATATGAAAATGCTAACTAACATATTTAACTTTCAGAGTACTCATATATATGAAGCAAACTACATGCACAGGAAAAATCATTTAAGTTCACTTGAGTTTATGACAAGATCAGAATATGGAAAGCAGGCATGTAAAAAACCCCAAGCAAACCCACAAGCAAACTTTACCTGATCATGATTTTCATCTGAAAATGTTATTGATGTAAGCTTGTAACTATTCTTCAATAAAAATTCATTAACTAGGAAGTTTAGAGCTCTTTTCTCAAGAGGTCTGATTGGCTCCTGGAAAAAAAAAAACCAAGAAAATACACTAGATCTTTGGTTTATTTCCCTTCCAGCTATGGAAGTATACCCATACTAAAATCCATGCAAAGCTCATTTATCACCATACACCTACCTGAATTTCAGGACTTGATTTATAATTTTTTCGTTCCTGCAAAGGAACTTCATTTTCTGGGGAGGAAAAAAAGAGTAACTAAATTTTACTCTCTCACAGCGGATGAGCTCAGCTACTTCTACATTGTTTAAAGTAGAGACTTAAGAAAAGGTTTATGTACACCACCTGCAGCCTGAGTCAGGTTGGCTCGAAGGGCCTGTATGGTCTCCTTGGCTTTCCGTAGTTCAAACTCCAGGACTGGACAGGGATTTGGATTAAACACACACAGGCATCCAACCAAGGCAAGGGAAACAAAAATAAAATATAAAAAGCAAGGATGGGTGTGAAAAAAAAGATACCGTTTGTATTAAACAGAAAGCATGCAATCTTTATGGAACTTATGAACACATGCAGCAGAGTTGGTCTGAAAGCAAACTGGTGAACGTTTTCCATAGTTTCACTGGCCTTAGGTTAGCTCAGTCAAAATTTCAAGCTGTCTGACAAGGACTCGCTGTAAGGTTTTGGGAAAATATTTGGGAGCTGGGGCTGTCAAATGTTTTCATTTTTTGGAGCAAGACAAGTATGTGGGCAATCAGAATACAGATCTACATGAAGCAAATATGTCATGGCAGCAGAGGAAACTGTCTCCATGTAGCAAAGCTTAAACCATGAAGTTAATGTACAGTTCCATTGAAATCACACACTTTTTTTTGGAAAATAAAATCATACACCAAAATTTTAGTAGCTTCAGTGGGAGATCTTGAAACATACTTTATCTTACAAAAAAGAATAATCTAATTTTAAATTTCTCTTTTAAAATAGTGGAGTTTTAGAAATGTCCTACAGTAGATTAAGATTTTGAATTCAGTTCACTGAATTCAAATGAAGAAATGCACAAGACCAAAAATACCCCAAAAATGCAGCTCTTCTGCAGTACTTATAAAAAAGCTTGAAAGAAAAAAAGTCTTTGCACCATTATTCTTGAAAGTTTACAATGATTTTCAAAGATCTACAGTCAGCTTTGAATTCAAAATTACTCAATTTTAGCTTTCCACTCTCTTAAATTCACCTTTCCACTCTGCTAGTCACTGTTACGTGTTTCTCATGTTTCAGTGTTTCCTCCAAAAAGGGCCAGTGGTGATGTGTGTGCACTGGGATTTCGCGTGTTTTGATGCTGAGGTCATATGTATATGGTGGCTTCAAATTTTAACCCACTGGACCTCTGCAAAACATACAGCAAATATTCTTTTATAGCCATTTACAGTTAGAACATGTAAGGGAACCTATTTAAGAGATTACCAGATAAATACATGAATTTCACTAATTGTCAGATTAATCTAATCACACTTAAATATACAGCTACCAGAAGGAAAGACTCTCATACTTAACTAGAAGCGATGAGCACAGAACACCTATCATGCTGAAGTGTTAGATAACCTACTTAGAATAGTTGGATATTTACTTTATTCCCATGCAAAACGAAAAATGTTGGAGTGTCTTTTAACAAGAAAGTTTCAATGAGATCTTTAATGACTGTCTGGAAACAATTTAACATGGCATTTTGAAATATTTACAGAGGACAATGCACAGCAGAAACACTGCATTGGCCCTTGCTGGTAAAAAATCTTACTGACGGCTGCAAATAAAACCATTTCCTCTTTTGAGCATCTGTTACTAAGACTCTTTTGCTAATTAGCACTCATGGAAAAAAGATTCACTCAGTTTGCAGTTCTGCATAAAAACTGAAGGAGTTACTACTGTACACCACATTTGCTACATGAAAGTAACTTGTTTGATGCACAGAATTTTACTGCAGCAATACAAAAGCGCAACTGAGGATACAATGAATAAAATATGTAAAATCTCTCTAGTATTCAGCAATGCTGATCTGCAAATACTTCTGTGCAACAAAGCTAGAAAATGCTCTCACGGTAACGTACCTAATTTTAGCACTTCCTTGCATTTGAGTTACTTACTTACAGTTGTAAGATACTGATTTGTTACTTTTTGAAAATTTTAAATAACTCAATTTAAGTAATTTTTCTTATGGAAATGACCATGTGTTAACATTTTACTCTTGTAAAATATTTTCAAAGACCAGAACAGTTGCAGATCAGGAGTGCCCTGCACTAGAATGATATAAATAATAAAAAAAGTTAGAAAAACAACACAAACTATAAAAACTCAGGAATCCAATTAAGGGAAATAGGAATTACACATGTCTGAAGGCATAGAAAGCCAAAAAACTCATGTCAGACAAACCCATGTCAGACGGCAAGAATTGATTTTTAGTGAACTGTGATGATGCTGAAAATTCTTAGGAGTCATTAGGACTTTACCCATTCAACCTCAAAAGTATGTTACTCTGCTGCATGTTTCTGTTACATAGTAGAAGAATCTAGACATAGTATATTTGAAAAGCTGTCACTTGGTAGCATGTCACAACAGCCACATAATTCTACCACAACACAGCATTGTTACAGTTGTACCTCATCTAATCTTACTAACACCACCATTATAACTGCCATCATACAAACCTTGATGCTTTCAAGTCAGTCACAAACGTAGCTTTTATTTGAATAAGTTTGTAGGTGTTTATACAATCATACATGTAAATAGCTATAACATTAACTTCAGTCAAATTTTGAACTGTGATTAAAAGCTCTTTAAGTTATACTGAAATGTGATCTTCTGCCAAAACATGTAATGATTTTTAACTCAACGTGTCTTCCAATGAAATCAACACTAGAAATCCCCATTTTTTGATTCTATAACATTCTCTTAAATAAAAAGGCAACCTTTTAACCTCTTTCTTTGTAACCATTATGAAGTATTGATTTTAATATAAATGACCTGATGCCTCTCCCCCCTCCTGTTACAAAGCTGAAGCTATGCCTTCAGAAGCATTGACAAAGCCAGCTAAAGTTTAACTTCGTGGTTGACTGGGCTGATAACATGTAGAACTCCTAGCACTTGGTGAAGGAGCTGACTCTCCTTAAGAATGATGCGCAAAAGTTTTGCTGCAGCCAGCCTAAGAAAGGAAAGAATCAGATGCCCCTCTACACCAGGAAAGCAAAGAACAGAAATTTACAGCCTTGAAGCTGGTAATTCTTCCTACAAGGAAAGAGCATTTCTGAACAATCTAGTTTGCCTTAGGGGAGAAAACTTCCAAATTTCAATGGCTCTTCTGCTTTTACTTTATTAAAAAATTCTACTCACTATAGCTATCATCCTGAAAAAAATTACAAAGCCTGATTAAAAATGGGTGAATCTTTCAAGCACGCAACGATGCATTGGACCAAAGTTTTCAGATTAGCCGTTTTTAAATGTTTCAGTTTTCATGCAGCTAATCTAATACACCTTAAAAGAGAAGTGCATATCAGGAAATGAGTAGCTTGTCTGCTGAGCTTTGAAATTTCAAAATTAAGCTTTCACAAGGGTCTTATTCTATTGACTCACATTTGTTAATGACTTCATAAGTTATTGAATCATAGATTGAGAAGTTACCAATGAAGAACAACCTGCAATTTGGGATTGAACTAGTTGAGATCTACATAAACAGCAGTCTTGTTGGGCTAAGGCCAAAAAGCTGAGGAAATAAACAGTACTTCTAAAATCATCCAGCACTTGCATTGTATAAGCAGTATTATTTCCAATTATATTAGAATTTTATATTCTACATATGAATTACCTTGTCAGATTTTTGCATACCTCATTATGAAGTACTCAGTAGTTCAGATAATGGTAGAAGGGTAGTTTTATGTTGAGAAGCCACTATATGGCATTTGGACATTTTCTTTTAAAAGTAGCTCTCTGAAGTATCAAGGGCCCCTGTGCTTACCCAGCTTCCCTCAAACTCTCATACTGTTACAAGCTTTGTTGCTCCTTAACTGCCACTTTGAGTCCTTCCTCCTTGCCAAGTAAATGTAGAACTCCAGATGTCCTAAATCACACCCTCTAAAACATGTATGACATCCCATTACATTTGATGAATCTGTGCATACATTTTGAGTCAATCAGAAGAAATTTAAATTCTCTGACAAAAGTTAGCAATGAAGCCATTGTCACAAAAATACTTCAGGACCTGAGGTTTCCCAACTCCCACTTTCTTGATAGAAGTATTAAGAAAAGAAGCAGCCTTGAAATGTGAAACACTTCAGAACATAACACAAATAGGCCCGAATCAGAAAGTCGTGCTTCAGCAGAAGAGATGACTACCACACGACAAAAATTAAGATCAGCAGGAGGGTTCACGAGCAAGTATCAGACAACTTGTCACTCTAATAGTGGGTGCCCAACACTTGACTCAGCAGCCTCATTAATGCTTTGAAGTTAATGAGACAGGACGCGCTACAGAGAAGACCTGAACTACAGCAGACTTGTCTTCAGGTTCAACCCTTGGAGATCTTCAACCTGGAAAGAAATTTAAGAGGCTTATAACTGCTTCAGAGGGCTTAAGACAGGTAATGGAAAGATAAAACCAGATCTGCTTTCAGGATGAACAAAGGGCAGTGTTAGCAAGTGACTGTTGTATTACAGATGCCTTTTGTGTTCTGTTTTTTAGTTTTGTTTGTTGATTTTTTTAGAGATTTTCCTCTGATTTTTGTGTGCACAAGTTAATAGTATCTACTAAAAACACAAACAAAAGGGCTTTGTAAAAACCAGAAGCTGTCAATCTAAGTCTGGATAAATGAAATTCTCAAAAATAATCAAGTGTTTTTTGAATTTGTCTCTCTCCTTCAAATCCTATTCTGCTAATCAGAGATACATAGCCTAGCTAGAAATCAATGCTAATACAGGGAAATCTGAGAATATGTATGATTGAAATAGAGTTTGAGTGTAAGAATTAATTTTATTGTCACTGAAAACACAGCATGTGTTTTTAAAATTATCAGATTCTCAGAACAGTTGATGTCAAAGGCAGGTTAGCAATAAAAAACATTTTAAATTATGCGAAGTAGGCAGTTTAGACCACAGCAAATTTAAGATGTGGCAGAAGATTAAGTTCCTTAGACTGAATGTCAGGCAATGATGATTTAATGATTTAAATGATTTAAAGCAAAGGCTGTGGGTACTCAAGTTAGGCATACCCTTATTACACAGGAAGGGAACAGGTTTTACATTCTCTAGTTGCTGTATGGAAATTATGAGTATTTGGAGGAGGCCTACTAACCCTAACAAATCCTTCAGTACTGAGTTTATCCTAGCAGCAATTATTTCAAGCCCTTAATATACGTGTTTGGATTCAAAACTTACCAGTCCCAGAAAAGAAGTTTCCATCTAGTAAATTGCAAGCTGTACAGATGAGTTTTGTTTTTTTTTATTTCTTAGTGGATTACAAATATGTTATCCAAATTGTTATATAACTCTCATTTTCATTAAGATCAGGTAGATAAAGAAGAAAATTTATGTTTTCTAAATTGCAGTTAGTTTTGTCATACTTATCCACATCCTCACTTGCTTCTGTGACTTGCATCTTTTCAGGCAAGCTGATAATAATATTATGGAAGGGACTCACTTAGCTTCCTTCTATCAGATTTCCCAAGTGAAAAGCTCACAGCAACTCTTCAGAACACGTTTGCTTCTAGGCCAAATTTTGATTCTAATACCAGATGAAATGAAGTGGGCTAATAGTCTTTAAATACTGAAATCAATTTCAAACAAAAGTTGATACAGTTATTTCCAGGAATTTTTGGATTGGTAAAACAAAAAATATGGCAGCTAAGTGTCATAGTTTATAGAAGTCTTCCACTACCCATATCGGGCAAATGGAATATGGCTTTGGATGATATATGTACACATTTTTTTGATTTGGGGCTTTCTAACATTGCCAAGATACAAAAGTATTTTTGAAGTGGGTATGTTATAACTTCAGTTTTAAAGTCCTTCTGACTTGGAACCAGTTTACCAGTTTCATTGAGTGACTGATGTGCATTTATTTCCTATCTTTCATTTGATAAGATAGGGAACTGATATGGAAATCACGCGTTCTGTCCAAACAGTAAAAAACAAAGATAGCAGCATGAGAAAGGCATTTATAAAGAGAAAGTATTCAAACCTCATCCTCAGAACTATCAAAAGAAAAATATGACTATTAGATCATGGCCTCAAGCTTTCACAACAGATCACAATTTTAATCTCCTACGCATCAAAGCTCTTAACTGAAAAGAAAGAATTTTAGAAGAAGTAAGCAAATGGACTTCCAGTTAGGTTTCAAAGTGCATTTGCAGCAAAGAACAACTTCAAAAGCAGAAGTTATAAACCAGAGTTTGTTTAAAGAAGGAACTGGATTTGCAAAATTTTTGAAACCTCTGTTGACATATTTTTTTGATGTGCAAAACAAATACTGATCAGTTTTTGAAATTGATCAGGAAGATGGCCTTAGACAGAAATGAGGCAGACTATTTTAAGCAGGTATGACTGAACCAGGATTTTAAGTAGAAACGGGATATTTTTGAAAACTTCCAGTCTTTACAAACACCCAGAAATAATATTCAGTCTTACTTTGTTTAAGTTCTTCTGTTATTTTTCAGGAACTCTGAAAAACATCTCTAAAGGAATACAGAACTGTAATGTAAATATCCTGACATACAATTTCCTCATCAATTACAGATGACAGCAGTCAATCACTATCTGGTAATTATCAAAAATATTGATCAATTTTACAATTTACTTAATACTTAATTTTAGGCCATATTAATTTCATAATGGAAGTAATCAGTATTTTGTTACTAATGTTCTGTCAGATTACTGGTTCTACTTGATTTAAATTCTGACTGGACTATACTTTCTCTAAGCATCTCTAATCCAATTTCAAGGACAGCTCCAAGCAAACATCAAACTAGTTCTCTCACTAACACTGTTGTCAAGAAATACTGACTAGAACCAGGAAAAATCTACCAAGACAATGAAAATAAATAAAATACTGGGATTTTGCTTGTTTCTTCCTTGCATTCCAGGACACAATTCACAAATGCTTGGGCTCCTTGAACTCAATTTGTTTAGAAGATTAGTTTTCTATTTACAACTATTGCCTCCTTGAAAAGGACTATGTATACTGAGAGTAGCTAGATAGTAATAAGAATCCAGAAGTTTCCATATAAATTGAAGAACAGTAAGTTCCTATAGTTCTGATGCCTTAAGTTTTAACTTTTATATTTTCAAATCCTGTACTGCCTAGTGTGTAACTCTGAAGTTTCTTGTAGCCTGTTAACTTCTGTTCTTTCATGCTAGTTAGACATAACAAGCCTCTCTAACTTTCCTGTTCAAGGACACCCAGATAGTCCTAGGCTCAAAACGTGTAAACCAAAATTTTAGAAGAGGGGGGAAACTTGGGGAAAATTACATCATTAACTGAAGTTTTAATCGGAGAATTAACCTTGATATGCAAATGAACCAAACTTATAAAAGTGTGAAGAACTCGTGGTTTGGGGTCCATCCTGGGAGTAGCCTCTGGACTCCCCAGGGTGCACCTTTGAAGGCCCTTTAAATAAATACCTTCCTTTATACCCTTATTCCTGTCTAGTCTCTGTTTTTTAGGTGGCCATCTCAGGCATCAGTTCTAGACCAGAACACCAAAATACCTGGATTTGCTTTGTGTTTGTGAATTTAATCCAGTCCTTTAACTCAGCAACACTGGCTGAGTAAGAAAAATGAGATTTTCCCACCATTTCAGACTGACCCAGAGAGGATATTTCAGAATCAAGATCCTTTACAGAACTATGTTTCATCAGCCTTTTTGTTGCTTGTAGAGACAACAGAGTAGAACAGAGACATAGCTGCTTGCATCACTTCCGCTTTCATAAAGCTTAACCAGCAGAAGTCACAGCAAGGACAACTTCCATGAGCTCAGGATATTGAACAGTACTAACTGACGAGAAGTAAACAGAGCTCTGTAGGCATTTCTAGAGAGCTTTTATGGGTTCCTCTACGGAAGCTGTGAATAACTTAATACATGAACTTGGAAAAAAACCTGGACAGAGAAACATGGCTCACATGCAAAAGTGGTTAATAAAATAATTTCAAATACAAGAGAAGGTTCTGCCTTCGGTGATATAATAGATCCTAAATTAAAAGTGCCAAAGGCTCAGAACAAATGGCAAAAAAAGACACTTCTTTAAACCAATCTTACAGAATCAAAGAATCAAATAGGAGAGAAAAGCACTACAATTAAGACTTATAGCAAAGAAGATTTATGGAACTGAGTAAATCCCAAATTTGCTCTGGGTTTGGAAATGCTTATTTGATCTCCATAAAAGCTATATTTAAAAGATGACTTGCAACAGATCTTTACATCAGAAAGCTCTCACTCGTGTAGTATTCACAGACCACTATGCAGAATAATTCTGTGTATGTTTCAGCTTAACAGCAGTGGTCAGTAGGCAATATCAAGATACAGTTCTATTGTCAAAAGCTGGGCACAGTTTTCAAGTATAGAACTTGTTTCAACACTGGTGCCATCTGGAATCATATATAAGTACACCTGCCTGAATATTTACAGTAATTACAGCAGAAGTGTCTAAAGCATGATGCTATCATCAAGCACCTAGTTAAACCACCTCAGCGAAATCTTGCCATCTTCAGAAATGTTCATTTAAATATACTCAAGCTAGAAACAACAAGTTAAAACAGCAAAAATAACATTCTATGATTCCTAAAACATATAAAACACTTACCTGCTACTCTTTCATCGGTTTCTCTATTGCCGTCATCAGAGTATCTTGCAAAATCTAAAGAATCAAGAGTACTGATGCTTCCAGCACGATCTTAAGGGGGAGAAAGAAAAAAAAGGTGTCAGAAAGAATCCTAAGAGCTGCCTGTCTTTTACAGAGAAAGTCAAAACAGAATCTCATTTCAGAAACTATAAATTGGAGGCTACATGTTCTGCAAGACTCAAGTTCTACTGCATTTTCTAAGCATCAGTAAGTAAAGAGTACATCTGTAAATTGGAACCAAAAATGCAGCACTACAGCAAGTTCACTGAACATAGACTGTAAGAGATTCTTGCTCCCTCTAAAAGATGGCACTTCTAGTCTGTCCACAGCAAATGAGGAGCAGTGCATTGTAGCACTTCCCCTTTTCCACAAGGGCCAGGGACTTTGGCTTGGACACACAGGTGAGAATGTAAAAGAAACCAAACAGTTGTCTGACAAGTTTCAAGCAGTTCCCATTTAACATAAAGCCGTAACTGCCTCAAATACTCTACTTCTTTTTCCCATTTTCAGTATTTTAAGGCATGTCAATGTGACCAAATACTTTTTTACATATGTCCTGATCCAGCCTTTAACTTCAGTACATACCCACTTAATCAACGTTAACTAAGGAACGCAGTATCTAACAAAAGCAAAGGAAGCACAGTTCACACTATTGCAGGTATAATATTCACACTCCACAATTAAACTCTTTTAAAAAAGAAAAAAAATCAAGAAATTCCATAACCAGCATAAGGTTTGAATCTGATCTTGACATTTTTCATTTCAGGGGAATGGCAAAGAAAAAACCATCAACCAAAATGCAATTTTTATAAGTCTGCTGAAGCACACATTCACCTTTTTATTATAAAAATGCACAAATTACTTGGTAACAGAACTCAAAATAAATTGACCATGTTCTGAGCACAATTAAACATGCAGAAATTATATTAAGTACCTTGGTATCTTTCCTCTCCTTTTGAAATTAATTTCTATGTAGCACTTCAGAAATAATTTTAATTATATTAGAACTGTTGTCACATTAACAAAGAACAAACTCCACAGAGCTGTCAAAAAATCTCTTAACTGTCAGTGGAAATAGAAGCAATTTCATCACTTGTCAGTCAAACTCTGTCATGACTAATATCATTAAGTATTTAACCTCTCCTCCCATTCTGCATTATGTAAAAAAAGAAAAACAAAACAAAACTAAATCTATCAATGAGTTTCTTTGTATATTTGAGCCTAAGTTATACTGTAAGGTCTTGTGACAGCCTCTCTACATATAGACCAGCACTGCACTTAAATAAGAACACCTGAATTAAGACTGATGAAAGCATTTACACTGAAAAGATACAGAGAATACCAAACTTACCAACTCTACCTGAGTTCCACAATATCAAAACTTGCCTGAAAACCCTAATTTGTCTGTTCCATGGACATAAAGTATACAACAGTTTACAATTTATATCTCACCACAGGGTTTTTTCCTGTTCCAATGCTTTCTTATCCAAACAACGAAAAAGGCTGCTGCTTCTCAGTGAGGCTCTATTCAGTCATTGGTTTTCAACCTCACTGTTCATATGCAGGTTCCAGCCTTATCCTCTGCAATTTTTTCAGATATTAATCTGATTTAGTAATTCCCTGTAGGCTGTTCTATATAGCTTAGCAACACCGTACAAACTCTTATTTTTACACCAGTTTTGGAAAATGGACTGTTGTGAAAATAAACCGGTGGGGAATCACATTTGAAGAGATTAAGTTCAAAAGTAAACACAAATTTTGCATGCAGACAGTATGAAAGTCTTTAGACCTGACTTTTCAAAACACCCAGCCCCTTACGAGTATATACTGCTCCAACTTATTTCACTGGGAGCTACAAGACCATTTTTTGAAATCAAATGCAAGACAACATTCAAATGGAAATCTCAATGAAAAGCTGATGTTGAAGAGAAGTAACCCAGTCTCACATATATCATTGCTATGGCAAATACAGAAATAAAGCAGTTCCCTCCTGCAGTCTTGCCATGTTCACAAATCAATTTTCTAATTGATCTGCGAACAGAAGCAAAGTAATATCAGAGAAACATTGCCCAAATTTTCAACTTAAGTCAACCACATCACAATTACTGGAGCATCCAAAGCCATAAGCAACACAGTATTTCTTTACATGACTAGTGGTGCACTTCAGAGGCCAAGGCTCTCCCCTGAAAACTGATAAAACAAATCCAGGCATAAAAAACAAACCTATTTGCCAAAGCCAAAAGCTTATTGGAAAAACTCCAAACCACCAAATCCCAATTGCCTAGAAAAAAGCAGGGAGTAATCACA
This sequence comes from Platysteira castanea, assembly GCA_013397175.1. NCBI lineage: Eukaryota > Metazoa > Chordata > Aves > Passeriformes > Platysteira > Platysteira castanea. Next base: position 716,495 of record VYXC01006602.1, read on the forward strand.
ATCTTTGTCAGGATGTACAGAACAGAAGCTGTTTAAGATCATACTAGCAGCTGTGAATCCAAGAACTCAGAATATCAATCAGTTCTAAAACCTTAATGGTCCTACAGGAACTCAGCAATCCCAAGGGGGTTTACGATTTCAACACCGAGAAACTGCCTTAAGCACCAGCCTTGCATGCACAGCAGCAATTTGTAGGGTTGAAATGTGTACATTCACCATTCAGACTTCACTTTATCATTACAGTGTTCATGATAAAAGCAAACATCTGACTTCCTTTTCATGCAGGCCAACATTGTGCAGATACACAAGCAGCTAGATTCACATTGATGACATCAATGAGGATCTGCTAAGGAATACCAGCCCATGGCCTGTTTCCTGCTACCATTATTTCACTCTCCCAGTAATGCTGATCCTCCTTCCCATACAAAAGTACACGCCCATTACCACACCCCCTAACCCAAGACCTATCATTATCAGTAGAGTCATGGCACACAGGCACTGCTGGGCAGGGCGGTGCTGAACAGTGCCCACAGTCGAGAGCAGCAGGCCTGTGCCATCGCCTTGCCTACCTAAAAATGTCACTGAACTGTGTCTGTGGCCTTGCTACTTACCACTGTCTTTGGAGGCAGAGGTTTAACTCCTAAAACTAATGCCATTGTCCAGAAAATCATGGAATAACACCTTATAACCTCATATTTTACACTTCCATAAATGATGTACCTGCTCCACACAGGATCAGAAGGTGTAAAAGGTAACTCCCTGCTCGCAGCACAACAGCCTCATTTGTTAGGAAAATGGGCAGGGCTGTTGGAAGGAATGGAATCAAAGGGAAGGGCTGTGCTCAGTCACACAGCTCACTTGTGGAATGCAAAATATCATCATCTGTCTGAAGTACAAATAGTTGTACTCCAGGACACTGAGTGGAAGCATTTCAACTACAGCATTCAGAAAAGAGAACTATTTTCTGACCTGAAAGGGGAAAAATAAATAAAAAAAAAAATTTTAAAGAAAACATATACTCAGTTAATTTTTAAAATAAAAATAAAAAACTTAGCCTTAAGTTATCTGGCAAAGAATATCAAAGCAACTTCTTGTGGAGAAACCACTGAAAAAGGAGAAGTACACTTTGGCTGAAATCTGCTGCTTTCCCAGAAAGAAACCCAATGTGACACAGCAGTGGGAACCCATTTTGTTTTCTTGGTATGCGCATTCTTACCAACAGTCTCCCGTGCATGGATTTTAGACTTCTTTCTCTGAATTAAAATACTTTATAATTAGCAGTTCCTTTCTGCTAAAACCCTTCCTAGTGAATAGTTGCAAAACAATTGCTGCCAGCTTCATGTTTCATAAATGGTAAAAGCAAAGTAACAAGAACAATTTCGACAAGCAGGTATAAACAACTGCAGAACATGGATCACCTCAATATGGAACAAGAAAGTGCCACGGGTGCATAGAGAAGCACTGAAATAGGCTTAGGGTTTTCATAATTCATACTAGCGAAATGCCAGGAGACATACTGGGATAATAAAGGAGATCCTGTGCACAGTTCTTGTCTCTTACCTTTACCCCGGAAAAGGATGAGTAAAATCAGAATGCCAAGATTCATATACTCAAAGATACCGAAGGCTAAGAAGTTTTTCAATCCATTTGTTATAAAAAGCAATGTGTTTATTTCATTTCTGAAGTTAAAAATCAGGTTCAACACCACATTTTGATTATTAACTTATACAGTCTATTAAAATATTGCTTCATTCCAGAGGAAAGGAATTTTAATTCTTTTCTTATTCCCAGAACTGCCACCAGATGACATGCAGATTTCTACTGACAGCTTTTGCTCCCTAGGCATATATCCAGCTCTCCCTAAAAGTTGAGTATAACTACCAAAGTAGGAAAATGTAAGGAAACCTCAAAGTGATACATCCCCTTCCAATGACATACATAATATGAAAAAGGATACATTTCATTCACTCTGATGATAAAAAGAGGTTATTTTTACCAGCTTACCTAAAGGACACCAAGAAGGATCATATTAGCCATATTGTCACAGTACGTGCATTAAGCAGAAATAAGCTGCAGTCTTCTATAAAATCACATTCAATAATCTTTACATGCACATGACACTGTAAATCGGCTAAAAACGTAGTCAAATTAAGTGGCATTACTTATTGATAGGAAGGCTCAAGAAAAAATATTTTTAAATTAATGTTTTAGAAGCTATTTGAATTTACTTTGCAAACATCCAATTGATTTTCAAAATTACTAGTTGATAAAACAGCCCAGTTGTCATATTTCCTCCAAGATCACAGGAAATCCTATTATCATGTACTAACAATTAATCAAATGGAGCATATTAAGACCAAAAACTCCACATTTTTCCCTTGAAGTTCAAAGAAAATAAATGATACTATGCTTGTACAAGACAGATTCACTTTACAATGTTCACTTGTACTGAAAAATACCTGTAATCCTGAAACCAGACCATTGCTGTATTTTAAACTGCTGAGTGAAATAGCTGGTTAACCACATTTTAAACTGACTGGAGAAATAACTGGCTACTGGAAGTTGGGTTTTGATTAGCATACATATGGGACTAAAAGTGAATCCTTCCCAGTTAGGATCAGAGCAGGTTTCCAGTGGATATTGCACATACTAGGATAATGTATTTCCCAGTCTAAGCCAGGCTTTACATGAATTATATGGTTATATGAAGGATGAAACAGCTGTAGGCAGATAGCTCACACATATCATAGGGATATTACAACCTTTTTGGGTTTTTTGAGATAGTAAAGGTCTGGATAGTAACTTATACCTATCATGCTATTTCAGGGCCATCAGCTGGACTCCAGCATCCACCCTCACACATCACTACTTGGAGAAGAAAAAACAAACATGACTTTGCATTGAAAAAAAAACCAACCAAAAACCAAAACCAAGCGAAAAACCACTCTCTGAAGACATTCTACCTGATTGCTTAATACAATTCTATTTATCATTTACTGTAGCATTATCCAACAGGAACATACAACATACCACAGGCTTGGAAAAAACTGTTAAGAACATTCATGCTACTGGACACTACAAAGATTTATATCAAGAACTCTGAATATTCATCCAAGCAGAGCTCTGCTTCTAGAAGTATGGAATTTTTATTTCGTTTAGTCTTTTCCTTATTGTTTTTAACTTTAGAGAAAGTTAAAATGTTTTAACATTAGTGTTAGAATTATCCTACAAGCAACTTAATCCACCATTAGTAATTTTATTTGATAATAATACACTCTCTTCACTAAATTAAATTTTCACTACATAGGATTTCACTAGGGACAAACATTAAACAAGGCATCCCAGTTCAGTGTCAGGTACAACCCTACTTAGAAGCCATCTCAGGTTAATGCCTTCTAGCTTATCCTGAATAAAACCAGACGTTGAAAGTTACATAAGTGAATGGCTGAGGCTATCAAAAATTATTGCTTAGCATCATCATCTTGATGGCTACTTCTAAGTAAGAAAAAACCCAATACGACTCCAGAATACAACTCTCTGCAGCAACAGAAATAAGTTGCACTTCACTCTTGAACTGGACACTGAAAATTAGCTTTGTAGAACAATTATTAAAATAGGGAATTGCTAATGATAGATTTTATTATGATTTTATTATGAATTTAAAACCAAAACAAAACAGGATAATTCAACCAACAAATAAGCTATACCTTAACACACAGCATTAAATTAGACTCCAAAAATTGTGAACTATCATATAAAGAAAGTTGTTGGGGATTATAAATGTCAGAAAAGCATGCAATTACAGCTGTATGTGGAAGAATTAAAGTAAAAAAAAACCCAACTTACTCTGAGATACTCTTTCAGATCTATGAAAAGTGAGAAGCTATAAAACCCCCCTACTGCAATGTTTTTTGACCAACAAACCATGGATTATTACTACGACAAGCTTTAAAATAATCATATAGTTCCATGTAACTTTAGAAAACACACAGAAGTTTTTCCTGATGAGTTGTGCTATTCCTATGAGTTAAGCTGTCCCTCCTCCTAATATACACATAAATCGCTTCTTGCATGGAGGAACCTCTGATGGAAAATTATCTAAAAGAAAATTATGTCATGAAGACATCAAAGCTGAGACTTTAGGGTGTCTGCAAACCAAAGGTCAGAAAAAAATTTCACAGACACCTGCAAAGGACAACAATACCCACATTTTACGGGGTATAGCTTATATTTACTTTCAGGACACCCAGCCTAATTTTTAAATGCAAAGATACAGGCCAACTAGCAAGTACTCTGATAGCAGATCCCAACTGAGAAGTACCCATGAAAATTACTCAGGTCTGACACTTTTTTTCCTTTCTTCTCTGTGCTACAGATACAATAAAAGAACTATTGAAAATCAGACCTAAGGAAATGCAGATGTATAAATACACATTTTAGGTCTGTTTCTGCTGGCAGTAAAAAAGTCTGCAAATGAGGTATTTTACCTACCTTAAACATTCCAGACCTAGAGTAAGCTAGCTAGCAGGGTCATGCAGCAGATGGCCTGCTCTGTTCTAGAGATACTGGTCTGAAAAAGCATGTCCTTGAATAACTTGTATTTTCAGCTATCCTGCACAATATCACAGGCACAAAACAACAGAAGCCAAGGAAACAGGGGACAGAGGCTAACTGGGAAAAAGAATAAATTTCTTCTTGTATTTATTTGTATGTGTTTAAGTCCCATATTAGTACTGAACCACACATATGCATACGTGAATAAACCCAATTGTGAGAGAGAGAGCATGTGTAATAGAAGATGTGGGATAATGTGAAAACCCAAAGAGTTTCAATGAAGTCCTTTCTGCATTAAATCAAACAATCAGGCATCATTAACCCTTTAATAAGTGATCATCAATTCACAGTTTGTACTTGTGACTACGTTATATAGCAACTGAAATAGACATGTGCAATACATATGAATAAATGAATTAAACTATTTAATTTCCCATAGATGATACTGCAAATTTACTTAAACTGTGCCACATTTCACAAGACATCTCTGGAGCAATATTACTTTGAAAAGTTTTAAATGTCTGCTGCATTTAAAATTTCTGTAATGTTTCAACTTGTTCCAAGCTTACCGATGCTGGATCTTTCAACAAAGCGAACTTGATCCATTGCAGCAGACATTTGATCTAGCATGCAACCTTTACAGTAGAAACAGACTTACGTAACTATTTTTTAAACCAACTTGAACTTGTAGAGTAAATTTTACCAGATCAACACATTCCACATTGCTATGGTAACTCTGGGATGGAACAAAAAGTCTTTAATTCACTGCAGCAGGCACTAAACTGTAAGCACCTGACCTACCAACCTTGCTTTGCAACTCAAGTGCCTCTTTTGCTCTCTCCCAGATGTTCTTATTCAATGAGACCAGCAGAATTTTCCAAGTTGGTATGCTCTGAAATGAAGACTTCAGACCCTCATCAAATGAAAAGACAACTTAGTTAAGTAAAGCTACTAACATAAAATTAACTTCCAAGCTGTCAGAGCAATCTACTTACCAGTTACCTAGAACAGACATTCAATACTAGTCCATGACGGGCAATCCAAACCAGATTGAAACAGATGATCAATACACTTACCTGCTTCATATTAATAGCAAGTTATAAAAATTCACAGGAAGCATATGAGGGTAAACCCCTAAAGCTGGTTAGAGAAAATTAGCCTATGCTTGCTGGCCAAGAACAGAAAAAACCCCAGACAAACCAATAAAATCCCACCAACCAATCAGCACCAACAAAAAACCCAACCATCAGATACGTAAAACAAATATTTTGCAGATATATTGCAATAACAATGTATTACTCGCACTCCTGTGACAGGCACACTGCAGAAGCTCATCAGAAAGATGAAATTATAAGTAGAAAATAGATAAGATCATGCACCCTAGCACAGAAATAACACGCTCACAGAACTGGGTTACAATACAGAGGCACCTGCGCTGATCTCCTGGAGAGCTATACCAAGACCAGGCTGCTTTTGGAGGGAGGCTTACTGCGTAAACTCTCTCAGGCAGCATCCAAATTAGTCGAGTCTGAAAGAATTAAGCCAGCCCTGCGCAAAGCCATTTGAATGCTGCTGCAGTGAACATTGAGGTCCACAGGGGTGTGACCTTGGGGAAAGCATCAAACCCAGCCTGACTCCCTACACATGTGCAGGGAGTAGCTCAAGCTGCAGAGTGCTTGAGCAAGCAGACCTTCCCAAAACAGAACAGCTAAGGGAGAAGCATGGCATGGAGGTACTTCTTCCAGCTCATGAGCCCAGCTGGCTTTAGCAGAAATCAGAAAGCATCAACAGCATCAAATTAACTCCACATGCTTGATGCTGCAGCACTGCATTGTCCAAAATGTACCCATTAACTTGCACCAAAAGGATTTTTCCATTTGTCGTAGTAACCCAGCTTTCTGTTATATGCTAACATCAAGAAAAATTGTATCAATTTAGTCCTTAAATGGTTGCCCTTGCTGAAGGACTACTTAAAGTGGATGGGTAATACCTATCTTCATTCTCCACTGTCTTCCCTCAGTTTTTTTTCCATATTTAAATTTCAGTAAGTTCTCATTTGCCCACTTTCTACATTTATCTTATGACAGTAGTAAATTTTCCAGTTAAGTTTTGACTTGTGTCCATGTAGTTTCTAGAGAATTAAAAAAATAATGGAAACTAGCAACTGGAGACCAAATCATCTTTCCTATGAGAAAAGGCTGAGAGAGATGTGGCTGTTCAACATGGAGAAGGCTCAGGGTGAGTCTCGTGATGAGTATAAATAATTTAAGGGGCGGCACAAAGAGGACAGAGCCAGGCTCTTCTCAGTGGTGACCTGTGACAGACTGTGGCACAGACAGTGGGCACAAAACAAAACTCAGTAGGTTCCCCTGGAACGTCAGGAAACACTTCCACTGTAAGGGGACTGAGCACTGGCACAGATTACCCAGAGGGGTGATGGAGTCTCTGTCCCTGGAGTTACTTAAAAGGCCATCTGGACATGATCCTGGGAAAGCAGCTGTTGGTCACAGTGGTTCTGCTTGGGCAGGAGGTTGGACCAGATGATCACCAGAAGTCCCTCCTACCTCATCGCAGCCATGCTGCGATTCTGAGATTATTTTTGCCATGATTTCTCTTACTCTAGAAGTTTTTTTCCAAATGACAAAACAGCTCGTGGCTTTCTCTCTCCTCTAACATCAAACAAGATGAAAAAGTACTTGTTATATAAATACAAAATTCTTATTCTGTGACTTTTTACGTAACAGTATTTCCTTCAATTCAACAACAAAGTAATCAGCTGCATCAGCATCATGCAGAGATATACTGCAGGAAGGGAGGAAGAAAACTGCCTCTACCCTACAGTGCACTGGAAGAAAGAGTTCACTATTTCTCAAAAGCTTTTTCAACTTGGTCTGTCTTTAAAAAAATATTAAAGTTTTTTAAACTATTTTGGCAACACACTCAACATACTCAGCGCCACATCTCAGGCATTCATATCGTAAATAAATATATAAGGCTTACAACCCTTACTGAATTACTCAATGTTTTAGCCTGTGCTAGAGGAGATTTCAACTCAGTTGCTCCAATCTCCAATTTTACAATACACTAGAAAACCAAATACAAGTAACACACTGAAGACAAGGAGTTGTCAATTTGAACCCAACAGTATAAGGTTTCAGGACTAACTGTCTCACAAAAAAAAACCTTCTCATGCTCTATTTTAAAGAGCTCCATAGATATAAGTTACCTAGCTCAGATTTTGCAAAAAATCTTAATTTAGTTGGGAAGTGTAAGAACATTCTGAAAAAGACTTTTCCCCACATTTCCATTAATTCTGTGCTTATAGAAGTCCAGTATTTACAAGTTTTCAGTTAGCAGAGACAAACTGCACACAGATCAGCTTCCAACATAGCTGATACCAGTATCTACTTGATACTAACTTACTTGCAAATACTAGACAAACCTTTTATATCAGGTAATGAAACTCATGTAAAATTTCCAGCAAGCATTCTCTCAACTGCACAGAGTTTATAAGGCATGTCTTCAGTCAAGAAAAAGGTAGTTCTCAGAGGGAAGAAAAGCTACAGGATATGGGAGAACTTTTCTAAGTTCCCAGTGGCTGGTTCTGAAATGCAAAGCTCAAGCTCATCATTCTAATTCCCTTCTTTCCACCTACCCAAAACCCAAAAAACTACCTCTTCTTTCCCTAACAACAAGACTGTCAGAAGGATGGTGTGCTGCTTCAACACAAATCCAGCTTGTTCTGCTGAAGCTTTCAGCCACAGAATGGTTAAACTCACACATAACTGAACCAGCTACAGGACCTGTACAGAGAGGTTCACTTTTGCTTTCCCCAACATCAAAAAGTAATAGGAACTCTGGCACAGGAACAGAACAGAGGACAGAACAAAAGCAATTAAAATTCCCAATATAATAGCTGTGAGGATCCTAAAAGAACCAGAACATGCACTAAGTTACTACAGGGGAAAATAAAACGTAGTCATCATAGTCACTCATTACTCAGTGGATAACTTGATATTTACCTGCCTAATAGTAGTGGCTTCTACTCTGTCTCCCTTTGTCCATAAATGTCACGATTATCATGCTACCTTATCTTGTTACTTCTTTGAGTAGTTACATACTCATGGGGACTAACCTGTCTCCTGAACAATCTACCATTACATCCTGAATCAGCTCAACATGGACATCAGCCAAAGCTTAGACTCATCCATCAGGGACAGCTTCCAGCAGACCCAGTTTTAGTCATTTGACAAGTCCAACTGTTGTAAAAGGCTTCACCTAAGAAGCTTGTAAGCTATGAAGCGCATGTCACTGAAAACTTGTCAGAAACACCAGTGCCAGTCAAATGGTGTGGGTTTAAAGCAGTCACAACAGGAAAAGTTCACCTGGTTTCTGGATCAGTAAAGCCAACATCAGAGCACTATGAAGCCTTTTGGGTTTCATTCATGCATCACTGTTTTCTGGCATGTTTGAAGCGAACTCTGCTTTCTTTTCCTTCAGTATTATATACGAACCTCTACTCTTGCAAATGTTTTCTGTACTTCATTAAAAGTGACAACAATCAGCCCTTCCTACCTGTTGACACCAGCAGCTTTGATTACCTATTTACCCCCACCTTTCCATCCCATCCTTTCTCAGGGGAGCACCTTTTCCAAACCAGGTACTAAAACCACTCTTACCCACAAGTTGCCATTCTACCTCCCTGTATCTCCAGATACAGCCAACAGGACCAGATAGTTTTGCTTGCTTTCATAATGTAACAAGCCAAAGACTTGAGCTGACAACACTAGATCACCTAACAAGTAGTCATTAGAATAAAAATTATTTGCCATCTTCCCAGTTTCCTGTCTTATTTAGACTGCTATTTAAGCTGAGGCATAATGAACTGTTTTGAGGTAGCCCTGTTCTGCTATATTTTCATTCTGAACAAAAATCTGGTGAAACACTGATCATGGCAAAGCCCCACACAAAATTATAATGTTTGTGACTCGAAACTGAGAAGAGCTGCTACCAAGACATCTCCCTCTCACAAAAGTAGAATCTGTACACTCTTCCCACGTGGCTTTCTCCAGTAGGATTCATCTGAATTTCAAAGGCTAAAGCAGAAAGAGCAATGCTTCACAATATTCCGCCCCCCTCCCCCCCATGAAGTCCCCCCCTCCAAAAACCCCAAAGGAAAATCAAACACCGCAAATCATAAAGAAAGCCAGGACCTTACTATGAAGAAGCAGCAATACTTTATATCTTTGTGCTCATGGATTAGTTTAATATAACTGGAATCAAATACCCAAAAAGTTATAAACAATTTCATTATGGCAATAACTAGAAAAAATCCATCTCCTGGAAACCACAGATGTAACGTAAGTGCTCAAACCCCTTCTTTATGATTTTCATTAAAGTTATTTCAAATTTTGGGAATGTAGAGCTTTTGTAGACAAAGAAAAAAAATGGCAAATTTTAAGACTAACACTAGTGCTACCAGTATAAGCTACATTCCTTCAGGAAAGGGCATTCATCAAACATGGCAACCAAAGGGCATATCAATCACATTTTTTAAAAAAATTTTCTTCACCCACTACGCACAGGCTTGAATTATGGTCATGCATATAATAAAAACATTTGTGGTCCAGGAACATAGATGAAACATTTGAACCACAGTTTTATTTTTAAATTTTGAGTGTCTCAATTTGTACTGTACCTTCTTGCAAAGGTGCAAAAATGATGCAAAAATGATAGGGACAAAAGTTTATATTTAATGTGTAGGTGCTAACTAAAGCCTTGTAAAAGATCTGGAATACAGTAAGAAGAAGGGACTTCCAAACCATACTGCTCACATGAGTAGCATTAGAAATAATGCAGCAGACATGGAGCTACTGCTATTGTAACCAATGGAAGAGCTGAGAAGTTTGGGAACATCTAGCTGAGATACAGGACAGGAAGGATGACTGTACACAGGTGCTGTGCATCTAAAGGAATAGGGTTACCTCCTTCACAGCTTGAATTTGCTTCAAACTAGAAAAGCAAAATTGCTAGACACATTTTCATATTTTTCATTACAATATATCTTAATCTCAGACTGTAGATGTGATGTTGCTGCTGCTGCTGGAAAAAGGAAGCGTGTTTTGCAAAGAAGTAAGAAATCCCAGTCATCTGACTCATTTGCTGTTGCAACCAAGTGCTCCGAAGCATGGTTCAAAGACAAAACAGCTTCTAAGTCACTCGCTGACCACATGATGCTGGTTGTTCAAATCCAATGACACTTCAGTAAAATCTTTTTGTAACAGTCTTTGAAGATGAAGAGAAGAAAAAAAAAAAGCACACCAAAGTAAATTCCAGCATGCACTCAGAATTTAGACTGGCACTTCTCAGAGTCCTTTTAGGCAATGAACACTTGTACTGAAATTCTCCCATTCTGTACAGCACGTAAAGTATGAAAGCCTTCTATTGCTCAGTGGAAATCCTCAGGCAGCATTCCAAACATACTTCACATTCAATAAGAATTGCCAGTCATACTTTTTCTGCATCCACTCGAATTATGAAAAATCTCAGAAAAAAAGCCACAGAAATTCATCTAACTTGGGGGCTGGGAGGAGCAGGTACAAAGCTAGCACTGAGAAGAAATTCTGACTTTAGAAATCAATAGAAATAATTTCTTTAATGACGTGATGATTTTTTTTCACTGAGGCATAAAATTCACATGACCTTGAACTGGCAATCATGCCAACCTGCACTACTTTCTACATCAATAGTTTCTATTAAGAAAACTAGTAGTTTATTCTCAAATACCTTTGGGCATGTTAAAGCAAGAGAAGGTACGTGCACAACTCTCTCATACATTCTCTTCAAGTGTCCCTATGAAGATCCACAAAGGCAGGTACAATAGGCTGGGTCCCTCAACAAAACTGGACATTTTGACTAACTTAGGAAACTGTTCAGACTTATTCTTGGATATGAACTGTAGCTCAGTCATCTACCTAAATCAAGTAATACCAGATCCTTAAGAAAAAAGGGAGGGAACTCTTCCAAAACCCATGATTTTCAGCCCATCAGAGTCTTCTGCAATCTACTTTTTAGTAGTTGGAAAATGACATAACTACAGAGGCATGAGACTATCAGCTCTTGTTCAATCAGAATCAGTCTGAACAGCACTGTCACAATTGCTAGCCCAATGCTAGACTCCAGACTGCAAGAAAGTCTGATGGCACTAAGCTAAAAAAGCTACTTGAGCTCTAGAAAAATATTTTTTCATTTGTTCTGCATCTGTCACCTTTCAATGTCACTTAATGTGAAGTGCCTTTTGAATCACTGTTGAGACAAAAAAATCCTTTGAAATACACTTTTCTAACCTATTGTAGATACCAGATTTCAAGGCACACCTTTAGCATAAGGTCTAGCATGCTATTTAATTTTAGCACTTCAGTATTACTAAAGTTGTCCAAACTAAGTGTTAGTCCCCCATTTTCTCCCTCTCCACTGCTACGGCCTCCTCCCTCCTTTTTTTAATAGGGACATCCCACAGGCATCTATCAATTATAAGGTCAGCAAAATAATAATTAAGATGTTCTTATGTAAGTGTACATTGGTCTAAGACTGCAAGAGGTAGTTTTTTTGCGTGCAAAACAACACAGCTACACAGGCTGCTGTTTTTCTAATTCTGGAGTATGTGCAGCATCAATAACTGGAAACAACATGTTATGTTAACCAAAAAAAGAGAATATTTAATCAATCAGATTAATTGACTGGAATCCCCAAGGAAGCAGCTTGGGGATCAAACAGAAATTTATATCAGTTCAAAGCCCTGAAGCACAAGTTTTTCCAACATTCATTAACCGTATCATGAAGAAGACCACACTGAAGCTCTCAGTTGGACGAAGAGAAGTATGAAATTCTAATTTTTCTTAAGACAAGCAGAACATAAACAACACAGCAGGAATTAAAAAAAAAGCCAAACATTTTTTAAAAGATCTTGATATGCACTAACAAGTTGAAGTTTAGATACCTCTATTATCCCAGCCATCCGGATGCTATTAGTTATTTCCAAATTTTAGGTGTAACTTTGTGTCTTTGCAACATCAGAAACTCTTAAAATAAATGAAAATACAGGGCTATTTACAAAATGCCTTCAGGTATCTTGGTAAACATGTAATTAAGTCTTTCACTTGTCTGCTACCCACAATTCCTTTCATTTCAATACCTTCTCACAAGTTCATTAAGTCCTCAAAAGTCAGATGGCTGGGCAGCTTCTGTCTCCCAAAGCCACTTCCACAGTAGAACCCTACACTCCTTGACAGCAACACTGCCAAGACACACAAGTGATTTTTTCTAAACTTTTAAAACTCAAAAGCTTTTAAGGCCAGCTATGTAACAACTCTCCCAATATCTGCACTCCTTTTGCTCCCTGAAGTTATACCAACTCAGTATGTTTACTGTTTCCCATCTCCAAATCCCAACAGGGCTAGCCAAAGATTGCAGACACTCGGTAAACATGGCAGCACTAATTATAGGAAGCACTGTATTAGTTGTGCAAGACCTGTGAAACTCAGACCTGTCTTTAGATGCACCAGCAGAAATAACACCCTGGCTCCTTATACCCCATTTCTGACAGTTTTTACACTTTAAACGTAGCACTCACGGCTTGACACCCGACTCTTTCTCCTAGTACCGTATGACTTACTTCTTGGCAGTGAGCACTAAAGACACGGCTGAAAATCAAGGCTGAAATTACCATTCCTCACATTTCTTCCACATTTGGCAAACACCCGTGACACTCACAGGGATACCGAAGCGCGATCAAACTACGCCTGTGGGACCAGGGTAACACGGGTGCTGGCAGCCCACCTCCTCAGCCCCCGGCTGCGCCACTCCTACAGCCTCCCCCACTCCCACGCTGATTAGAGAGAGCAAGGAATGACTGGAACAAGGAGCGATGCCAAACGCCTTTCCCAGCCGCCCAGCGACACCGAGAGCCATCCCCGCTCTCCCACCGCCGCCTGCTCCCGTCTCCCGGAGCGCTCCCCGGCCCGAGCCAGGGTCACTTACTGAGCTGCCCGGCCCCGGGCTCCCTGCCGCCGGCTCCCCCGAGCCCGCTGCTGCCGCCCAAGCTGCCCAGGGCTCCGCCGGCGGGCGGCGTGCCGCTCTGCCGCTCAAAGTTGCCCGGGTTGGAGAAGAAATCGCGGAGCCGGGGCAGCTCTCGGCCGCTCTCCAGCAACTCCGTGTGCAGCTCCAGCGCTGTCAGCAGGAACTGGTCCCGCAGCAGCTGCGCGGCTATCGCGTCCATCGGCACCCGCGGCAGCTCCCCGGCCCCCGCGGTAGCATCGCCCGGCGCCGCCGCTCGCAGACCCGGCAGCTCCTCGGGGCTCCCCACTGCCGGCTCCGGCTGCTGCTGCGGGTACGCCGGCCCGCCCGGCTCGGTGCTGCTGCTGCTGCCGCCGCCGGCCCGGGGCTCCTCGGGCTCGTCCTCCTCCGAGTCACTGAGGAAGGGGTTCACACTGCCGCCCCCGCCCGCCGCCGCCGCCGCCGCCATCTTACAGCCCGGCGCGGCGCGACCGCTGCCGGGGCGCTACCGCGGCAAAGCCTGCGCGGAGATGCCGCCGCAGACGCCCCTGCTGGCGGGGCCGGGGCCCGAGCCACTGCCAGTCCCCTGCGATGGTGTTGATGATGCTGACGATGCTGCTGTTGCTGCGGGGGCTGCCGCCACCGGCGGCCACAGCAACTCCCCGCCGCCTCCTCGGCGGCCTCCCACNGAAGAGGAGTGAGTCCTGGCGCGTGCGCGCCGAGCGCTTCCCGCGGGGAGGGGGCGGCGGATCCCAAGGCTGCCCCCGGGGAAGGGGGGTGGGCACGGGCGGCGCCTCCCCGCTTCCGCAAAGCTTGGTCCGCTCCGCAACCTGCACGGCGGCCGCCAGCCCGTACAGCCTCAGGGCGCCGCTGGCGCGGGAGGGATGCCGGGCTCGGCTTGGCCTCAGAGCCCGGACTGGCGGCTCAGACCCTCGCTGTTGAGTGGGCTGGGGTAGGGCTTCCCGGGGAGAACAGCGCCCTACGAGGGCCCCCGGGCAGATGGACATTGGACTGCTAAAGGAGGTGGTAGAGTCACTGTCCCTGGAGGTGTTTAAGGAAAGACTGGACATGGCGCTCGGTGCCGTGGTCTAGGTGGCATGGGGGTGTTCGGTCATGGGTTGGATGTTATCATCTCTGAGGCCTTTTCCATCCAAAGTGGTTCGGTAACTCTGCGTTCCCAGTGGGCGTGTGAGCCGTCTCCCAGCATCAGGTGGTGCTGGAATTAGGGAGGGCACAAGCACAGAGGGATTGTAACTTTATGGCCTTTGGAAGAAGGGTCGGGCAACTCGGGAGGACTACAGGGATGTTGTGAGGTTCTGCAAAGAGGAAATCAGAAGGGCTAAAACCCATCTAGAACTTAATCTGGCTACTGCTGTAAAAGACAACAAAGTGTATTTACAGATACATCAACATCAAAAGGAGAGCTAAAGAGAGTGTTTATCCTTTACTGAATGCAAGGGGAAACGGTGGTAAAGGATAAGGAAAAGTGGTACAAAATATGTTCTTTTTCTCACTCTTTAACAACAAAGCCAGTTACCTTCACAATGCACAGACCCTGAGCTGGAAAAAGGGAACAGGGAGTAGAATGATACTCCCACTGGGTCAGAGGGCTCATCTGCTGGAGGGTGAGAAGGCTCTGCAGAGGGATCTGGACAAGCTGCGTCAGGCAGCACTACAGGCTGGGGGAAAAGTGTCTGGAAACTGGCCCAGCAGAAGAGGACCTGGGAGCACGCTGGTCAGCAGTTGCCTGAAGATGAGCTAGCAGTGTACTCAGGTGGCCAGGAAGGCTAATGGCACCCTGGCCTGTATCAGCAATAGTGTGGTCAGCAGGACCAGGACAGTGATCATCCCCCTGTACTTGGCATTGATGAGGCTGCACCTGGAATCCTGTGTCCAGTTCTGGGCTCCTCACTACAAGAAGGAAATTGAGGTGGTGGAGTATGTCCAGAGAAGGGCAACAAAGAGGGTGAAGGGTCTGGAGCACAAGTTATATGAGGAGTGGCTGAGGGAGCTGGAGTTGTTTAGCCAGGAGAAAAGGAGGTTCGGGGGGACCTTTCTGTTCTCTACAACTGCCTGAAAGGAGGCTGTAGCAAGGTGGAAGTTGGCCTCTTCTCCCAAGTAACGAGTGATAGGAGGAAAAGAAAATGGCCTCAAGTTGTGCCATTGAGTTTTTTCCTAATATCCATAAGATTGGATATTAGTAAAAATTTCTTCATTGGAAGGGTGATCAGGCATTGGAACAGGCTGCCCAGGGAAGTGGTGGAGTCACCATCCCTAGAAACATCCAAAAGACATGTGAATGTGGCGCTTGGGAATGTGGTTTAGCAGTGGGCTTCGTGGTGCTCAGTTAATTGCTGGACTCAGTGACCTTCAAGGTCTTTTCCAACCTTAACAATTCTATGAGTCCATGAAGTTGTGCATCTGGAAATGTGGAGTTACCACTTTTAAAAAGATGATGCAAAATGGTTACTTTGTGCGTTACCGGGCAAAAAACTTGAAGCCAGAGTGTAGCAGGAGGTAGTGTTTGCTGCTGAAGGAAGTTCAGCTCACTGGAAGCTATGCAAAACAGAGCCAGCATTGGTTTCTGTTTTGTTTCTTTGAAAATGTGGTCCCATTCCCACTAATGGAAGCTCTGTGCAAAGCTTATTCACTAGGACTTGTGTATTGGGGCTGAACTTTTGGTGAAAGAGTAATGTGACTGTTTAGCAGTGACATGGAGATGTAAAAGCACTCTTGAGTACTCCAAACTCCTTCATTCACATGGTGGTGTGCTGTAAAAGAGTGTGCTTTCCAGTTTTGGATTTGCAGAATTTTTCCGTAAATTTTATATTCAACTTAGCATTCTGTCCTTTAATAAACTTCGGATTTTATTACTGCTGTATTGTTTTATGTTGCTGATACACAAAAAGAGCCAAAGTGGCAGAGCATGAACCGGTTGTATCATAAAGTAAAACAGTTGTGTGCTGAGAATGCTTTAAAATTCCAGTGGGATCGCAATAAAAATAGGGACAAGAACATTTTCGTGTTGCTGCTCTGGTGGAATTGAGAACCTTTAAAGAAACGTGCTTTTTCCTTTCCTTTCTGGCGAGTTGGAGCGTGTTCTGGCGAGCTGGGCCTGGTGCTGGGCCTCCTCCTGCCGGGGCCTGCAGCGGCCTCTGGTGGCGAGCGCGGTGTCTGCAGGGCGGGCAGAGGCGCTCCGGGCAGCGCCTTCTGCCTTTCTCCTCAGAAACTCCTTCTGCCGCCTTCTCTGAGCTGCGGCGCTAAGGACTAACTTCTCCCACTCTTCCACACCGAAAATCAATCTGAAAGCATTTCACTGCTTCGGTGCTTTGGAAGAGGTTTGTTTGGGTTTGTAAAACTGAATTAAATATTTACAGGTGTCGCTCAGTTGCTCTGAAATAATTTATGGTTGGCTGGGAAAAAACTAATTTCGCTGAAATGTGTATTCCAGGACTTAAAGAGTGCAAGTAGAAAAATGTGCTTTTAACAATATGCTTAGAACAGTTTCTTATGTGCCAAAGGGGTATTATTTTGAGAAACCAGAGAAGAAAGCTTGATAGTGTAGTGCCTCAGAGGATGTGTGAGGCAGAAAAACCTGCATGAGTTCTGGAAATGGAGCATTATAGACGTCTACTTGAGGCAGACAGCTCCAAGTTAATTATTCAGTAGTCATTCTGAGAGAGGCAGATTGTTCATCAAGCTGCTTTGTCTCTTACTGGAGCTGCTGTCTCCTAATTTTTGAAGGATTTGAGTTCTATGTCTGAAGAACACTATATCTAAAGACATCTCAGAAAGCTAAGTGTCCAGCATACATGGGCTTGTAGAAAAAATATCTGAAGAGTTTTTTTGGAGGAGGTGGTGTAAACGATTTTTTTCAGTCTATGCATGTTTTGTTTCATGGACTTTGAAATTTATGGTTCTTGAGATTAAAAATGAGTAGAAAAAACCCAGACTTTGCTTTCAATCTGTTGATTTTGGTAGGAGTGTTAAATCTTGAGCTAGTGCCTCAGAGTTTAATGAACTTAAACAAATGACCAGTTTCAAGTTGCCTCTGCTGTTTGGTGGAGTCATGGGTGTGTAGAGTGTGCTTTCTGTCTGCACTACTCTGGTGCAGCATCAGCCATTCTCACAGCCAGTGAACGCACAGTTTAAGTCAAGCTTTAAGGGGGTTTCTGTTTCAGCTTCTGTAGACAAGGTTAATTTCATTCGAAGAAGTTAATTCTGTTGGGTACATACTGGGGTTTTGTCTCTGCCGAGTACTTAAAGTATATGAATTAATATGTTCTAGTGAGTCCTACAAGGAAGTAGGGTAGCTTTTTTTCCTCTGATTGGGATCCCAGTTAAGGCACAGGGAACAAAATAATGGAGAATTATCTGAAGCAAGTCTGATTTATACTTCGAAATAATGCTGATCTGTGAGTTCTACCAACTCTTGCTTAAGTTTTCTTCTAAAACTGAGCTGCCTGAAAGAATCTTTGTCTACATATGTTTATTGAAGACTAGCTTTTGCCTCCTTTCAAAAGAAACTTGAAGGTAGTTATGATTTTTATGTTTGCTTTCAGACCTTAAAAAATGAATTTCAGTGGTTTGTAAACTCTAGGCTCTAAAATATTTTGATATTCTGCAGGAGCCAAATAATGCAAATGTTGAGCCTCATGATGTTGGTGGCTTGTGCCTAAAGATCTCTGCCATGTCTCTGAAATTGTATCTGTCCATTCCAGTTTTAAGGGGATGTTTTTTAATAAGAATAGCCTGTATCAGTAGTTAATGGTTACTTGTATGTTACATTCAGATGTAGCTTTACCCAGAGAAACTTACTTCATAAAGGGTTTGTTAAATTGGAATTTTAAGTAAAGGTAGTACAGCAGAGTGAAGGGGCTCTTGGAAATGTTTTCAGCCTCACCAAGAATGTGATAATGACCCATGAAATCAGATGAAGACCTGAATTAAACAAAAAAAAACCCCAAATCCTAGTGAATTCAAGTTTGGCTGTGTTTTTCTACCTCCAAAACTGCTGTTTTGTAGTGTTACTGTAAACAGTGGGTATTGGGAGGCTGACCATCAAAAAAAAGAGATCAAACACACTAAGAGCCTAAGGAGTATTTTAGAAAGCTTGTTCAGGCTTTGTTATGTGTATATTTATGGTTTTGTGAGAATGAATATATAAGGAAAAATTGCTGTTACAGTTGAGTGAGGAAATACAAATTGTGAATCAAAGATGTGACCTTTTATGACACTGCAAACACTTGAGTACTGAATTGCTTGGGGCTTGTTCCCCTTAGCCTGGAAGATGGAACCCACTGTCTGGACTGTGGGCTGCCCAGAAAGGTCTTGCAGAGGGTAACAGATGCCTCTGAGATGGGTGCCTTACCCTGCCTCACCATGGTGAGGGACAGTGGAGGTAGGGAAGGGAAGCTGCTCTGTGCTTTTGTTGTCTGCTTCATGTTATTCCTCTTCAATTTAGTATTTGCACAGTTTTGAAAAAAATTGCACATTTTTTCCTCATATGGCCTGTAGCTGACTACAACTGATGTGAGATGCAGGCTTCAAAGAATGAAGGAATCTGAGGACAGGCTTTGAGCATGCTGAGTTAGGTCTTTTGTTAGGAGGAGATGGCATCCTGTCCTGCTGCCTACACAGAGGTTTGTGTTGGGAATTCAGGGAACTAAACTACAGCAACGTCATCTTTATTCTTCCTTCTGCTTGGTGTTTTTTTTCCCCTTTGAGGGTATTTTCAGTTGAATTCATTCTCTAGAATGCTTAACTTATACGGTTGTGCAGATGGTTGTGCCAGCCCAAGGAAGAGATTTGGCTTGGGAATAAATGAGCAGGAGCAGAGGAGGACGGACAGCTCTCTGCAGCTGTACTGGGTTGGTTTTTCTTGCAGTATTTGTAACTGTGAAAACCTCTTGTTTTTTTAACTGCTACCCCCATAACAACTGTTCTTGTATAAAATACCTTATAAAATATATTTGCCTTGCTGGTCCCAAGCATTTTGGAAATTATGCTTTTAGTTACAACTAAGTTTCTATAGGTGGCAGGGTACAAGTGAATAGCTGATACACAGATCCCCTCAAATATGAGAACTGGGGAGTTGTTGCCCATCTGTATTCTCTAGGTTTCTGTGTCTCTCTCTAGCAGTTTTTGGTTTGTTTTCTTTTTTTTACCTCTACAGTGAATCTATTGCTGTTCATTTGCTGAAAGAGTTTGAGTGCTGGGGAGGTTTCATTTTAAATCAGCAGTTCCCCATATTGCAAAGAAGCAGAATACTGATTGCTTTCAGGAATAATGTTCTGTCTTCAATAATTATTACAGTGAGTCAGCAGCTGAAAAATAAAAGTGTCTTAGACAAATGAAAAGTGGCTTGGCTTTGTCATAAAACCAAATATAAGCTCACAGGGCTTCAGCGGAGGATGTTTGCAAGTTGATATATCATAAATGCTAATGAATGTTAACTACTTGGTTAGTCGAGGCTGATGTAGGAGCAAACAGAACTTTGTTCTGAAGTGAATGTCAATATTTCAGGCTGCAGTAATTGTAAGTTCGGTGAGTTTTGTGTCCTATGGGAGCTTAAGGAAATGCTTCCTTTGTGAACAGCTTGCAAGTATGGCTGCTGGTGGAAGAGTTAAAGAGAAGGTGATTCCTTTGCATAAAGATTTCTTACTGGACCTCAAAGTATCCTTGGACAAATACTGTGTATGCTTATATTACTACTTGATGCTATTTGAAAGGGGGTATAATCCATCCTTTTTGGCATTTTTCTACACTTTACAACTTGGCTATTGCAATTCTTTTAAATTTGTTTTGCTTGGTAACTAAAGAAATTGGGATTTATCCTCCCCCCCACCCCCTCCCCGCGTGCGTATTTCAAAATGAGGAAGCAGTACTTCCTGACAGTGCGTTTGCAGGATGGGATTTGCCGGGCTCTGGCTCTGCCGTGGTGCCGAGCGCGGTGCAGGACCCTGGAGAGCGCCGGGCTGGGGGAGGGCTCCGGCCACGGCCCCTTCCGCAGCCTCCGGGCTGTGCCCACCGCTGGGTTGGGCATGTAATGCACTTCCCATTGGGATGGCTTTCCTGCTGTGAGCTCACCTGAGGTCTTAAATGAGTTTTTGCCTTCAGTGGCGACCTTAACTTGCCTCTCTCTGTGTCAGCTTTGTTGGGAATGGCAGGTAAAGATATATAAAATATAGATTATGCTAGGCAGTTGAATAGTATTCAGCTATACGTTATAGTCAACTGGCTAGAATAACTAAGTAGTACTTTTGAACTCAAAAATTTGGAAGTCCTTTTTTTTAAAAAAAAAAAAAAAAGAAGAGAAGAAACAAAAAAAACCCCAACTTTTGAAAGGTGGGAATCTACAAATTGATTATTTGAGTCCTGTACGCCTTTTATGAAAGTGTTACTCTATGGTTAGAAGGTTGCGGTCCTTTTTTTTTCTTCCTTTAAACTGAAGCTATTGGTAAATTTGCATTCAGAGGTTTATGTGTAAGATTCAGCAGATGTGCTTGTTACTATTTGACATAATTCTTATTTATTTGTAATGGTTGCTATTAATAAGCAAATGTGACTTTATAGAAGAAAAACAACTTCTGCCAACTTTTTTTAACCTTCCTTATTATTAGCTTCTGCAGAACATACTTCAAGCACTGTTTGTTTGGGGTTTTTTGTTAAAGGGTGGGTTTTTTCCCTCTGTGTGTATATATAATACATTTGCAAACTAGTTTTGCAAGAGTGCAGCTGAAAGTTGGTTTTTTTCCATCCTCATCCCTGTGTGTTCTACATTAATATTTGTTGTATGACTTTAAAGTATGATCCTTGCCTTTTTGTTGTTAAAGGGCAGAACTGTCGTGCTTGTATTGGTACTTGTGCTTTATTGCATAGTTTTATTGCAAATGGCTTTAAAAATACCTCAGGGGGCCATCAGCCTTGGAGGAAAGGCTCCAATAAGAGCAAAGACTGCTGTGGCAAGCTCTCTTCCATGTGCTTGCGTTCTCTTTAAGTGCCACTTGTCACTTGACCTGTGAAAACTGGGATGGTGGGATGTGTTTTGTTAGACAGTGTCAGGCTGACGTTCTTTCCCCAAAAGTGTCCCATAAAACTTTTAATATGAAGAATCTGTCTATAAAATCTCCAAGCAGGTTAAGAAAAAAACAGTGACAGGAAAAAAACCTACTTTTTTGTTTTGTTTTGTTCAAGAATGCAGAAGTCTGAGGGAATCTGCTACTTTTGGTAGCACAAAAAAGAATTAAACAGTCCATATTGAGATGAAAATATGATGCTAAGCTGTATAACAGTGATGTTTGAAGAAGACTTTCTGGTAGAGTATTGATGAATGACTTGGAAATAAAGAAATATGCAAGAGGATTTGCAGATACCTCCTGAGAACAGGCACAGATCCTCCGAGTGCTGTTACCCAGTGAAATAACTCACCGCAAGGTCACTCAGGGTTTCTTGTTGTTGGGTTTTTTTTGTTCTGAGTTCTGAATTTCTAGCTGCCTGCACACTGAGCAGATGTAATGTTGGATTTCTGCTCTCTGTTTTGCCTCCGCTTGGCTAACAAGTGGTACCGAAGGGTGGTCCTTGTTTTCTCTTTCATGCCTCAAAACAGTCATTGTTTCTTAAAGAAGTGCTCTTGTTCTCTTTATCACTGCTGTCCCATTGTCAGTGCTGTTCTCAGGTATTTTTTTTTTTTTTTCCCTGGGAGACTTGCAGATACAGTTTCCCATGTTTAAGGATAATTCAGAGAAAAATGCATAGGCTGACATTGGGGTGACTGATTTGCAGAATGTTCAAGTATTGGGACACTTGATGTTTCATTGGTGCTTTGCAGGCCATAGTCACATTTCTCCCTTAAAAATTCTGGTAAAAGACACTTTTCTAGGCAGGCAGATAATTTTGACTATCAAGTGATGTTAAAAAGAAAATTAAATATTCTTTGAGCTCTTTGTCTCAGGTTTGGATGTGCTTTACTGAACCATACTTAAAATCTAAAACAGTTGTCATTTATTATTATAATCTCTAATACTCAGTGAAGATGTGAAACATAAAATAATTTTAAACAGGTGGTTTGAATTACAAAAGCCACTTTAGTGCCAGAACAAGTGGAAATACTGTAGTTGCAGTTTCATTGTCTGGCAGAGTATGTTATGCTTCAGTAGAGAAAGAAAATGAAAATTGGGAAAAGAGGAAATGGGAACTTACCATTTTCCCACTTCATACGTGATAAGTTCAGGATGAGGATTTGGGGTTTCCTATGTTTAAGTAGTGGGTGAAGATATGGGAGTTACTCAGAATTGGCTGGTAAGTCTCTTGTATAAATTACAGCCTTGTGCAGTCAATAAGTGCATGGGCTGTGACAGCAAGAATGACTTGAGTGCATTTCCTGACTAGTGTAGCTCTTTAAACACCTAAATTAGTAAAAGAATAGGGCATGGACTGCTAACACCATCTTAGATGTTGTATAGCTGCCATACCATTCAAAGTACTGTCAGACCACCCAATCTCCATTTGCTCCTCTGCCCTAAGGAAAAGGATCATTTTTCATGTGTGGAAAAATTGTACAGTCACACTTTGACAGTTAAATTACAAAATAGACAACACTGTTTAGTTGAAAAATATTAGTCAGAAGCACAGCAGACATTCTTGTCTATTTCTTTTTTCTGTGAAAGATACTTACCAAGGCCATTGATGTTTATTGAAAATGCATTTCCAATGGATTTTATTCATCTTAATCAACAGCCTTGACAGTATTAGTGAAGCATGGTCCCTCTAAAAGAAATTACTAATGTACCTTGTGCTCCTTGTTTTGACAGTTCATTGTCCTTAAGAAAATATTCCTGCCAGTGGGGCATATTCCATGCAGTATTTTGTGTATGTTTTATTGCATGTTTGGAGAAAGAAAAATATAAAAGGGAAATGTTACGTTTCTTGTGAAGAAGTATATTGTGTTGCAGTACAAGTATGGTTTTCTTTGCCTTGTAAATAATGCTGAGAGATTATAACTTCAGAGGCAATGCAACTTAGATGTAGATTACTTGGGGAAAATGAGTGCTGCATTTAGTTGTGTCAGCCGTCCTGTTATTGTTGAGGCACCTGCTCCAGCCTGGTGCTGTGGATGTAGCTTCTACGGCATGAGTCAAAAAGAAGGTTTTAAAAAAACCAAATCTTGTCAGCAAATCACAGATGAACTTGAAAAGAGGGAAAGGCTCGTGGGAAGAAGGGTTGGGCTTGCATGGCTCATTGCAACTGTCTTGCTGCTCCCCTGCCAGCTTCACAGTCTGGGTGTTTTAGTCTTTGCACTGGCATGGCTGCTGGTGAGGAACTTGTAGCTAATAGCAGGATGTTTTGGTATTGTTTTGATACATGTGAATACAAAGAAAGAAAGGGTCTCTTCATCGCATTTGCCACCAGCTGGGAGCTTAGCTTTCTCCCTGAGAATTCAGAGTGAGGGGAGAGAACCACCAAAAAGTCCTTCTCTAATCTGCATGTATCACTTTATTCTGGAAAAGTTATTAATTGCAGTCAGAAGGTCCTTGCTGCTTTTCTTTCTTTAATCTCCTAGACTTTAAGAAAGGTGTCTGCTGGTTCTGCCTTGCTGTCTCTCAGATCGATCGCTCCCCTGCGTCTTCTCACTCTCTTCTGTGCTCATGTACAACATCCAGTGAAGTGAGAAGCTCTGAAGTCTCCTGGAGCCCCTGGCATCACCTGGGCACTGCTCATTTTCTACTTGCTCCATTCGTTCATGTGAACAACTTGAATTTAACAGGCAGTGAGTAGCTTAGTGGATCTTCAGTACTCCCTGTTAAGGATCTGAAAAGAGTCTTTGTTTAAGAATCCACACCAGCCTTGTGTTTTTGACTCCAAATTCTTTGAACAGAAAGATTTTATTGGAACAGTTTAAGGTCTGAGATACTAGGGATTGGACTGGTTCAGTGATACTGAACCAGTGTCACTGGTTCTGTATTTAGTTTAGGAGATGGTGAGAGAAGGTGAAAAATGTAGAAAGAAAGGAATAAATTGGAGTCTGATATATTGCTTCCTAGTTGGAGTGAGTCTATAGAGGAGCTGATTTGGCTGTCTGAACTGTATTAGGATTTCAGGGTTCTTTTGTAACAGGTGGTGTGTTTGGGTGGGCAGTAAGAAATGGCATGTGGCAAATAGGCTGCAAGATGCTTTGCTTATCTACAAGACTCTGAGCTTCTTCCTTTCTTCTTGGTGTGATAGGCAATGACTAAACAGAATAAAGTAGAGTAATGCAGTCAGAATTCGAGCAAAGCTTGTTTTGCCCTGTGAAAATAAGGACCGTGGAAGATACTACACTAAATCACTTGCTAAGGGATTGCCTGAGAAAATATCATAAGACACAAAAATATTGAGATATCCTCGGTTTAAGTTTCCTTGACAGAAAGATGTAAGATGTATTTTCAAGTGACAGTTTGTTTATCCACATTTTGGATGGCCAGACATCTGAGGGCAGAGACGTTTTGGCACTAGTCATAAATACTTAGATATGGCTCCTTATCCTTGAAAGTGTGTGTGCTTAATACATTTCTATTTTTCTTCTCTCGACAGGCTGTGGCTTTTGGTTTTTCCTATAAGCTAGTGCTTAATCCACTTTTTCCTTTTATACTGGTTATTTTTTCCTTGTGAGGAAGCAATTATTATTGAAATTGTTATCCTTGTAATTTCCATGCCTTTTGGATTTTTTGTCTTGAACAGTCAAGCACCAGGCTCTATAGACAAATTTGCATTCAGCTGAGTGCAATTAGAAGCTTTCCAAAGCCTCTGTACCTGTGGGAAAGTATTTGTAAGCTTGAGGACAGAATACTTATCACAATGTTGTGTCACAGTGGTGACACACAAAGTCCTGCATTCAAGGAGTAGTGTCAGCTAAGGCAGAGGCAGGAGTGGCTGTGAGGGATATGGCAGGAGTAGGTGGTTTGGGAGCTGCCTGTCTGGAAACCATGTGATGGTGTTGGATATGTTTGGCCCAGATAAATAGTTCAGTTTAATGTAGTCTAACTGTTGCAAAAAAAAGTATCCTTTTCTTTTTTTCTTTTCTCACTAGTTCTATAGATACTACACTCTAAGCATTAAATGTGAATCGTGTTGATTGAATGCTTTTTTTCTGTAAGCAAAGACTGAGGCCTGGGGAGAGTTAAAGCAAAGAAAATTAGCTAGTACAGAAAACAGATTAGGTTACTAATACTTTAATTAGAACAACATAGAATATGCTAAACTATAGAATTGTAGCACTGGGAGCATGCCACAAGTATCTGATAGAAGTGACTGCTTTGTTTGGTCGGGTGTTTAGTCTCATCAGTTCAAGGCATGAGTAGTTTGGATTCTCTTATCAAGCACAACTGCATCAAAAGAAAAAGCCCTATGGAAAATAAAACTGATTGAATAAAATGAGCTCTGGCACTGAATTTAGTGGTATTTCTGTGATTGTGATTTCATATATTTAAATTGATGCAGGAACTCTGAATACTTAAAAATGAAAAATAAGGAAACTGGTATTTACAGATATTCCAAGTCTCTTGGAATCTGCAAGTTCCCGATTAACAATAAGTTTTTGTTTGTTCATTTAAATGTGACTACTACATGTCTCTTTGAAGTGTTGTATTTTGTAATCTCCGTTTTTTTATGTGGTTTTCTCTCCAAATCTCTAAAATGAGAAATTTCTATGGTAATGTTTCAGATTAGCATTGGAGTTGTTGCATCTGCGTTTCAGTAAGGAAAATGGGTGGAATTGGAAGTTATGGTAAAGCTGCATGCAGATCTGAATTTTCTTTGGGTTAGTAAGGAATATTACGTATTATCTTTTAAATCTTTTTTTTTAGTGTGTTTCTTTCTTTCCTCTGGCTTTCCTGGCCCTTTAAATTTTTTATTTTAAAAAATGTCTTTCACAGTTTTGATCAGAGTTAAGGTTATGTAGTAGTGAAGTCTTTTATCCTTATTTGATAAGAGTGGCGGATTTACCATATAGTGACTGCCTGTGTCTGTTCAGCTACTGGAATTCTGCAAGTTACAAGATTAACCTAATATATATATTGTCATTTAGAAGCACTAACTAGATTCTTAAACAAACTGTTTCTTTTAGAGAGAGGTGTGTGTTTACATAGGTAGCCTGAACCTTCCAGGCTGTTAAGAACATCTGTTTCTTAAATGGTGAATGGAGGTGATGTTTAATTAAGGTGGATAATTAGCTAATATTTAAATAACTAAGTTAGAAATGTGGACAGTGCTAGTAGTCCTTTGTCAGAACTGAGCTTCATTGAGGCTCAGGTCCCACACTTACCTCAGCCTATATTCGTATTTACCTCCAGGAGGCATCACATGATCCCCACAGCACACTTGGCAAACAAGGACGTTTTCCAACGTACTTGTTATTAACCATATTTGTATCTCTAACATGGCATCACAGGACAACAGGGCAGGAAAAAAAAGCATTCAAAAAGGGAATATAATTATTCCTGAAACATAATTCTCCAGCTGTTGTGCTTCTCTCACTTGTTTTAGGAATGGAATAGCATTCTGTGCTCAGCACAGCATCTTTGTTCTTTTTAAAGAAGGTTTCCGTTTCTAGGCAAAATGTAATGAGCCCAGATTTGATAGCAAACTTGGAGGAAAAAAAAGCAGTGTTGGATAGATGTTTGTTATAGGATGGCTTTCTCTAGCTGTCTGGCTTGCATTTGCCTGAACAGACTTCAACCCTGTTGTTCAACCAGCCAGTAGGGGGTAGGATGTTCCTGGAGACATTGCATTGACTGAGTCTTCTGTCACTGATGTAGCTCACAAAACAAATGGCTTGATTCAGTGGTCTTTTGAAGCCGTCTAACAAACCCCTAAGCACCAGAGATGAGTTGTTGAGGCGTAATGGTTATCTGAAAGTCAGAATTAGTCATGGAGTGACTCTGACCAGAACTTTTGGGGAAAAAAGCTTGTTGGAAACAGAAAATGATTCTGGATTCTGGGTGATAACTGTGATTGTTGTACTCCCATTCCATAACCAATGAAATAAATATTGATTCTGATAAGTCTCATCTGCCTAACTTTATTTTGCTTGCTCTCTCATAGTGTTGGATTTTGCCTTTGCCAGCTGGCTGCTGCCATGGATATACCAGTCTTCATACTTGCGGGGCTCCTTGTGCATTGTGTGTTCTTGGTCTCCATTTTTGACATCTACTTCAGCTCTCCCCTCGTCCATGGAATGACTCCTCAGCAGACTCCACTGCCACCTCCCGCAAAACGTCTTGTGCTTTTTGTTGCTGATGGTCTGCGAGCAGATTCTCTGTATGAATTGAACAGCAATGGCACACCCCGGGCACCTTACCTGCGGTAAGTCCAAAACTCTGCTGAGCCACAAGGTTTTGCTTCTGGAGGCAGCTCTAGGTAACGTTGAAAAGAGAACAAGAGGAACAACGACAGCTGTGGTGGCTTGAGTAGTGCATTCCCTCTGCATTTGAAGTAACAAATTTGCAGAGTTATACCGTGCAGAGATGTGTGAGCTTAGGTTGGTGTTCCTTGTCAGGAAAGCCTCTAAAACTGGGACAGTGTAAATTGAGTTCATATTGTCACCTGAACACTACAGATAGCCAGTAACTGAGAGGGGAGTGAACTTTCTGCATTCACGTCAGCGTGGTATCAATTCTGAAGCCTGGCAGTCGCTAATTTAAACTGCTTCCTGGATGCTCAGTTTAAGAGTAGTAGTTCATTAACTGTGCTTGTCTTCTAATTCTAAGCTACTGACAAAACTTTTTAGGGAGTGATTAAAAGTGATGTCCTGAATGGATCTAACAGCAGGCTGCCACTTCCTCTTTGTTCCACTCTTCCTGCATGCATGACCCTGCTGCCTCCCTTGTGCTCTCTACAGTGTGTGTCTAATTGCTTAAAGAAATGATTTTTTTTTAAGGCTGTGAAAAAGTAATCCTGCTAAAAACGTGTTAAAAATTGTATCCTTGTGTGCTTAGAACTAATTTTCATTAACTTTCCCTGTTTCCTTACATCAAGATAATTATTTGATGAGAATTAATTTCCTAGACTGAAAGAGAAAGATGGTATTAAGTAAGACTCCTTTTGTGTGATGTTAGAATTGGTCTGGCTTGAATATCAGAGCAAGCCCAAATAATCAGTTATCTGAAGCTCTTACGGTTTTTGCAGTCCACTACTGCAAAAGTGGTACAGAAATGTGAGGACTCTTTGCTACAGTGCTTGCCAGCCCATATGGGCTTACTTGTACCTACTTCTGCTGCTGTTACTGTTTTTATAAGGTGCTGTCTGCCACTGGCAGGTGTCTGCCACATCAATGTGAGTTTACTATGTCTTCTTCTAGCAGAGGACTTCACACTTACTCCAGAGCAGTTTCTTTTCTTAGTAGTAAAACTATTGGTCTTTTGCATCACCAGCCAAAACCATCAAGGTGTGAATGCTGTAACGTCCCCATCACTAGGAGCGGTGGTGAGTAGTGGCCAGGGAAGAGTTATAATGGGTATTTTTTTCACTAAGTTATTTGAGTTTTAAGTTTCAGCCATTCAGCATTATCATGCCTATCTAGAAAAGAGTTAAACCATGTATTAGCTTGTCTGTTGCTGGAAAATTGTCACTTTTGCTTTCTCTGCTTCACCTTGTCCGTGGGGTTGGGGAGTTTGTGTTTCAAAATCTGTAGAAATAAAGCATTGTCATCTGTGCTGGAAGTACATGGCTGAATGGAGGGGAAGAACTGCCTTGTAACAAGTGAAGATGCCAGTAGATCACCGAGTGGAAGAAAATGCCAGTAGAGGTGTGAAGTGCCGTCTGTGTTTCTCGTGAGCGTGTATATGTGAGAGGTGATGAAAAGAAAAAAAGCATGCAGCATTTTGTGCCTTCTGAAATGTGGACGGTCAGGCAGCCCAGACCATCTCTTCAGATCTCTTATGTGAGCTGCCACAATTTTGAAGCAACAGGCTCAGTGTTTTGTCCCTGAACCTTTGAGCTACACAACTTCCATAAGTTAACTTGGTAAACACGTTGACAAGATCAGATGTTAGTTTCTGGGAATATTTCCTTTTTTATTCTGCCAAGTTACTGCTTTCTGAACATTCCTTTTTCAATAATACTAACTCAAAGTATATGCAATTTAATATAAAGTTTACTTTTTTGCATGTTCATTCCTAAGTTCCAAGTGTTCAGTCCCTTAGCCACTTTACAGTAGTGCGCAGCGTAACAGACAGATTACTAGTCTTATCCAAGTGAAGTGCTTTGGGAACTACTGCATTGTTAATAAGGAAAAATTATCTTTAAATGGGCAAGAACCATTCTTGTAGCAATGTGCTAAAAGAAGCCAAGTTTTAGTAGGTACGTGGAATTAAAAATAAATATCCATTAGGCTTGAAGCAGATTGTTGGGTAATACCTGTACACCAAGTACCTAGTCTTTTACAGTATTCTTGAAAAATGTGGTTTTCAGCAGTGTTGTCACAGCTGTGAGGGCCAGTGAGTGATCTGAATAGCTGCAATGGTGATTTCAGGGAAGATATTTTCTTCTTTACCTGTCATGTTTCAGCCATATTACTATATCATATTAATACTTACCATTGTTATTATCTGTAGCTAATGTTTATACTGTCATGGAAATTAATTTTTTTTCAGTGGTTCTTCTGAGTAAAAGGCCTTGAAGTCATTCAAAGTATCTAAATGAATTTTGAATGGGTAAATGACATATTTATATGTCTTTTTTTTTTTGCCTGGTATGTGTTGTTGTTGACTTCAGATCCTGAAGTCATCCTATTGTTGACAAACAAAGGTAAAGAATTACTTTCCAATTCAAAAGAAATCAAATTCTAAATAAAACAATTTCCTACCTGTTGTTACAATGAAGTCTGAGGAGAGCTGCAAGTGTTTTATTTTTGTTTTAAATCTTCCATGACTGTTAGTGCAATACAGTCCTGATCAGTCTGTAGTGAGAAAAATAAGAAACCACTTTAACTAATACATAAATCCTTTTTTCAAATTAGTTTTTTCAGTACAACTTGCATTATCTCCTAGCTGAGATGAGAGCTAGGAATAATATGTTCAAGTGCTATGTCTCTATATGCTTTTATACTTCTCACTATAATATTTGGGCTATTCCAAGTAGTTCTGTGAGCTTTCAAGTAAGTCTGAGAATGTGAGGTCTAAGATGAGTTTAAAAAACCCGCAACAAACAAACGGTGAATGCTGCAAGCTTAGAGTAGAGCCTGAAATTTTAGGTTGTTTAAAGGCATGAACTTAGAATTTACTTGGGCTAAAACGCATAAAAATAGCAAATTTGGTAGCTTATATCATGAACAACAAAATTATAATTTCCTGGTAACTTGACTCTTAAAAACTGCTTTGAATTTGTTCAGAAGATTTGGCTGGTTTTTCTTAAAAATCAGCATAAGATTTGTCCTGCTGTGTTTTGTTTTCTTTCTCCTCTTGCTCTGACAGTGAGCAGTGCATCTTTGTCTTCTTCCACAAGGTGGAGACAAGAAAACAGCATATGGTAATACTCACATCTTGCTTCCTGACAGGCTCCAGCTGTTCAGATCTTCAGCAGATGAGAATAGTTTATGAGGCTGTTTCTCATGCTTGGGCTTTGTCCTCTGTTTTCTTTGCTTTTTATCTGTAACTATTTATTGTATGTGCATAAACCCTGGACACTTGATGTATTTCTGTGTATGTGGTGAGCAGATAGTCTTCACTTCAGAGTAACTGAAAAAGATGCAAGGTTTACTTACATTTTCTTCTTGTTGCCAAGATTATTTGCACCTTAGATTTATGTGGAGTTCGAATTCTCTTGTCGTTGCTTCCAAGATTCAGTGCGGATAAAGGCAGACATGGTCACAAGAGCTAATTATAATTGAGTATATTTAAAGAGTAAGATAAGATTGAACTAGACACTTTCAGACTAAATGGAAAGAGCAAAGGAGAGTAACATCAGGCAGAAACAGTCTGTTGGGGAAAAAAAAGGAAGCTAAAGAGGAAGGCAGCAGAAAAAAATAGTATGTTAATTTTAAGTGTATTAGAACACCAGCTGAACTCATCTGTTTGCAGTGCTGATGGGCCACAATAGTAATGTTCTCTGTGTGGTGTAAAAATATAGAACTACTTGCAGGTTAATGTTGGCTTGTTTTACTGCACAGCAGGTGGTAGTAAAAATCTATTTTAGTCTAGTTTTTTTCATTTCCTGCCTCACATCTACCTGTCACTCTTTTTATCTGAAATTTATTGTACTTCAACAAGTCATGAACGTTAACTGTCTTGAATCATGTTTTCAGGAGTATTCTAGAGAAAAATGGCAGCTGGGGAATCTCTCACACTCGGGTCCCAACAGAATCCAGGCCGGGGCATGTTGCACTTATAGCTGGATTTTATGAGGATGTCAGTGCAGTTGCTAAAGGTAAGCTGGTCCTAAAGCTTTGAATGTTGTCCTCCAAAGTAAGGTGATTCAGTGATGTGCTGGGCTTCTGGATGATTATTGATAAATACCTGCATTGTACTTTATATGCCAAGAGGATGTGGAAAACAGTAATTTTGGATGGATTTCCTACTCCTAATATTGATAGCTAGGGAAATAGCTTACATAAATTAATATTTTGTAACGTGGTTGAATTTAGCACCCTGAGCCTAAAAGCAGCAGTATCTTACAGCCTCACCTCTTCATGTAACAGAGTTTTCAATAATCATTTGGGATGCTCTAGGATATAGCTAAGTAGATGTTGCAAACAAGAAATGAACTGCAGTATCTCAGCTGAACCATTGCTGGCATGAGTTGGAGAATCAGGACCAAAATAAAGCAAAACCCTAAGCATGTGTTTTGTCCAGAGCTGTTACTGAATGCTTGGGGCTTAATGATATGGAACAACCCTTCACATTACTGACTTGGTCTTCTGTGTGCTCCTCTGCCTTCCCCCAGGCTTCCAGGCCTCAACACTGGTCATGTGTGTTGGTTTTGGGCAGGGGAGGTGAGAGGAGTTACTTGGCCTTGCCCACGTTCCTAATGGAAAGGTTCTTCCTTCTGACAACCACTAGAAGTGCAGGATTGGCATGAATACCTAGTTAAGAGCATCTCTATAGTCCTGTCAATTGCCTTTTCATGGAAACAGAAAATCTTGAAGGTGTTATTGTGAGGAAGTGCAACATGACTTCTGAAAATGTGATGTATAAGCGTGTACCTTATTGCCTGAAATGCCAAAAGCTGAGTTCAGACAACAGGAGATGCAGAATTCAGGAAAATTTTAGCTGTTTAGGAGGTAAACCAGCTGTGTGCTTTGCCTGTTTGAAACCCTGCATAATTAGATTGGCTTAGCTTTTCAGTTAACTTCTCAATGAACGGGGGACTAATTATAACAGATACTGAAATGGAATTAAAATCAAGATTCACAAATTGGAGTTTATTGTGAAATAATATAGGGGAAACTTATTAAAAAACCCCACAACATTTTGCATGGACTATCAATTTTAGCAGTCAATGAGATCTTCTGACAACGCCATTTAAATGCTTGTTTAAATGTTTGTTTAACAGGATGGAAGGAGAATCCAGTAGAATTTGACTCTGTTTTCAATGAAAGTAAATATACCTGGAGCTGGGGAAGCCCAGATATTTTGCCAATGTTTGCAA
The DNA here is from genome assembly GCA_013397175.1 of Platysteira castanea. NCBI lineage: Eukaryota > Metazoa > Chordata > Aves > Passeriformes > Platysteira > Platysteira castanea. Next base: position 749,723 of record VYXC01006602.1, read on the forward strand.
AAGGTGAGACTTAATTTTATGAATCTTTAACACATAGTTATCAGATAGTAAAAGAGACACTTAGAATTTTTGAGTTAGAGAAGAAGGTGAAAGAAGTATTTTCAGTTTGTGTGTTTCTGTATACTTGATTTCTAGTTTATGAAATGAAGATGGGGTGGAGGAAAAGAACCAAGCTTTTGACGAGGATATCCCTATTTATTACTCATTCAGTTAAATAGGCCTTAGCTAATTTTGTCAGTATACTGAAGAAACACACCTTTAGTTATAAGGACCTAGTATCTTTTTCTTTGTTGAGGTTTAAAACTCTTGTTTTGCAAGCCTGCAGTTAGGATTTTTCTTCATATGCTTGCAGCTCCCAGTGAGTTGGGAGATAGAACTGCAGCCATGCTTTTTCAGTGTCGGAGCTGGGGAAGTAGCTTATTGTGGGTTATCCTGCTTCTACTCAGAACATTAACATGTAAAGGGAAGAACTGTATGCAGGAACTTCCTGGTACTGTTCCTGAAGCTAAGGTCTATTGCCCGTGGTGTGCAGTGTGTTAAAGCCCTGTCAGCCCAGTGCAATTGGTGTTCGAGCATGCAGCGATTGCTGAGCAACACTTCAAACATTTAAAGGTTCTCCAAGTTTAATATTGTTTTCTTGGAAGAATGAGTGCATATATACCCTTTCACATAATCTCAGAATAAACAGACTCAAGCGAAAGGGGGCAAGCTAAGGGCATATGTGGCTGTTCTGTTCTAGGCATTGGTATTGACAAATGAGAAAAATGGGATAGGCAGGGTAGGAGTGAAATGTAATAATAGCTTAGAAGAAATATGCATCATACTTCTCATGATGATTCTTGAACTTTTTCTGAACTCTCGTCTCTTCCCCCTCACATCCTGACATTCCCCCCCATGCCCGTCTTTTCTGTTCTTTGCTTAAGCCTCATAAATTTATGATGAGCTGTAAAAATATCTCCTGATAATTTCCCATGACCTCAGACTGCAGCTTGTATTTGGAAATAGTGTGATGGTGGCTGGGGAGAGGGGAAAGGTAGTTGCCCTTGCACAGATTATTTGTGTTTTTAGGAATATGTTCTTGGGAAAATATTTGGGGAATTCAAGAATTTCCCAGAGCCCTGTCCTTCTACTAGTTTTGTTTGAGTAAGATGATAAGCAGAGGACTTGGGAGCAGCTTTGATGTTATCAGAAGAGATGTGCAAGGATAATACCCTCTATATGGCTTGTTCTGAGTGGTATCAACAATGCAGCTTCCTTTTGCAGGGGGGAGGAAAATCCCTCAAAGGTGGCAAAGTTTAAGTGCAGCCATGTATCTGAAAAGTAGATGCTGTGTCAGAACATGAATCATGGTTTCTCATGATAGAAAGAGAGATTAACTTCTTTTAGTTAGAAAAAGAGTTCCCTTTCTTTTAAAAAGATCAAGTTTTCTAATATGGAAGGGAAGGGAATCAAGTGTTCATTCTTTATCTTTACTTTTACGAAAAATCAAGAAGGAGATAGAGAGAAATTAAGCTATGTGCCCCCTTCCTTTTCATGTTGCAAATTAGTGAGGTCACAGGACTCTTCTTGTGTATATTTTATCATGCCAAAATGTTCTGAATTTTACTGTTTCACCACTTGCGTTGGATGATGCATAAAGACTATATGACACCTGCCACCTTTCAGCCTGAGAAAATGTCTGAAGTACCTTTGTATCTTGAGCGGAATTAAAAGGTATTTGTTTCTAATAGTTAAACTCACTTAAGATACACAAATTCACCATGCTAATTTTAACCTTATTTGCTATTATGTTTTTAGATTATAACCTTGAAATTATCTACAAATAATGTGGTTTGACAATGCCTATTTTGTTTCCAGAGTGCTCCTTAAAACTTTTGAGTTTCTCTTCTAGACTTGTCAGGATTTGAGGTTTGACCTGAAAAATCCAACCCTGTACTGTTCTGTCAGCAGTTTGGGTTGGAGTATATTCCAAAGTATGAAACGTCATGCTGAAAAAGAAGCTGAGACTTCTCTGCTTCTCTGAAGGGAGGTGGATACTAGTCTGTTGCACCCAGATTGCCATTTGTTTCGTGAGTTCCTCTTCTCTTTTTTGGAAGCTTCGAGAAAGGCTAGGGTGATTGTTTTAACTTAAGTATAGAGAAGGGTGTCATCAAAACCATAGGAACACTTGGGACAAACAACTGTCAGGGTTATTCTGGACAGACAGACATCTCCATCTTCTGGTTTAGTTCCTTGTTGTTAAACAATGCAGAATTTCTCATATCCCTCGCGTGGCTGTATTTGATCACAGCTCTCTGATGGCCACACTCTGTCCTGCTCAGTGTCTGACTGTCTTTGTGCATTTATTCTTTTTCCCCCCTCTTTTGTGCCTGAAAAATTTGCTAGCAAATTCTCCTGCTGGTCTGGACTCTGACCCATGACAGGCTTGTCAGACACAGGACCTGCTCCCCTAGCAGAGGGAGTCATTAACTTTCAGCAGGACGTAAATCTTATTGTAAGAGTGTGATAACTTGATCCATGATCCTAATATTTGAATACTGATGCTAACTGTGAGATATAGTGGCAGACAAGAGAGCAAAAGCAATAGGTGGTATCTTGTTTGGGAGTTTCTGGCACCTCCAGTTATTTCCCATAGTGTAATGGCATCATCAAACCCAGCTGAGCTCTGTACTTGCCTCTAAAAGATGTTTTCATCCCTGGCTTTCTTATACTTCTCTATCCCATCTTTGCTTCCTCATCCTCAGACTTAAAGAAAGTGTTGGCATACTGTTGCCTGCCCCCTCAAACAATACAACTAAAATAATACTTTATAACATTTTGCATAATAGAATTTCTTATTTAAAAAAATAAAAAAGAAACAGTTATTTTATAAGCTATACAGGCACTTCAAAACTTTCCTGGTACGACTTCATTTTGCCACTGTTTCACTTTATAGCAGTGCTGGGTTGGGTGGATTGTTTTGTTTTGGTAGAAATTAGAAATGGGTAAGTAGTAGATGTGTTCCTTTGCTTTGTCTGCAAACTGTGTGCTGTCATTTGGCTTCATTGGTGTGGTATTTCTCAAGGAAGGACTTCTCAGGTTTGCTGTGACACTGGAAAAACACTACAGCATTCTATCTTCTTAGACTATCAGTCACCCTGGCAGTGATGGACAGGACTTGTTTCTTCTTTTGAACTCATTTATCCACCAACTGGAACTCCTGAATTCACTTTTTAATGCCTGGCAGTATTTTCTTCCTTTTCTTCCAGACTGAGAACTGCAGTGAGTGTTCTGTGTTATAAGTAGTAGTAACATCTCCAGGGGCACAGGGGAGAGCTGCACGAGAAAATCTGTGCCAGCTTTCATCTTCCTGGCCTGAAATACCTGCAACCCTCTGTGTGGGTTTCCACATAATCTTGGTTAAGTAGCTCCCTTATACTGGGATGTTAGTTCATTCACAAGCCTGGAAGCTTACACAACTGCATTATATAATTGTGACATCCAGCAAATTGGATATATTCTCTCTGGCCATCAACTGATTGAAGAACATTTTCCCCTCTGGGAGTTTACATAGTAACACTATAAATGGTGCCCCTGAGTTGCAACAGCTCTGCCACTGACGGAATTGTTTAATTAAACTTCACCTAGCTTCAAATCTTTTCAGGACTTCTGAAGTTTAATTTCTTGCCAGTCTTTGTCTTCCCCCCATGTCCTCCCTTCTCTGCTTTGTGCCCTTGACAGTGTGTAGAGAATGAAGTCGCCTTGTCCAGATGCTGTGTTTGCACATCAGTGGCCCTTGTGTTGTACTCTGTGACTGAACATAGTCCAGTAGTTCTCCCTTTTCTGTTTTGGATGCTCATTTTAAAGATGCAGACTTTGAATACTGTCTCTCTGAAGTTGTCCACTGGGCTTTTGATAGCTAGAATTGATATACAGTAACCCTCCAGATACCTTTGTTATATGTGATATATGATGTTTTCCTGTGGGAAAGATCTTAATGATAAGGTATTGTCTCCTGTGATTCAGTTGAACTGCCAAAAGCTGAGCATATTTTTCTTAAACAGCCTGCCCCCAAAACACATGTTCAGATGAGACTATGTGTTGCCTTGGAATTCTGTAAGCCTTCTGTTTTTAACCTTGGAGTCAGATTTTCTCACACAGTGTTATGTAAATAGAGCCGATGTTTACTTAAGTATTGGAATGTGTATAAGAATGATGTAGTGTCAATAAAGAGTATCCATTTTGCCTTTTCTGCTGAACCTAGCAGGTGTAAGAGCGTCGTTATTGTGTCCCCGTGGACACAACTATGAATACGTATCTTCCTTGTTTAGAAGTTTCTCAGTGAAATTCTTTGTTTCAAAACCAAATTCTGTTTAATTTGCTTAAACTGGGATTTGAGTTTCTCCTATCTGCTTTTCCATATTTATTTCCTCGCCTGAGCATACTGGATAACATTGTTCCTCATTCCTCTGAGGTGCTGATAAGCTAATGAGGTCAAATGGTATCCAGGCTTCAAAAAAGGATTAATTATGGGAAAGTTTAAAATAAGGAGAAAATGTCTTTGACTTCTTTCAGGATCATCATTCTTGGTAGATTTCTATTCCTGTGCATGAAAGTATTTTTGACTATGAGAAAAGTAAAAAACCTTTTATCTTGTATGCTATCTATATTGTTTTTCAGGTGCTACTGGAGATCATGTTTATACATTTTGTTATGCAGCAGAAAGTGAAGACTTTGGAGCAGAAGATGCAGCAAAGCTTGACAAATGGGTTTTTGATCATGTTAAGGTAAGCAGAGAATCTTTTTATGCTACCTGTTTATAAAAACCACAGTTGCATGTTAACTGTATCATAGAACATGTTAATGCTTTATCATAGAACGAGAAAGTAAGAAAGTTTTGAAAAACCTATCACTTGGGGTCATAAGTAAAAATTTCTTGAATCAACTTTCATGACAAGTGTAATGGATGCTTAAAGGAAATATTTGTCATTCAATGCTAATTAAAAAACTAACATTAATAAAAGTACCCTTTAAAAACATTCTTGGCTTTTCTTTGTTTTGTTTGCCTGTAGTGTGAAACCCATCTTGGAGTACTACAGACCCCTTTAAGATCTTGAATGCAATTAGTTAAGGATTTTGTAACAGGTACTGCAGCATGGCAGAAATTATGAATCTTCATTATGAAAGCAAAATGGACAATATCATTTACTTATTTTTTGTCAAGCTGATACCCTGATTGTAATTGTTCAGTGTGGCTTTTCCTGTTAGATGTAGCTGGCTTCAAATTCTCTGCTGTGGTTCACACTACGCTTTGGCTGCCAGAGGAGTCACAGTTTGTTTTGAGGGACAAGGTGGGAGACAGAGACAGCTTAGGCCCTGGAGCTGTAGAATTGGTTGATGTGGTACTGTGCTCAGCTGACTTGGGTCAGTGATGGTTCATGACTGTTGTTTTCTGTGACACTGTCACTGTAAGTGTTAATAGTCCAAGGCACATGATTTCTGATTATTCATTAATTCCTATATTTATGTTATTCCATGCTACCTCACTGGTTCTGGATTAAGAAATGCTGGTAGTGGGCATTGGTGTGTAAATATCTGTATTACTGAAGCAATTAAGCCCTTCTTTTTCTGGATCTCATAACAATGTTAATGGAGTTTAAGACTTAAAACGTCTTCCACCAGATCTCTGGGTTATATGAATTAGTATAGCTAACCAGCATAAATCAAATCAAACAAAAATTAGAACAAAATAAATCAATAAACCAAATCATCATCTGTTTAGGAAGTGAAGGGTAGTTCTGCTTTAAACATAGGGCGCAAAAGTTCATTATAGTTTGCTAATTTTCAAAGGAAGTGATTTTCTGAGTTTGCAGGTGAAAAGACCTTTTTTTCTAAGTGCCATTCTCTCCCTGAATGTGCACTTGTGCCATGTTGTGTGTTGTAATGCATATGAATAATACAAATCAAATTAGGCTGTCAGTTACACTTGAATAGCTGCTGTCATGAAGTTGCACCCCACTGTCATTTGGAGCTGTACAACTATGTGAGGGTGGTACTACTTTTCTTTTGCTTCAGAACACCTAATGGCATTTATCCTTTCAAGCTATAATGATATGTTTAAGATACATGTCATCACTGATTATTTTTTCCTTGGAGCCAGCACCGTTATTTTTACGACTTATTTTGCCCATCTAAATTCCATACTGTGAATGGATAGGACTTGATTGACTGGCATAAGCCAAACATTCCATTAATCATCTCTTCAACTACACATCAACAGTTGCTTCAGGAGTGTGAAACTTGAGGTTTACTGAAACCGAGGTCACTCTGCTATTATAGCTCAAACAACTTTCAGCTATGATAGTGAGATTATATATAAGTAGGAATGGCAGTATGCTGGAATCAAAATTCTGCTTTGCCTACTCTTTTTTTCCCTTCTTTGTGTTTTATCTCAAGTATTTAACAATGTATTTTTTAACTCATATGTTGGCCAACACGCTCCCTGGATTTCTACCTCTTTAGGAAGCGAAAGACGCCAAGTGTACTTTCTCTCTGCTGTGCAGTCCACAGGTCCCAAGCATCCTGAGGGCCGCTTGTGCCTTCCTCTGCCCCAAAAAACAATAAGGATAAAATGAAGAATGGCTAATTCATGTTTGGGCTGCTCGTGCTGGCACTCTGAAATTGCTTGTTCTCTTTAAAAATGCCAACTACTGGTAAATTTATCAGGAGATGGGAAACTCTGACTACTTTGTATTTGTATCTTTGCTTAAATCATGAGTAGAAGAAAAACGATAGTTCTTGATAGTTCAAGACAAACACTTGATAGTTCTTGTCACATCTCCTTGTGATACAAGGTGATCCTAACCCTTTGTTGGGACATATACCATATGTCCCAAAATATACCATAGAAAATACACCATAGACTAGGCTGTGTGGATTTTTTATCTTCAGCAGCATGAAAACTCAGCAATTTTAATGTGCAGTAATACTAGGGAGTGGTTTGCAGTTACAGATGGTCATGGAGTTGATTGACTGCTTGGTTTTTTTGGGTTTTGGGTTGTTTGGGGTTTTTTTGGTCTGTTTGTTGGGTTTTTCTAAGAAACATTCAAAATTATTAAGGGATGGAGTTGAATCTACTGTGATGTGGCTCAGTGATTCTCAGTTAAATAACCTTTGCCTAAATCATAGTTTGAGTCTGTGCTAAGCAACTAAGGAGCAAAATACTGGGAGTCTAGATTAACTAATAGGAAAAAGAAGTCTTCTTGATGCATTTCTAATTTTAAAAAATATTTAGTGGAAAATAGTTTTGGAAGATTCATCTCTCTTTTTTTAGGGTAAAAAGTTTAAAATGCCAGGAACTCAGTCTTGGAGATGAGTTCCAGTAATGGCCTAACCACAATTTATTATGATCAAAGGGTAGGATATGCTCAAGATGTTCAGTTAATGTCTTCTCACTGAAAGGGACACGTAGATACAGATGGCCAAAAATTGTGGGTTTTTTCCTTTATTCTTTCCTCATTTTTAACACCATATTCCATTCTTTCTTTGTCCCCTTTCTGCTGGAAAAAGGCCATCCAAGCCTTCAGACTGTCCCTTCTGTGCAGGGTGGTGGATGGAATCCAGAACTGAATTATGTTAAACTTTGAAGCTCTGCAGACAGTGCTGTGACCGGATGTTGATTTGTGCCAGTGGATTTGAATACAGATAGCACTGCTCTAATTAGCAGTACAGTGGTTGTATGATTTCTTTTAAATGTATTAGTGTCTTGTGCATGATCATGCTCAATGGATCTAAACCTGCCATATATATTTGTCCTGCCTTTGTACTTTTGTTTTACATCTGAAAACTGGTATAACTATTACAACTCTCCCACCAGCACAAATCAGTGTGCACAGCTTTAAGCAGACAATTAAATTAAGTTGTTCTAGATTAAGGAGCTTTCTGAAAGGAAAAAGTTTGTTTGATCTCTCTAGTACATGCAGTCAGAACAGTTTATCAGCTCTGTTAAAGAATCATGCTTCCATGGAAGACTCTGAGGGAACAAAAGGTCCCCAACTACTAAGATGTTTAACATTTTAAAGTTCATATTTTGTTCACACCTCTGAATGTAAATGTAAATCATGTAAATCATGTACAAATATAAATCATTTGTTAGACCTTCTAAGTAGTCTTTGTTTCTTCTTTGCTTTCTCCCATCTTAGGAGGGAGATGATTAGATCAAGATTTCATATACTTATAACTAACATTCTGTTGTAGTAGTTTAATTAGTATTACATTATAATTAAGTTCACAGCTTGCTGTAAATGTTTTAATGGGGAACTTATTGTTCATCTCATCAAGCTGCATATCAGTCATAACCAGTGCATTATTTTGTTGTTAGGAAATCAAACAAAAGTTGCCAGAATCATTTAAAAAGAAGTTTGGAAGGAAGCTGTAGTGGTCTTTGAGTCCAGCTCTCTGCATGAAGGAGGTTCACTTAGAGCGATGTGCTCAGGCCTTGCCCAGTCAAGTTTTGAGCATCTTCAAGGACACACCTTTTAAGCAGCTGTTCCAATATCTGGCTATAGTTATGGTTTACCAAATAATTTTTAAAAGTCTCTTTGTCTTACTGCAATTTCCCACATTCCAAATTGTGAGTTTCCCCTTGTCTCTTCTCTGAGACCCTCTGATCAGTTTGGCTTAATTAGAGGATTGAGATTCCCTTCACCATCATGGTAGGTGCTTCTATACAACAGGACCTCTCCTTAGCTGCTTTTTCTTGAGACTGGAAAAAGTGAGTGCTCTCGGCCTCTTAGTTGTTTACTGCTGTCCCTGAAACTTCTCGGTGAGATTCAGCTTACATATACAATTGAGGTAATAATCCTGAATAGAGGAAATAAAAGGGAAGCAAAAAAAAAATAGTGAGACAGGAAGATACAGTTAAAATATAGTGATGATTTGGTAACTAGTGTTGAGTAGAGGTAGGACTCAAGTTTTGTGAACTCTGAGTATGAAAAAAAAGAGGCCTTTAGCAGGCTGTAAGGAGATACAAGGATAGTTCTGGACAAACAGTTCAGCAATGTCCAGGGCAAGGTGAAGTGATTTTTGCCCTTAGTGTGTTTGGTATCCTGCTTGCCAACTCACCAACTTTATCAGCCATCACTCCTTGTGGGAAGCTTCCTGTTATTTTTTGGGATTGTTTTCAGTAAACCATTTTTTTATTAAGTTTCGTGGGATAAAGTTTGCTGTTTGCTCTGAGAAAAGACATCACATCTTTGGTTGCGCTCATCTTCCTTTTCTCTTCTTGTTTATAATTGGCCAGAACTTGGGCAAACTCTTATGGCTGCTGCTGCTCTGACTTACGAGGTGGCTGAGACTGGGGAAGTGGGATGCTTTTGGTATGTCATGGGAACTCATCTGCTGGAAGAGGAGAAGCTCAGGTCTTGCCTTCCTCTGAATGGTTTCTTTTGCTTAATCATTCTGTGATAGAAAAGCACGTGCCTTCTAATATTGATCTACATTTTAGGATTTAATTTTGGGAGTTTCCTGTTTGTCTGTTTTGATTTCCTTTTATTTAATTAAAATTAAGGAAACATAGTTTTATTGTATCTTGCAAATTACTGACGTGCTCTGGAAAGCTTCTTCAGTCTGTGGTCAAATATGTGCAGGTGGACGGATTTCTGTGGGAAATTAAAATCTCCTTAAAAATAATTATATTGCTATTTAATGTAATCGGATTTTGTTCTTGTATCTTTATTTAAAATATCTCTGGACTTTGGCCATGATTTTGTTTGGACAAGAGCTGAAGCTGAGAGCATGCAAATATTAGTCCATGCGGCTTGTGTGTACTCAGGGAGTTAGAAAAATGGAATTGCATACTGCCATGGTTTCCTGGCACAGCTCACTGTGATATCCTCACTGCCACTTTGGTCTTCCTCTGGGTATAGTGACTTTTGTTTACACAAGGTGTGAGCTTTAGATTTTAAGAGTTCCATCATTATCACAGCTGTGTGGTGGACTACCCTGTCTTTTGGTGGGAGAAATGGTTCCCTGCCTCTACCAGCATTTTCCCTGGACTCTTGCATGAAGTTCAAAGATACTCTCACTTATGTTAGTGTACTGAAAGATTCTCTAGATGCTCTTTGAACTAAAACCCTACCCAACTTTGTTTCCTTGGGCAGTGCTGTTACTAAGGAGCTGATGCTGGAATAGCTGTCTGCCTGCATTTTGCATTGCTGTAACATGGCTGGTCTAACACAGAACAGCCATGTCAAGACTCATTCAATCTGAGGGGAAAATCCTCCCCTGGCATCTGCCTCAGGGATGCTTAAGTAGGACATGTGCAAGGCAGATGTATGTTCTGTAGTTCATGCATTTGCAAAGCATGTCATGCTTTGTTCTGTTTTAATTTAGTTTCTTCAAACAAATTGTAGCTCGGTATCTCAGTCCTGCAGAACCTGCTTCCAAAGCAAGAGTATTTGAGATCTTTGCTTCCAGTTTAAATTCAGTAAATCAATAGAAATGTAGAGCCATAAGTGGTACTCAGGAATGGTTCATCAATTTGTTTATACAGGAGGCAAAGAGGGGGAGATGTATTTCTGCCTACGCAAACTCAAACCCCTGTACTAAATCAAAACAAACCAACAAATAAAAACCCAAGAAAAAAAGCTCCCCAAACAACAAAAGAACACCTCAAATTAAATGTTGTCTTAGATAAGCTGAAAATTTGGACTGACCATACTGATAGTAGTTGTCCTCCAAGCAGTAAATTGGTAAGTCATTATTTTTCCTCTTTTTTAAGCTCTAATAACTACTAGTATTTTGACATGGAAATAGCAGTGTTTACGTTTTAATAAGTTGCTAATCTTATTGCATTTTACTCAGATTAATATATTAATGGCTTATTCCCTACAGAGCTTCTTTAATTCTTCCAGAAGTAATCAAACATTATTCTCTGCACTGAATGAAGAGAAAGTGGTTCTGTTCCTGCATTTGCTAGGCATAGACACCAATGGACATGCTCATCGGCCAAACTCAAGGTAATTGAGATTTTAAACATATCTTTCTTACTAGTTTTAAATGCATATGGTAACTTTTTTAACAGTGCAATTTATCAAGCCAGAAACAAAACTTGTAGTGTTGGAGGTCTTATGTCACCATGTCCTAAGACATGGAGGTCTTACCAATCCATCTTAAAGTGTGTTTAGGGGTTATTTTGTTTTTTAAGGTCCCATCTGTAGAAATGACAGATTTTTGCTCTATATAGTATGCATCGTTATACTCCTGTACACAAGTCTGATTTTTAGCAGATTGTCTTAGTTATAGGCAACACATAATCTAAAAGATATGCAGGAAACGTAGTTTTAAACATAAAGTTTTCCAATACCCCACTGCTGAAGTGGTATCGTTGAGTTTATAGACGACAAACAGTAAGCTCAGCCGTAATGGCTGCAAATTCTGGCATTATGTTTTGGCTTTTCTTATTACATTTGAACAAAGAGAAGGGTTTAGATTAACGGTTCACCAATCCATCTTAAAGTGTGTTATTTGAGAACTTTCTTTTCATTTCTTCACATCCTGCTTTGCAGGATTTTACATCTTTCTCTTGATCCCTGCATACTTTTAAAATTCTCTGATTTCCTACATCATTCTGAAGTCATACTTGCTGTGCGTCTAATGATCATTTATTATGTTTTTTTTTGAAGATAGAGTTTTAAAACAGACTTTAGCAACAGATAGGAAATTAAATGAAAGTTAATCATGGTCACTTTTTCTAAAAATATACAAATTTTTTATTTAGCCTCTATTCCACAAAACTAGGATCTGTCCTGATCTATGAATCATCTCAAAACACTGACTGCCTGGTGAGATCTTTCTTTGCTATTTAGTTACAAGTTTAAAGCAATTTTTGCAACTTACATTTAAGGTGTTTGAGTTTTCCAGAATTCCTTAGTTTTGGTGTTCTGCTTAACTTTCCTGACAGCTGTAAGTAGTAAAATTATAGTCTTATGTCAGGGATAGGTCAGATTTGAAATATACATCTGTTTGAAACTGTGGTTTCACTAATCTGCAGACTTTGCTGCAACAGTTTAATATCTCAGTAAGACTCAGAGCAGGAGAGATTTTTCATCTAGGAAGCTTTTTGTTAGCTTGATGTTCATTTGAGGTTAAAGCTTTCTGTACTCAAAGGGCTGGGCTTTATGATCATGGATAACTTGCTTTATACCAAGTGTGAGAGCTATCTTTAATGTAACATTTTTTTCCCTATTTTTCAAGGGAATACCAGGAGAATATTAAACAAGTTGACGAGGGTGTGAAAGAAATTGCTTCACTGATTGACAATTTCTATGGAAATGATGGAAAGACTGCATTTATTTTAACTTCTGACCATGGAATGACAGATTGGGGTGAGTCTTTTTAAATGTTGAGTCAGTTGAGTTTATGGGCATCTGGTGTATGATTAGAGAGCTCTGTCCCATGAGAAGCTTCAGAACCCTTGCTTTGATTTGGTAACCTATGTGTTGCTTGTGTATGAAAATCCATGCAAATTGCTGTGACAGCTGCATTCCATATCTGGACAGAAAAAAGACACTATGGTAAAGCTTTAACTTCCTCAGTGACTGCTAGTAGGAATAGAAAGATCTCTGCAGAAAACCACCTCAAGCAGGAGGAGATGGTGTTATTTGGCTGTCAGCAGCAAATTTGGTCTTGTTCTAGCCCCTCTGGGAGATACAGTTCTCACTTTGGTGCTCTAAAGCACCTGGAAAATGTGGGAAATCTGTCCAGCAGCTGGTGAAAAACTTCACAGGGAGGGGTTGTGAGGTGGTGAAGAATGGTTTTGCATATTTTGGCCTTTTAAGCGCAGCAGAAAGGATGGGACTGCTGTGTGATCTTTTTGGAGGAGGCTGCTGCTGGAGACAGGTGGAGGAGCTGAGAGTACAGAGAGTACAGTATCAACCATGCTGATACCCACAGAGGGCACTTGTGAAGGGCATGGCCACTGTGGCCAAATGCTTTGAGGGCAGATGAGAAGAGTTTACAATGGTAAGATCATTCAGATATTTTTTCCCTAGTTCTTTCTTACTTTTTCAAGGATCGTAAGAACACTCCTGTGCTTGTGTGCAGCCAGTGAAAGTGGTAAGTGTCTCTTCCAATGCTGTGCGTTTGCAGCTGCTGTGATACTTTTGAACCAAAGTTGTTCCAGGCATGGTCGTGGCAAAACCACAGTCATCATCTTACTCTGTGTGTGAAATTTTAAAGTTTTTCAATTGAAGGGATGCAGACCTTCTCTGTCATCAGAGATGACAAAATATTGGTATATTTTTTCAAAACCAGCCTAATTACCATCTACTCATTTGCAAAATAGTCCATTTTGAATATTATTTACTGTTGAGCTGATTGCCACTTGCAATAAAATTTTAATACTGCTGTATTTTTTTGGATGTTTCAAGAAATTATTTCATAGTTTTTTTATAGGGAAGGGGTGTGTGTATATATGTATTTTTATATATATGATCATAGGGATCTCAGGAGGTCCAACCACCTGCTCAAGGCAGATTAGCTTTGGAATCAGACACAGAATCCTAGGGCTTTATTCGTCAGGGCCTTTAAAACCTCAAACGGATGGAGCCTATGCAACCTTTTTGGGCAGCCTGCTCTGCTGCTTGCCTGCTCTCACAGAGGCAGAAAGGTTTTCTTTATCTGCAGTCTGAACTTCCTTTGTTTCAAATTATGTCTGTCATCCTCCCACCATGCACCACAGTGACCCCCTGGCTCCATCCTCTCTCAAATCCCCTCACAGTGGGGTACAGGCAGGATGCTCTGGTATGTCCTCCCCAAAGCTATTTCTTCTCCAGGCTGAACAAGTCCCAGTCATTCAGCTGCTCCTCACAGGGCAAGTGCTCCTCACTGAGACCATTCCAGATGATGGGTGTCTTTTGGGTACCAGAGGAGCCCAAAACTGGATCCAGTGTCTAGAGGTTGTCTCACAGGTAGACAGAGGAGTAGAAAAAGGATAATCCCTTCCCTGTACCAAGCTCCTGTTAACACTGCGTGGGGTGCTGTTGGCCTTCCTTGCTGCTAGAGTGAGCTGCAGGGGTGTCCTCATTAGATACTGGATCCTTTGAAGGGGAAATAAAAGGTGATAGGAGTAACTTCTTCAGGCTTTGAGAACCACTGGTCTGTCATAGTTTTCTGTCATCTCTTTCTGTCTTGAAGGAAAAGCTTGATCTTGTGCCAGAAGTGTTAATAACTTTGAAGCTGACTTTAGTGAATCCAAGAGCAAACCCAGAGGTTCTACTCAGGCCTGTTGTGAGCTGTCTGAAGGATAGTTCAGGAGCTTTAATTTGAGCTGGTTGGTAGTATCAGCCCCTGCTGCAGCCTTTCAGTGATTATTTCCAGAATAGGATGTGCACCAGCTTTAAAACAAATTCAACACTGGAAGGACAGAGGAGACCTATTAGGGAAAAGAATATGATCTGAATTAGATATGATCAAAGACATTGTGGTTGCTGGCAAAAGCCAATGAAGTCACTTGCTTTCTCAGTCTGACCCCATGATTTTGCTTCAAATTGGTGTCAGATGGAATTGCTGACCACCAACACAGGGTGTTCCATACCCACCTTCATCTTGGCCTCTTGTTCCTGCTACCATCCTGGCACAAGTACTACTCTGTGATTTGCTGGACCACAGAACAGAGAACTAAACAACAGCACCTTTTTTTTCCCCTTTCCCCTGAAAAGATCTGTTTGGAGGGTGCTGAGGGGTGGAATTGACCCAGTGGAAAATAATTATTTTTCTTCCCTTCTTGTTATTCAGATCAGTCTGAAACCTGGTTCTGTATAACAGGGAGGGAGTGGATACAGCTGCCTCTCTCAGTTGTATCTGTCTTAAAGTATTCATAGAGGCAGAATCTCAGTGAAATGCTGATGGAGCTGGTGGCTCGGCTAAAATGTAAACTCACCAAAATATCACTTTCCTCCTGCAGTAATAAGAATATAACTGATATAAGAAATAATCCCTGGTCCCTGGAAGATGGAGGAAATGCTCTCTCCATAAGCTTTTTTCCCAAGTTCTGCAAAGAAGAGCAGTTGTTGCTGCTTCTTGAGCCCAGAGAGTGCCCACCAAGGAACATCGGAAATCTAATTCCCTGACCAGTGTGTTCTTAAGCTTTGGGCTGTTTAAAGTCAGCAAAATTGGCTCCTCAACTCTGCCACAGTGATTGTTTTAGGGACAGAATTGGGTATGAAATTGAGAAGAGCCTTGAGGCTGCACAACAGTGTGCTTTCTCTGCCCTTTTTATTTATTAAAATATATATTTATAGGGAAGAGCATGTGGCTCTGAAGGTACAAGGAAAATGTGTAATCTTATAGACCATGCAGTGACCCACACAGGGTTTGTATAACAAAGTCCTTCCCTTTGAGGCTGGGTTATCTCGCTGCTCTTGTACCTCACCCAGTGGGTTCAATGACCAGCATTTCTTTCAAGCTTGTGTGGCTCCTGCTTTAGTACAACTGCTGCTGAGATGACATCGTTTTCAACCTTCCTGCTTTTGGTGGCTGATATGTTAATCTGGAGGGAATCAATTTCCCCAGGGAAGAAAAGAATGTTTTATCAATTTTTAAGGAGTGTGCTACTAGACTTCAAAACCTTAAAAATGAACTTCAAACACCATGGAAAGGATGACAGTTGCAGTGCATATTGCTTCCTGGTTTTGAAGTAGAAGTCTAATTGTTATTCAGAGATCTATATGATTTTTTTTTCACGTGTGCCTAATTTTACTGAAATCAGCCATTCCTGGTTTCACTGAGATGCTCAGCATAAGCACGTGCACATATTTTGAGCAGGTAACTCCTTGATATGTTCAGGCTTTCAAAATACTATGGCTTTAGTTTCTGTATGTTAAAAATTTGGGGTTTTAATATAAAAAATTCTATCTTTATAGTCTTGACTTAACTGATACTGATTTCCCAACTTGAAACATGAATTTAGCCTTTATTGTTAGTGACATAAAAATAAGCGATGAAGCTGGAATAGGTCATCTGTAACAGGCTTTTAGTATGTCTATAATAACTTAGTATGTGTGTGCATATTTTTATTGCATGTAGGTTTTGTTTATTTTTACAACACATGTCTTAAAGCTTATACTTTTTTTTGTTTGGTGTGTCTTAGGATCTCATGGAGCTGGTCATCCCTCAGAAACTTTAACACCACTCATTGTTTGGGGTGCTGGGATAAATTATCCACAGAAAGTTACATCCCAGTTCTTTGAAGACAATTTTTTGAAAGGTATGTAAAATATAAAGCTGAAGTGAAAGACTCTAGTGGAAATGGAGATGTTTTTGACATTACACCTGTTGATCTTCACTAATTTCTGTTCCATTTTGTTAAGTATGATGTGTGTTGTGTGGTGTGTAAAGAAGAGGTGGCAGGGTATGCCTAAGGAAGCTACTGAAAAATTGGTAGATAACATCAGTCAGTTTTCTTTTCTAATCATAGAATTGAAAACTTTCTCTCTTTGTTGACAGGAGGCTATTCATGCTTCTAAAACTTAGTTCCAGAGGAGACTTAATTTTTAGGAAGACTCCCAGAGGTTGAAAGCTATTTGTACAGAAACATGATAAGTTGACATGTTCAAAGACTCCTTTCTAGCTCCACAGTACAACTCTGCGGACTTTGCAGGGGCTGTCTTGTCTCATTTTCATCCTTGTAGCTGTTGTGGAAATGTGAACAGCTTTTCTCAATGAAAAACTGTGACTCTTCGCTGTTATTTTTCCCTTCTGTAATTTATTTAAGAGTGAACTTTTTTAAAAAAATAATGAATTTTATTATTTCACATACTTAATGTAATAAACACTGTCTTCCTGAAATATCAGTGGGGTTAGAAAATCATGTGTAATTAAATTGTTCAAGCTGTTCCTCTTTCATGTGCCCCATTGTTGTAGCCTGCTGTGTTTCTTAAGATGCCTTGAGTCTCGGGTTGTTGCTCACGATCAATGAGGTAATGACTTTCTATTTTATTGGATTGTTTGTCAAGGTACATTAGAGAAAACAGGCAAAAATTACTTCAGCCCTGAGGTTTTAACTCCGCCCTGCTCTCAAGAAGGTATTTGGTAACAGATTAGGTCTTTTCAGATATAGACAGTGCTAACATTTCACTCTTTGTGCCTAACTGCTGCTATAAAACTATGACATCTGTGATAAAATTGAAAATGAGTTGTAGAAAAAAATAGAAAACAGAAGAAACCAACTGATCTTGGTGTCTGTGATGGCTGATCTGCTAGACTTTTAAGGACACTTGATGTCTAAGGGTTGATCTGTAATAGCTGAATTTTACATCTGTCAGTTTCCTTGATTCTCAGCAGCTTTAGTACAAACCTCAGCATTTGACTTCAAGTCATGATGCAAATGG
Organism: Platysteira castanea; assembly: GCA_013397175.1. Classification (NCBI taxonomy): domain Eukaryota; kingdom Metazoa; phylum Chordata; class Aves; order Passeriformes; genus Platysteira; species Platysteira castanea. The sequence goes on from VYXC01006602.1 coordinate 767,092, forward strand.
TGTGAGAGATTTCAAAAAAGATGAGTATTGAGCTGACTCCCAGGTGCACAATAGAGAAAGCTATTTGGCCCTCATCTGTTAGGCAATGTGTATTTTTTTAAAGGACATTTGTCTGCAGCCTGCTGTGCCTGCTTCATATTCTCCTTCTGATGGTTAAAAAAATCAGCAAGCCAAATAACGACACAAAAAACCAGCACACCAAAGCAACCATCGGAAACTACTCTGTTCACTTTGGACTTACTTTGCAGCTTTGTGTCTGTCAAGCACGTTGTTGCTTTGTTTAGACACTAACTTTACAGATTCTTAATTGCCAAGGATGATCTCTATTGGAGATTTTAGTCTCTCTGAGTATCTTGGGAGTTTGAATTTCTATTTGAGTAATAAGTATCTTCTTAAAAAGTGACTGTTCTCTCTATGGTAGTACATTAGAAGGTTTTAACCTTCTAGTAGGTAATATAGCTTAGAAGTAAAGAGAAAATTGTTGAAATGGAACTTGGAACTTGCATGGGTCAATACAGTTCAGATACTCCATTGTTACAATCCCAGATATTTTCACAAAGTTAACATATAAAAGAAAAGCTGCTTAAAAGAGTTCTCTTGAAATGTTCTTTGAATCTGTCCTTCCTGCTCCATACAGCTGCAGCTGTCACTGTGTGCAGGGGAGGAGGGTGTTTTCAAGACTGCTGTGTCACTGATGTATGCAGGTGTCAGGCTTACATTTCTAGTTGCATGCACCAATGTTCAAATTCTTTCATCTATTGACAATCCTTTCTAATTTCTCTGAGTTAAGTGTTTATGGAAGTATTGACAGAATGTTTCTAATGCTGACAAACTTCTTATGCTCTGTTCAGCGCAAGCAGGCTGTAGGCAGCTCAGTGAATTGTCTTTCTTCTCACTATTGCCATCGAGGGTTCATACCCCCAAAGGCAGTGCCAACAGGCAGGACTTAGCCTGTCCAGTTTGTCACAGAGGGATTAATGTTTTCCTTGGATGGTCGGAAGGGCACAGAGTCTGCTCTGGGATGACAGCCTTCTCCTCATCAGTTTCGTCACCTGTGCTCTGCCTTCCCTCAGGCCTGGTCATGCAGTCCTCTTGGAAGGATTTGTTATGGCAGCCTTGCATCCTGGGGACGACATGTAGTATTACCCATTTGGCCACCGGTTTGACCCTTTTTCAGACAGAGAGAATACAGAACTGCTCTCTGGCTCCTCATGGGCTGATGGTTGGCCCTGGGGCACAAGCCCAGAGGAGCTTGTGAGTGAAGGCACAGCCTCCTGCAGCACCAGAACGTGGGGTGCTTGATGACATCTATACACAAGCCTGTTTCATAGGGGGCTTAGCCTGCTTTGCCACAGCTGAGGGAGCTCATTGTACCCTCCACTGGTTTTGCTGCTGTGAGGTTTTATGTGAGATTTTCTTTGGTTCATGTAGCCTCATGCTCAGCCTCTTTTTGAACTGGCACTTCCCTGCTGTTTCCCTGGACTGTTTGCATCTGACAGCCCAGCGGGCTGCAGTAAAAGCAGAGCAGGATAAAGGCAAAAAAACCCCCTATCAAGTGGGTGGAAAACTGCTGGGCACTTTACAGGAAACCTAGACAGTGAGCTGGAATCATAAGGGCAGCACGTACAGCCAAGGCACCTCACTCCTGGGAGTACAGCCTGGACTGGCCGATCTGCAGGTGTGTCCCAGTTCTCAGGAGTTCCTGGGCTCAGTGTCCTATGGCTCCTGGTCAAAACAGATGTCTTCAGCTCTGCATTTTGGAATATCTGAGTAGGGCATGTGGAGATGAAAAACCTTGTCACAAATCGAGATGTTTTCTCTAGCAGACCTACAGGTTCTTCCTACCTTAGGTGCATTGTGTATGCATACACAGTTTTCCAATGTTTTTCTTTGGAAAATTGTACTTAAAAGGAAAACAGGATATTCTTTTATGTAATAGAAATACGGGTAAGAGTCTGTTTCCAGAAATATAAATCCATTTCCTTTTCTGGGAAGCAAAAGGAAGCAAACTTGTTCATTTTGGTGTGAGTTTAACAGAATTTATGATTAATGCTGCTAATACTTCCCCTGTGTTGCCATGGGAACTCCTTGTCGCTGTCTTGCTACTGTTAAAGTACAACTCTGCTCTTCAGGGTGCTTCTGGGACCAAATAACAGTGGACCTGTGCTCAGACCCCCGTGCTAACAGTGGTATGAACTAATTGCTGAAAATAAGTTTGGTATATGCAATAGTGCAAATGTATGAAAGAAAAAAACAAAACCAAACCTTGCTAAACTCTGTTTTTAAATAACTCTCTACCCCAAAAGAAATAAAGCAATTTTCTCTTTATTTCCTTAGAGGCCAGCATAGAGCAGGAAAATATAATTTTCAGCCACTATTTTGTATGGTGTGCCAAAGCTTTAGAGTCTAATGTTGGTACCACACTGTACCAGTGCATTTAGGACCTTGGGTTAGCCTTTTTTACAAACTATTGAAGAGATTCTATAAATCTCCTAACCTGAGTTTGATTCTTTTAGTTGGCACAGGAGGTAATACATCACTGTGCTGAAAAAAATGAAAACCTTGGCCTTTCTTCAACTGATCTGGGTCACAATTGCAGGCAGCAATTTATCCTGCTGGATAGAAGAAAATGTAAGCTGAAATGAATGCATTTTGTTGTTTCTGCCTGTTGAGTTCCATCTGTAACCCTTCTTGAGCTAGCATCCTAATGTAAAATCATAATTTTCTTTATTACTAACACTGTACAGAAAATGGCAACAAGATATTAAATGTCAACTGAATTACGCCTTTCAAATCTGTGTAGATTGGCTGTTCAGGTGCTCTGTTATTTCTTGCAGAATGGAAACTGGAGAACTTGAAGAGGCTTGATGTCAATCAGGTATCAAACGTACCTAATTTAATAGTTCATGAATTTTCACCCTAAATTATGAGTTTTGTGTGATTTAAAGTAATTTACTTAATTTGAATGAATGATGACACCAATGTACCTTTTCCCTAGAAAAAGCAACCACAATAACATAATGAGGGTAAGTTTAAATTGCTTGTTGACACGTGACAGCTGCACACAACTTCTCCTGAAGATGCATTATTGCCCCATTTATTTAAGTGATCCCACACAGCTGTAGGAAGAGTGCAGTACAATACACCAGGTCCCCCAAGCTGCTGTCATTGAATCAAAACCATGTCTTGCTATAGTGGTAAACTATGGGGTTTTTTCATCTGTGATTATGGCCCAACAATTTTGCAATTTAAACAATTAGTATGGTAAAGGAAGAAAAGAAGGTGAACAACTTATCCTTTGATCCTAAATCAGTAAAGCTTCTTTAAACCAGTAAGTGCTTCTTACTTCCTATCATCCTACAAAACCCAATGTATGGATAACAGACTCCAAACCAAATCAAACAAGGGAAATAATCTCATGCTAGAAGGTTCAAACTGGGAATGTTCTGGATCAACTGCTTTCAGCAAAGCCCTGGTACAAATCTAGAGACTAATTTTCCTCTCAAGGTTGGTAGGAGTTATGGCAATGTTGTTTTGAGACTGTATAGAAGGGTCCTGAGTATTGCTTTGTCCTGGATAGTGGAGTTCCCAAAGGCAGAGCTTTTGTCCTGTAGTACATGTGGGACTATGGATAAAAATAGCAAATGAGACTTCTAATTACCATTACACTCCAAGTGTATTGTTCTCTACAAATGATGGTTTGGAGCCTGCCCGGTAGATCCTAGGCTGGTGCAGTGCCTGTGGTTTCAGTGTAGTTTCTTCAGATTTATGCTGGAGAAACAAAGAATTTTGGTGCATAGTTTTATATTAAAGGAAAATATAAAACTGGTAAGAGGCAGTGTATATTATCGTGAGTAGAAGGTAATGGTAACTTATTTTATGAGATGCCTTGGTGTAGAATGAAGGGCCTTTCTGTGGGCTGACTGGACATTAAAAAAGTGCAGAAACTCCCTCTGAAGGGGAGAAGATGAGTAATCAGCACTGTGGAAGCATGGGATAAGGAATGTTGTGAAGAGCAGTATATCCAGTATACTGCTTAAAACCGTAAATATGAAATTAGTTCTTTTGGTCATATAAATAGTCATAAAAAGTGGTATGCTTCTCTGAGTGTGGTAAAGGAGGTGCTGAATTCCTGCAAATAAATACTGGGGTGGTTATATTTGCTTTTTAAATTAAATGTATTTTTGAAGCTTGATCAGCAGTGGAGCTTCACATTTTGAATCTAATCATGACATGACTAGAAACTAAAAACCAAAAAAATTATAAAGGAGAGTTTTATGTTATAACTTTGCAGTATTACATAATTATCTTTTGCAAATGCAGATATGTTAAAATTAAGCTGAATTTATTACTTCTAGAGGCTGAAACTATGCTAACATGGGAATCCTTCTGTTTGCACAGGCTGATATAGCACCGCTGATGGCTTCCCTTATTGGTGTGCCTTTCCCCCTGAACTCTGTGGTAAGAAGTACAAATGTTTTTCTATGTTATAAAAATCTGTTTGCCATGGAGGAAGAGGTGTTGGGGACAAGACTTGAGGTGTGAGAGGGGAAAGACTACAGATTTGTAAAAGTGGTATAGGGGGTGGGGACAGCTTGTAGTTTTAATTTTATGTGTGTGTCTTTAGTTTAGAGTACAAACTTAAATCTTTTTATATGTTGTATAGGGCTTCCAATTGGAAAGGCAGCTGGTCCTATTGTAATCTGCAACTTCATACTCTTAAGCTATATAAGTGTTTTGTTTCTTTGGTTTTAGGGATGGTAAAAATGCAATATGGTTTGAATAACATGATTTTGATTGTGAAAGCTAAGCTTGTAAACAAGCCAGTTCCTGCAATTTAATGTTCAATTATTTCTTGATGAAACTAGTGTACTTTCGTCAGATGTTATCTTGTGCCTCTAATTTAGTGAACAGTGAGATGGCTTTTTCTTTTAATTTCTCTCATGTATTGTTTTTGTATTGTTTTCTCTCATGTATTTGTATATAGTCCAAAAGTTGCCTCATAAATATCTAATTGACAATTAGCATTTCATTAGTGTGCCCTCACGCTGCCAGTTTCACATATAAAACACCTATTTACAGCGTATTTTGCAAAATATTTCTTCTGGAGACTCTGCCCCAGTGTCTGTCACCTTGTCCTGCACTCATTGCTGGTTATGTGAGGAAAGCTGCCTGACACAGGCTGGCATGGGAACAGCTCCCTTTCCTTCCTGCCACAAGTACTGGACTGAGTCAGGCCCAGGCGAGGCTTTGGCTGGAAGACTTTTAGGGATTTCAAAAATGGCTTCTGATTAGAGCTTGAATTTATGTTATTTTATAGTATATAGTTTAATAACAACTTTAGTTATTTATGTTTTTTACATTCCTGTAGAAGCTGAGATATTACAAACCATCCCTGTGATGTCGCAAAGCTGTGTGAGAAGAGTATTTTCAAAGGAGTTACATGAGTTAATTCAGCAGTAATTTGAAGTATTCCTACTGCTCATTTGGCCAGAAATTCAGTTAAGAGAAATTCCTGTTACTTCATTTAATTTTTTTTACTTATGTGTATTTTTCTTCCTCAGGGAACACTGCCTCTGGAGTATCTGAACAGTAGTGATCATTTCAAAGCAGAGAGCATGTTTACCAATGCTGTTCAGATTCTTGAGCAATTTAAGGTACTAAACATACGGTGAAAAACCCCAATTTACTTGAATAATAGTTGTTGCTATGTAAAATAATTATATGACATATCCTATATATAGTGTACTAAAAATTGAAAGGATTAAAATTGAATGCACATTCATTTGGTTGAATAGCTGTGAGACTTACATGAAGAAGCTTGAAAGACTTGAATAAACAAGTTTCGTTGTTTTTTTGTAAGGAGAATTAATAACTTTTTTCTTGATTCTTAACAAAAATGCTGATGTTTATTGGTGTTAATGTAAACCTACTATGCAGAATCTGAATGCTGGTACTGGAGAAAGGGAAAGGGAAATAATGCCTTTGCAATGGGGGCTGGGAGACAAGGCTTTAAATCAGGGTCAGTACACAAACAAATCAGAAAGGTAATAGGCTCCTGTGCATTAAAGAAATTAAATTAGTGGCCTAATTAACTTTTAGCTAATGCTGTTGTATCTGTTGTTTTGCTTTGCAAGTGGTCATCTCTGGCTTCTCTGTCTTGATTCATTTAATATGGGAAATTACATTATGAGAACACGAGTAGTCCAAACAAAAAGGGTTCTATTTCACTAGGCAGTGGAGTAAGAAACTGCCCAAAATCCCAGTTTTGGCAAGGCGTAGAAATGCTCTGAGGGAAAACCATCCTCCACAGATAGAAGCTGAGACATGAAAGAACTGTTATCCTGTCTGGAAATTCATGTCACAATAGTGAAACAATACTAGCCTGAGATGACCTGAAGAGATCATCACCTTCAGCATCTTCTGTCCGTTTGTGAATGCCAGGTTCACACAAGTGTGGATACCTGGGTGGCAGTGTCAGCAGCAGAATCACTTTCAAAAATATGGTGGAAAGCTGGCATGTAACAGGGAAAGTGACTGGTGGGGTTGGGCGTGAAGTTTGAAGTATGCTGATATCACCTCTGCAGTTGGAAAACCTCTGCTTTAAGAATTAAGGATGTGACTCAGATCTTTTTCGCTTAAATTGGTATCTTGGAGATTATTTTTAAAAAGTAGTTCTTGTTCTCTTTTCCTTTGAGCTTACTTTTATTCTCTTGTTCTGTAGTGCTAGATTATCCTTGTTGTTGTTGTTGGCTTGTTTCTAGCATTGTATTGGAATGATCCTGTCTGAATTTCCTTTGTGTTTCTCTGCTGAAGCAGAAGTAGTCCACTGGCTTAGACATGCCAAGTGGATTTTTACTTTTCCTGTGATGGACTGACCCGACCATGATTTGTGCTCCCTGGAGATGATGTAGCCTTGGATGGATAGGATGAAATGTGTGGGTTGCTACTTCCAGCTGCCAGGTTTTACAAGTAGTGTGCTTAGGAAGTTCCTGACTGCACATTATGCCAACAGTCAGTCTTGAGTCAGGCAGCTGCAGGAGGCCTTAAAGATGTTTTGGAGGACCTTGGACAAAGTGGCTCTGATGGCATCAAAACCTTCTATTTTTGTCCATGTGTAGGTTAATTGATTTAATTGCATTGCTTTGGCAGTGTTTGCTGCAGTGTACTGGTTCCTCTGTGGCATAAACGGTGCTGGTTTCATTGAGGGAGTTTGTCATTGAAACCTGGTAGCACTTCTAGCCGTATCTTCCTTTTATCCTGCAAACTGCAGGAGTCCTTCTTAGAAAATCAGTGGCTGGAGCATGGTTTATTTTATTTAGTTTAGAGCAAGTCTGAGTTTCCAGGAACTGAGAGGAGTTGCACATACTGGAGTATAACACCCAGTTTCATGGACAGTATATTGACACTGTTATTTCGTTCCTTTTCCAAAGTCTTAGAAATCTTCTGTGATTTTTTTGTAATTTAATTCCTGATACAATTTGTAGTCTTGTTACAACTTGCGTGTAATGATTTAATGCTCTTTTATGCAGGTTAAGATGAGTCAGAAAAAGGAAACTACATTGTCGTTTCTGTTCACACCATTCAAGTAAGTGTCTGTAAAAACTATGTATATTTTACCTGATTGTTTGTCTTATCACTTACTTTGGTGTTTCAGTGAGCTGCAGCAACACATTCAGTCTCTTAAGTCTTTTTTTAGATGATAGTGTTTATCTGACTATGAAACTTTGCACTAGAAGTCTATGCAATTAACTGCTACTTCTCACCAGAACTTTAAAATAGATTTATTTTTAAAAATCTATTCCTTACATTTAATTTTCCATTAAGGGTTATTTGTCTAAGCTTTTTTTGACAGTATAGTGATATCGATTGCACAGTAATTTTCACTGATTTTTTTTGCTATGATTTTTTCAGCATTCTTTGGGAGATACAAGTCTCTGTAGGGTCAGGAAATGTAATCTGTTCTAGTTTGTATATATGTAAAAGTTGAACTAAGGATTGTTTCTTCTATGATTTAAATTCTAATGAAGAATAAATAAAATACATTTCATCCAGAAAAGAATCTTACAATGTTTAGTCTTTATGTTGCCTAGTCTTAGTGTTTCCAGGGCTGTGAAGGAGTCTTTGCAGTGATTTGTGTATCTGGGAACTCTGTTCTAGTGTATGGAACAGTTACTGCTCCTCCTCACCCTTCTGTCTTATCTAATTAAAGGTGTTTTTTTCTTTTACTTTCTTCTGTAAAGATTTTTAAAAGCTTTGCCATGGGTGCACGTGATAGCGTTCAGTTCTGCTCTCCGTTTGTGGAGTGCCCCAAAAATGCCTTGTCACCAGGAGCAGCTGTTTTCCTCTGGGAAATAGAACTGATGTTAATTAAGATCTTTAAATCATAGCAGCAGTAGAAAGTACTTGAGTTTCTTCCTGAGAAGTATGTTTATTGTTAAATATGATTGCTGTCTGTCTGAAGAGACATTTACTGTGTTATTTTATACCTCTAGCTCCTTCAAAGGGAAGGGTTCGAGACAGTCTGTGAGACACAAGTCAAGTTAATATTGGGCACATAATGAATCTTTTAGATTAATCTTTTAGAACAAATTCTGAATAAGAATGACAGTTGCGTTATCAAAGAATTTACTGATCTGTATGAAATAAAATGCCCGTATGGAAAGGATGGCCAGTCCTCTTTGATAAATGACTATTAGTTTGATTTCACAGCTCTTTAAATTTTACCTTTCCTTGAGAAATAAGATTGATTCTGTAAAATAGGCTGTGCTTTTCTTAATGCTATATTCATCTTTAAAGGACCTAAGTATTACCAATTGCTTTATGGATTAGTGTCTTTCCTGTTTTATGATATGTCAGATTGTTTTAAGTGGAAATGCCAGAGACATTTATCACTTTGAAAACGCAGCTAAAACCTGGTATAAACATATTGTTACTTTGGTATGGTCCACTGCAAAAATAAACTCATTTTCTTTAGATACTCTTCAATTTTTTTTGAATCAGAATTTGGATTAGTAGTTCTTCCAGGACAGGTTTTTATTTGAGACTGAAATAATTCCTTGGATGTGTAAATGTCATGGATGGAGTGATGCACCTCACTCATCAGAGAGAAGTAATAACACATTCATTGATATAAAATTGTTATTTCACAATGTTTGATAGTAAATGTGACAGATAGTTCTTCCAGGAAAGGTTTTTATTTGAGACCAAAATAATTCCTTGCATGTGTAAATGTCTTGGATGGAGTGATGCACCTCACTCATCAGAGAGAAGTAATAACACATTCATTGGTATAAAACTGTTATTTCACAATGTTTGATAGTAAATGTGACAGTGGTTAGCAAGATTCAGTGGCAAGGTACACTTGATTATTTACTGCGTAGAGGATGGGTCAGAAAAAGCTGTCATGGAGACCCTCCTGTTGAGTTGTGAGGTTCAGAAAAGACCCCCTTACATTCTAACTTCCTTCTCAGAGGGAGTTTAGGTGCAGTTGGGTCCAGACTTAGTCCCAGACTTGGTCAATGGTTTGTGTCTAAAGGATTATACATGCACAAACAAACCTTTGTGTTAGTTAGCTAAGATTCCAAGTTTGGCATGCTATTAATCACTTGCCAAGGGTCTCTTGTGGCAAGGAATCTGTCAGCCTCGAGTAGCAGCCAGTGGGGGTGGGAGAGGCAGGGAATCCACTACCGCAGTGAATTAACTTAGAGGAGATTCCTGTGCTCACATGTTGTGGCGGACAAGACTTTCTTTGTTGCTTCAAGATGATGCTGTTTATTCATTTTAGGAAAGCAGAAAAAGACTCATACCACAGATGGTCACACATTAATGTAAAGACTCACCCATGGCGTGCTGGGATGGGGGTAGTTTGGTAGATTCTGTTCAGTTTTCACAGCTCTCCTTGACTTTCAAAACTTGGCTCATGTGTGGGAAGCTACCCAAGGGTCTTGTCCAACCTGTTACTAATAGCTGGGGTAAAGGGGTTGAACACAAACTTACTTTCAAGCAGATGAGTAAGTTCCTAGTGCTCCAACTTGCAGGAACCAAAGGAAGACTTGAGGTAGTTTTAGGCATGACCTGTTTATAGATCCATCTCCTCCTTCACATGCAGATGACAGAATGTTTGTGCAGTGAACACAAGCCTAAACTTCAGCTGCTAATGCGTGATCTGACGCATTAGGATAAGGCAAACCACATCTGTTCTTCAAACAAGTTGTGCTTGAATCTGAATGAGATAGAGAGGGAAAGGCATGTATCCCCTTCTGCTGTCTTTGCTGAGGTGCTTCTTTGGTGGTAGATAAAATGGTGCAGAAGAGTATGGTTGCTTTTTCAGGAGAAGTTAAAAATGGAAATGTGGGGATACCTACCTCCTGTCCGGAGCAAGAGAAGTCTTGGTATGCTGTACTACATTTCAGAGCAATTGGTAATTGCGTGGAGGTTGTGTTTCTGCATAGCTGTATGCTATCGGGACTTGTCAGCCCAGGTTTAATGTCAGGTTTGACCCTGATCTGTATTAACCTATGGCTGGCCTTACCTGCTGCTGCAGCTGAGCACAGGTCTGTGCTGTGTTTCTGCACTACTGTCCTTTCCTTCAGACATAAATAACTTCTTCCACCTCTGTTCATTTTCAGTTGTTGTACAAAGGAGTTATACCCTTTTTAAATCCTTCTGGTGCCTGAAATATGTAACTTGAAGCTCAGAAAGTGTGTACTCCAGCACATAATACTTTATTCCTTCATAGTTTAGGGGAGGTTAGTGAGGTGTAATTGATGTCTGAAGTGCTTTGGGATCATGAAGTTATGCAGAAAATTTTAAATATTTTGTTTGTGACTATTACAGATTTTGTGTTATTTCAGCAACTTGATAACCTGAAAATGAACAAAGAGAGCTCTAAGAACTGGATTTCTTAAATTACTTAAATTAAAGATGTAGTTGAATAAAGTCTGTATAATAGAAATGCAATGAAATATAATAGAAATATGAGCTCCAAAAGAAATCTGAGTCAAGAATTTCAGATTGAGACATTCTGGTTTTAGAGATGTTGATGCAATTACTAATGAATATGTAGTTTTCAGAGGCAGGGGGAGAGGGGAGGATATATTCACAAACAATGTGTTCTGTAGAAATTACAACTTAACAAAAACATGAACTTAATTTTTCAGTCAGAAATAGCATTAAAATGTTTGTTTTAATATTCTGAGAGGAAATCTTGTTTTCTAGTTTGATTTTCAGGTGTTTTATTGCTGAGTGAGTAGAAAACTGTTCATGACCTTCAGCAGCAATGACTCAAAAACTAGTGTTTTGAGCTGTATATTGAATATATTGCACCAAAAGCATTAAACTAGTTCACACATATATATATGGATACAATAAGCCTATTTTTAAAGTGTTGGCAACAGAGGAAGAATATTGAATTGATATAAAGCTTCTGGTTTCCACAGGGAATCTCATCCCTAGTAGAAGTGTGTCTGGCACAGTGGACAGGAAATGAAGGAGGCCAGTAGATATGTGCCCTTTCCTACTTGGATCTAAATTGCATCTCTCTCTGAAATCCATCTGTCAGGTGTATAATGATGAGAAGGAGGATGGAGCTGATCATTGTGTTACTTGATAGAAACTTCAGTAGTGTCTAGTTGACCAGTCTTGAGGCAGTTTAGAATTTGGATAGCTCTACCTATTAATAAGGATGTGTCAGGCTGCCTGTAATGCCATTTTTGCTGTATCAAAGTGCCTTCATCAAGGAACAAATCTGGATAAAAGTGTATCTTGAGGGTACTTGCAAAACTGTTGAGAACACATTTCAGAGACTCAGCTCCAAGTGTCTGATTCTGTAAGGCAAGGTGCACAGCCTGCTCCCAGGGGAGTGAATGGGCAAGAGCAGAACAGTGTCCCTTGCTGATACTGAATACTTACCTGCAGTTCCAATTGGATATATGAAAGAAGTTACTATCTGAAATTTGTTTCCTTCCCACTTCCCTTTTCTCCCTACCTTTTCTTCTCAACTACAAGACATATTTCCAAAACCCATTTGCTTAGCAAAATCAGAGGCTTTTCTCAGAATTCTGAGAAGAAAAGCACAATGCTTTGACCTCTACGTGTAAGAAAAGCAGGTGCCAAGATAACCAGATGCTGTGAAGGAAGTGAGAGGAAAAATCTGAAGACTGCTGACAGAGGAAAACTGATGTCCAGGATAGTGAACTATCTTCGCTTTCTGACCGTTTGGTGTATCTTAGGGCAACTGCCAAGCTGGCACAGCTCACAGACCAGTGTGCCAAGTGGCCAGATGCTACTGTTGCAAAATCATTCCTAAAGTTGGCATCTCTGGGCTGTGGAAGTAATCCTACAAGAAGTACCAGAAGGACAGTGTAGTGCGGTGAGTAAATGGTGCATCAGTGCTGCCCTAAAAGCCGCGTAACCAGTTAATGCAATTTGATTGTCCCAACAGGTACAAGAAGTTTAAGATATTAAATTACAAAAAACACAGGAGTCCTTTTGCATAGTCCTGGTGTACACAGTGCTTCCAGGGATGGCTGTGCTTCCAGCTGTTCAGGTTCTGGTGCCTCACAATAAGATGGCAGGAGCAGTAGTTTAAAAACCACCATACAGAAAAAATCCAAGAGACGAACAGCTAAAGTACAAGCAGTGCTTGCTTACCATTAGCTGTGCTTTTTTTATTGAATGTCTTGAAGTTTCTATCAATAATGGTTGGGATTTTTTGAGCAGGAAATAGAAACTTGAGTTTAAATAAGATACTTGAGCTATCTTCTCGTATATAAAAAATCTCATACCACCTTATGTGGCATTTTTAAAGTAACCTAATTGTCTGAATACTACATATTAATCATCCCAATTAATTACTTTGTGTGCATAATCAAGTTATAACTTGCATATTTATATAGACAGTCACTGCATTTTTAATGTGCAGTGTACAGCTATTAAATAAAATATACTTCTCACCATAGGAAAATGTAACTCTTCCTTTGCTCTACCCTCTAGTATGAATTGAGATATAACTCCCTTAAACATTTGTATGGATTTGGTGCAAGGAAGTATCAATCATGTAGAGACTGAGTCTTTCCACATAATTGCACATTATGCATTTTGTCAGTGATAGAAAAGGCAATAGAGTGTAAAGTGTCTTTGAAGATTACAGAAACTTCAAAAAACTGCCATGTGCACAAATACCTCTCTTTTCTTCCTTTCTGTGATGACTGGAGATTCAGGACTACATTGTTTCCTCTGTCTGCTGGCCTTTCAAAACTTAAATAATAGATATTTCCACAAAATTGACATTTGGATCAAAGTGAAGCAAGTGATTTCTTTCTGCCATTGAGCGAGGCAGGGTTCCTTAAGATGTCAGAACATCCTTTGAAACATACTATTCTTGTTTTGTTCAAATAAACTACATTTATTTAAATAACTGGTAATATCTAAGATATTTGTGATACATGTAATAATGCTTGCAAGAGCAAACATTAAGGATTGAATGCCAAGGGGAAAGGGGGAAAATATTGCAGTAGGGAGGGATAGTCTAATAGTGATTATTCTCCCTGCACATTTGTTGGACCACTTTGTGTCTTCAGAGCACCTTTTATTTAGCAGAAGCACTGATTTATCTGCAAAGAGATTTCAGCCCCTTTATCCTGTGGTCAAGAATGAAGGACAGTAGCTTCTATCAATTCCAAGTGAACCCTGGAAAGGCAGCCAGCCTTTTCCTTTCTCCACTTTGTCCCCATTGTGTTACCAGGTGTGAATCTAGGCATAAGGCTGCTGCTGGGACTGCTGGTACAAGCAGGCCACTGTGAGCACCTTTAGCCTGGCGGTGTCGGGAGGCAGACTGGCAGCCCTCTCCCCTCCACCCTTGGCTTTAAGAACCTGTGTATATACATCAAAAAAGAGAACTGCTGTGCTGTAGAGACAAAGTGCTCAAATGAAAATAATGGCTTTGTATTATTTTTACAAAAAGCCCTCCTGGTTAAATAGTATAAGTATTATCTCTTCAGGGAGAAATAAATGCTTGTTCTTTGGCAAAAATGTCAGCTTCTCTCTCACTGAATGGGCCATGCTGCTGAAGCGCTCTGCTGCTCAGGGAGGATGCAATCCTCTTAGAAGGCAGACATCCTGCTGGTCTTGAGTTTCAGAAGTGCACTCGGGAGCTTTTAGTTTGTACATGAAAAGTTAACTGGCAGCAGCTTCTGCGCAGGAGGACTGGATGTAATTGGATTTACTATCAAGTAGGAAGTAGGTAAGGTCTTTAGAAGGAGCTAAAAGGCTGGTGTATAAGATGAAATATCACAAGATTATTGTATATTTCTCTATTTCCTTGTATTATAAATCCTTTCGGCCTTTTCTTGGAACTTGTGAAGCTTCACGCAATGGTTAGGGAGGATACACAGCAGGTATTAGGAGGGGATGGGCAGAGAATGCTCTGATCCAGGCCATGAGGTAAGGGGCAGAGTGCAGGGCTCTTTCTGGATCTCAGTAATAAAGGCCCAATAACAAATAGCTTTATAAAATAGCTGTTTTAATAATATAGAATAAATGGAAGAATACAGACAGCAAGTAAATCGTACATCCCTTCAGATGCTGAGTACCCTGTGTTCATGGAACATCGGATCAGTTTTCTGGCGTTGCCACATAGATGCTGGCTGTGGAGAAGTTCCCTTGTTTTGGTCATTCAAGTTGCTATGTGATTTTCTATCAAGAAACCAACCCTGGTGATAATTTCTACTGTCAGACAGTATGGACATTCACATGGGAACTTCTTGCAGCTCTTACATTCACGAGGACAAGCAGGCAGTGTAATCACTGTTAAGGAGTGGGAACTGCAGGATCCTCTGTTCCTACCAGCTGACTGGGTTTGTCCCGTGGCCAAGGTATTTGGGCACCACAGGCCTGGGCCTGCTGAGGGTAACTGCTATGTGGATCATTGACTCCTTGATGTACAATGGTCTCCTGGTCAGGATCAGTACAGGTGGTCTCCCGGATGTGTTTTGGTGGCCATGGGGCCCTGCCAGTAGGTACTTTGCCAGCATAGCACAAACTGCCTGCTCTGGATGCAGCTGGTTGAAAAATGGTCACTAGGGTTTAGGATTGTGGAGCAGAAGAGGAGCTGTGGTATAACACTACATAGCCACAGCACTGCAGATACCTAAATCCAGCTCATTGTCATAAATCATACGTAAGTCATTGACATAAATCATCATGTATCTTGCAGAGGTGAGGACTCGCAGCATTGGCAGGGTGTTGTTATTTAGAGTCAGCACGTATCCCTCCCCTGTAGTACTAAAATAGAAGAGACTTTAAAAATGGTGCCCTCCTTTTCCTTCGAGGATCTTCCACCTTCCCTGAAAAGCAGTTTCCCTTTCCAAGGCTGCAGCATCATGTCCTGCTATGACTTTCTGGACAGCACCCTGCTCCTGGAAGATCCCTGCATCCAGCTCCCCACTTCTGCTTTAAGGGTGCCAGAGGGACAATTTCAGAGTGTGGCCTCCTCCCTTCTGGCCTCTGGTTCTCTGAAGCCCTTGCCATAGTAGTTTACATGTAAAATATGCTGTGTGCAGCCCAGTTACCTTAATTGCTTCTCTGTTCAGTGAATTGGCAGCTGGCAGTTTAGTTGTCAGCTCCTTTTTCTCTCATCTTTGTTATCTAAAGGATTTACATAAATATCCTAAGGCACTTTGCTGTTGAATATGCTAACATCAGGGATTCTGATTAGTGAATATTAAAGGCTATTTTAATTCCTGAGACTTGACAGTCCAGGAGCATTAGCAGTTAGACCATTTCCTGCGGGTTCACTGATGTTCTGCTGTCCTCCTCTTCATGTTTGTGAATCTGATGCAAACACACACAAAATCATAGATGTACTGATGGGCTTTTGCAATGTGTCAGTAAATACAATTTTTTCTACCTTTGGCCTGTGGAAATGTGTGTGTCCTCCTTTCATTTCATTATGCTTTAAAGAATAGAAACCTCAGAACTTAAAGGAGCCTCTTACTGACTTTCGTAATCCTTTTCTTTCTTTTGGAGTGCCAGCAGTGCTTTTTAATGCTTCTTAAAAGAAAAAGGAAAACTGAGTTGCAAAGATAACTGATTACAACACTACAACTAGACTACCTGACTAAAAATTTAACACAGTAGCCAGAAAATCCAGAAATACAAAAACCCACTTGAAATTTAGACCCTCCAAAACTGAAACTCCTGGCAGTGGAACAGCAGGAGCAAAGAGATTAGATTAAGTTGGGAGAGGGAATATTGTGGGTTCCAGGCTTTGTGAACTTTCAATAAACCCCTTAGTGTAGGTTTATGTAGAGCACATTTTCTTTTAAAAAGCACAACTTTAGCATACTAAAACTATGACTGTAATTTTTAAAATCTGTAATCAACATGCATCTTCTAATTATGAAAATCAGGTTTTTTAGGACTTGCCTCTTTTAGCAGCTTACCTGAAAATATTTTAGTAAACAAGTAAAATTAAGGCCATCTAAACAGATTAAGGATCATTGAGTTACCCACCAAATTGTTTAATCTTTGAAGCTTCGCTTTTTGATCAAAACTAAAATGTATGCAAAGGATTGTCTCTGTATCTCACAGTATGTGCTTTCAGTCTGTCTTTGGCAGATACTGTAAAACAGTACTTTCTTCTGAAAAGGCACATCTGGAATTGAACACATTTTGAAAATGGAAAAAATTGGCTTTTGGCCATTAAAATTCATGTAAATAAGTGATTTGGTGAGGTCCATAGAACTGTAACAGCTTTCTTTTTCCTGATCATTGCCCCAGGTAATATCATGTACTCTGTATTGCACAGCAAGTTAAACAGAAAGTAAATATCACGGCTCCAGACTTCGATTTTTGTAATATTTATTTGGTCACTTTTTCCAAATTTTGTTGAATGAACTCAAGACTTTGCGTCCCTTCCCATTCATTGTCTTTCTGATTGTTCTCTTCTATTGATGAATTGGGAAGGTTTTCTCCTATGCATTTCATTCTGCTCCTACAAGACTGTGCACAGTACTTTGAAAGGAAACAGGAGAATGACAAAGTTGGGTTCATTTGTGATTGCACTGTCATCAGTATTAAGTCTCTGCACTCATGGGTTGCTAACTGGAGCGAATTTGATGTAGAACAGAAATAAGTGTGCAATCATGTTTCTGCTACATTAATAGTGTGGAATGCAAGATCTGTGTCTCTACTCTCCCATTACCCACCTGATGCTTTCTCAGGTGCCATCTCTGTTGTGCACTGCGAATGTCTGAAGGCAGCTCTCATGGGAGACAGCATTTCTGAAGCCTGTTGCTGCACTGGCTCAGTTGCCTTTGAATAGCAGCCGTGCAAAAACATCAGGCCAGTCTTACATCCGCACTTTCAAGATGACGTTTTGCCAGCAGTGGATCAAATTATTGCTTTGTGGATCAAAGCAGTAATAGTGGGTCCTGTAAGTACTATTTCAGCTGCTTGCTGAACTGCTGGAGTGGAAGCCATCTCTTCTCTGTAGTATGGCGCTCTCACAGAGGGACGTGAGACAACAGAGTTTGAACATACTCAGCTGATTCTGTTACTGGCAATTTTGTCCCATGGGGAGAGAGCAGAGAGGCACTGGCACCTGCCCTCAGAAGTGTCTGGATGGAAGAGGCCTTGGATGCTCTGCAGGGTGGATGATGCCCATAGAGATGGGCAACTTGATCCTGGGCAATTTATTTCCGGTTGCAAGTTACTAAGGTACCAGGGACCTTCTTTCTGGGGAAGAGGACAAGAACCTGTAATTACTCCGCATTTTGGCAGAAGTTGCTGGAGTTGTTTGGACAGTGTCAGTCTGCCGGCTCTTTGACTGCTAACAATTCTGGAGTAAGGAATTTTATAGCAGAGCAAGTGAGAAGCTCTGCTTTATATGATGTTCAGAAGAAGGTCACGTATACAAAATCCTATCAGGCTTTATTGAAATGCTTGCTCCATCATGGAGTTGTCCCAAGGGTCAAGGGATGTGTGTCCACCCCCGTTAACTTTTTTGTTTTGCATCAACAGCAGGAGCTGGTGCTTTCCTCCCCATCTCCCAGATGGCCAATATAAAAAGGTAGACGTCTGCTGAACAACTGCTTCTGATTTGCTGCTGGATAAGGGTCATAGAAATGTGATGACTGTTTTTTGCAAATCTTGCCACTCTCAAAGAGTTGTAGGAAAATACAAAACAGTGTTGTTTTTTTTTCTGATGGGGAGAGTGAAAAGGCAGTGATAGAAGAGTGTAGATGTGCATGAGCTGACATAGTCAGGTACATGGGGTTTGTGTGTATAGTGAAGCAGCTGAAATGAATTTATTTTCATCTGACAATGAGCTAGGTGAAGATCTCAGTCTTTCTCTTGTACATTTCATCTACAGGTCTGTGATGCTTCCTTGACTTTCATTGTTAAATCTGCAGCATTTTAAGTGTTCAACCAACACAGACACGAAGGGGTTACTTTTTATAGTAGAATTCTGGAAAATTTACTGTGCAATAAAATTACCATAAATCTTTACCCAAATAACCAGGCATAATAAAATTAACAAACTAGCAATGGTGGATACAGATGAGGCATCTCCTTCTGTTCTGAGATTTTTTATTTCATGGTTTGACTGCAGCATGCTACCTATGCCGTTGGGGATGGTAATCTCTGTAGTGTGATGATAAACAAGACTCATTGGCCAAAGAGAGATCCCTTTGACATTGCTATGGTGAATGTACTTCATCACAGTCTTGTTGCGAATTGCTGTCAAATAGCTTAGCTTATATGAAGCATGAATGATGTGCTAGAAAGATTAATTTTGTCAGGTATACCTATGACAAGGGTAACTAACATCTCAGAAGGGAGAGTTTACAAGCACTTGCATGATTAGCCCAATCATCTTGTTTCATAATTAATTATGTTTATTCGTGGATGAAGCTGTGATTTCTGTCTGGAACCAGGAAGTTAATCTCTGATAGCCATAATGAAAAATAAAGTTACTCTTCCAGAACCACCATAATTTTCTGTGAAGAATATAATCTTAAGTCTTTAGAATCCTGATGGTATTGTGAATGCATTTGTATTTATAATCTACACGGCCACAGAGTTCTTGTTTTTTTTCTTTCAAGTTAAACCTCTGAGTACTACAGTTTTCAGTGCATGTGTTTTGCAATATTTTTAAGGAAAGGAGGTCAGAGTTGAGTCCACTGACTGGATTCTCTTTGTGTGTGTCTCTTAATAGGTCAGGTATTTTCATGTTATGGAAAAAGACCTTGGATTTTCCTAGTCAAGATTATTCATCTTGAATTTTTTAGAATTGGATTTTGATGATGGGTAGCTGGCAAGAGCATATACACATACACCGTAGTTGTCCTTCCAGAGTTCAGAATCTTTCTAGTAATGATCAGTAAATTCACTTCATTACTATTAACATTACTTGCATGGATGTAAGTATTAATTGACCTTGAGAATACATTGACATTTACAGGCTTGTGCTGCTGGGATGCTGTATAGAAAAACACAGGGAAATAACTCTGATCAGTTTATTATTTCCTAACACTGTCTTCTACTGGAGACCTTTAAAATAGTTTAAGTTAAAATTAAGTGGTGCTAAAAACAGTTCAAGCTTTAACTTCTCAGATATAAATTTTCTTTGTGGTTTTGTTTTTTGGTAAGTCTTGTAGATTTTATAGAACCACCATTTCTAAAGTCCATGGGGTTTTTTTTCATAGGCAAGTTTCTACATCTGTTCATGGCTCATCTTTGTCTCTATGCTTTCTGCTACATCTAGATTTCTTTTAAATCTCTCATCTACTTTGTCAGCTCCAGGAAGTGAATCAGTGTTCTCAATGGATGATAAACTGCTTATGGTGAACTATGCCCATTCTTTAATTGAGGGATTATCAGTGTATTTGGTAACCTTTTTAGACTGGTATAAAATACAAAAATTCTTTAATCACTTCTTTGCTTTTGTGTTTAATACAGAGGTAAAAAATATCTTAAGATAATGATCACTCCTTGCATTTTCATAGTTATATATGAATAGTCCTTAGTTTCTGGTGAAATTCATAAATTTTACAAAAACAATTGTTAGACAACTGTAAATTCGACCTCTTGAAAATTATTTATATGGAAGTAAGGTAAAATGTGTGTTATGATGTTAGCTATAGAAAATTAACAATGCACCTACCAATCGTAACTCCATTTGACAAAATAATTGCTTTCAGTGTTTGACTTACTCAAAATTTTACTGTTTGAAAACCCCATTTATTCTGTTACACCATCCATGTACAGAGATCCTAGGTGCTGTGCTGTAAGAAGGAAGAGGTGAAGACTATTGTTCATTAATAATATAATGATTCATTGAGAATAAAAAGATAATAAGTGGGTTATAGCTAAATGACTAAAGATATGAAGTAAAATTTTGGCTTGGAAGAAATTTGCATTGAATATGACAAGGATAAAATTCATGGAAAACAGTATGTGTAAAACAATAAAAATGAGACAGGGAACATAGGAACATCTTGAATGTGTTTAAGTCTTAAATAAAGCTTCCGAATATTTATTCCAGATTTTTTTTAATCCTTACCTAAAAGCTAAGATATCTTTTTTTTTCCTCCTCCTATTAATCTCCACACATGGTGAAAGTCCCACCTTGAGTGGGTGTTTTGCTCCCTTTCCTCTACCAAACAACTTAGCAAAATTTGAGGGCCACAGATTTCCTTGAGGCAGTTCTTGGGTCTGCTTTGCCTCCTTTAAGAATTGTTTCTAATTGTAACTCTCAGCCTGTGGAGATGTAAGGTTGGCTTCCATAGGAAGGTGTCATGAAGGTGCAGAAAACAACCAACATTCACTTTCCTATTTTTCAAGTCTGGGTTCTAAAATCCTTTGTTTTCCCCTTGAAGTTAAGGTGATCAAACTCTTACCATGACGTTGTGATCATTTTTTTCTCCCTTTCTCCTTTTCCATGGGATCTCTTTCTTCCTACATGTTTATAGATAGAATCCTTCTTCTTTTCTGGATTGAAAAGAGAAACATTTTCTTAATGCAGTTACTTACTCTTCTCAAAAGTAAGATTAATTGCTGTTCCAATTATTTAGTGTTTTGGAAGATTCCTGCACTATACTGCTGTGCTCTGAACTTAATGAAGTAGCATCAAAATATATCAGGATGTTACTACTAATAAAAATTCAGGTTATTCAGGCGCAGAATATTTTCAATATATTTCATGGCTCAAAGGATGATATGTATGTATTGCTGGTGTATGAGGTGCTGTATCTGCCTATTGACTGGGTTGTAGGCAAGAGTGATTCATAGCTATTTGGGAGCTGCAAGAATTAGCACTTCCATGCAGCAGCTGCACAAAATCAAGACCTGCCCCCGTGGTTCACCTGAGTGACCACCCAGGCAACTGCTGCTGATTGAAATGAGGGGAGTGACCTGATGTGGCACTGCCTGAAACATGAGGCTGATGGTCGTGTATGGGGCATATAAAGGAGCAAGTGTGAGGGAGAGAGGCATGCAACTGGGCCATCTTGTGCTGTGGATGCTGAGAGCTGGTGCTGTGCCACTGCCATGTTGTGGAAGGTGTGAAGGAAAACTGCTGTATGCATTCCCGGCTGCAGAAAGCTGTGACCCATGGGGGGTTGCCTGTGGTGCCTAAAGCAACAGTGACTGTGTTGTGGCTTATAACTTATGCAGGGTAAGCCTGGGATTCTCAGGCCTGCTGCTGTCCCTGAACGTGGAAAGAAAATGGTACAGGAGAAACAGCTCCTTCTCCCTTCATTTGGTGGGGCTTGGTTGACTGGCTTGTTTGTCCTTGTTACTACATTCTGTAAGGGAAGAATGGTAGCAATTGTTTAGGTTGATGATCAAATTCATTAAAATCAAGGAGATTTTTATCACTGACCTCAGTGTAGCCAGGTAACTGTGTTACCCCTGCTCTGGGGACTCAGCTAATAGCTCCTTGTGTAACAGGAGACAAGGTCATGCTTTCCAAAGAGAAGATTGTTAGGCATCATCTACTGTTAGTGTGGAACCTAAGCAAATCATCCAGTGCTGTCTTATAAACTGCTTATAGCCATATTCAAATCAGTTAAATTGCTTAATTTTTGTATGTGCCATGCTTCTTGTCCAGAGCAATGGTCAATAATAATGCACAAGGGAGAAAATTTTCAGCAGTGTTAGATGGGATCAGCTACATAAAAGAAATGTCTGTAAATGCAAAGATTTTGAGATAAGTTAAAAAGCAGCTGTGTTGACACGTGTGAAGATGAATGCAGAGAAATAGATTTGTCTCAATTACCTAATTGCTTCTAATGAAGTTCGGAATATTTTGGTTTCATTACAGAGTAATTCTTTTAATTGCAAAGTTAATTTTTTTTGCTCATGAAAATAAGAAATGTTAATATGTCTTTATATTGTTGTACAGACCACTTTCTGATTCTGAGCAGATCAACTTGTTAAAAAAAATAAGACTGTATATTCAGCAGCAGAAGTATGATGAAGTGGTAAGTCTGTTTTTGATATATGTAAATATTTTGTTTTCCTTAAATTGAAATGAACTGAGAAATAAAACTTTTTTCCTTCCTTATGATGCACCTCTCATTAACTCAAAACCCCACTGTAAGTCTCCAACATTTTGCATTTTGATACCAGTTCTAATGAATAATACTGACTTGCTGTATTTTCTTCTCATACTTTTAAAATTGTTAGTTACTATTCCATAATATAATAACACACAGCGTATGTTTTTATTTTCCACAGTACAAAAGGGTAAATTGAGAGAGAAACTGAGGAATGTAGTTCATGTTCACACTTCTTAGACCGCTAGCTGCATGAAAAGAAAGTGTGCTATCTTGCTCTGTCACAGATCCTGCTTTTTTTTGTTCTTTTACCTCAACCAGCTGTTCTTGGTTTCTCTTTCACATTTCAGTGTGTCAGACTGGGAACCATACATAGAATCATGCTTCTCAGTTGCAGTATTACATTCCTAAGCACTTTCTACCACTCACTGTGTGACAATGGGTGCAATTCACCAGTGCTTGTATTCTGATGTTTACAGAAAGAATTTGTAGAGCTAAATTATACCAAGCAGTCTTTCATTTTAACAGGTTTAGTTTGGTCATTGACTTCTGTGTTTAAAAGTCCGTGAAAATATTGAATATGTAAGATTATATTTAACCTGCCAGATGCATGGAAGAATTCCATTATGTGTTAGGGTTCAGTTCTTCTTTCCTAAAATGATTCTTAGGGTAATAAATTACTGTTTTATGCACAGGACAGCTAAATCTATTTTATACTTATGCCTTTTTACTTGCTTTGTTGTAAATTGGAAACAGTTCAGCTTAAATAAATGGATCTATTTTGCTGTGGTAGAAGGTTTTCTTTTTGGTTTCTTAATACTTCTACTTGGCTCTCACATTTACTTGTAGGAGACATTTTATACATTTCAGGAGTAGAACCTGCAATTTTGTGTTGTTGGTTATATGTAAATTTTACTCCTTGTTTGTTGGGGTGCTCCAGGGGTTCAAGTTCACTCTTGCTCACTCACACATCAGACTTGTGCCTGTGCCCTGGTTATCCTCAGCATGCTGTATTGCAGTGCAGAAAGGTTGTTCCATTCTCAGAAGCTGGGGTGTGGATGATTCTTTGCGTGAACCCTGCAGCTTTTTGCATTGCAGATGTGCACTCACAATTGTATAGAATAGATGTCATTTGGGGTGAGTTTCCCCACTGGCAGACTTGTGATCTCTTCAGTAATTTCTGTACCTTTTTCTGTGTTTGTTGTTGCTGAATCCCAGCTGGATACCTGCACATATAAAAAAGCTTCATTGTGTAAGTTCAGCTCCTTTTTTTTTGTACTCTTCCAAATTACACAGAAGAGTTCTCATCTTTGGGTAAATGATAGGGGTCAGCACACTCAAATGACACTCACGGTGGGAAAACCCATGGTCTTTATCGTGGTGTCTCCTCAGTGGAGGTATTGAGTGAGGGGACCTGTGATTAGACTGGGTGCAACCCTTCTTGTTTCCAAATTATTTACGTCCTGAGAGCTACAAGCAGCTGCTTTGTGAATAAATCTGGGACTCCAGTTAATCTCTGAATTCACCAGTGGTGTTTGCAGTATCAGGTACTACTGAAGTGGAGGACATCAAACTCCAGGCGGGGAATACTTCAGGCTGTGGAGAGTGACCATGTTTCAGCTGCATCCATAATCCTCCTCCTACGTAAATGTGCCTTCAGAAGCACGTGACTGGTTTTTAAGGGGGTAATTTACACTGGAATATATACAGTCAGATGCTCATGGGAAAACCAAGTGGTGTGCTTGGTAGTTTGTGGTGTTCAAGGTGTGCTATCTGTGTAGCTTTCACCATCTAACCACTCTTGTGGCCATGGAGGATGGTGAAGGAGCCAGGTGATGGTTGACTTGATATCCAGCAGGAGTCCCAAGCAGTGTGTACTCCAGCAGTTGGTGCTGGCCAAAACACTGTACCTGAGCATGGAGAGGACACCTGTGCCAAGAGTGGTGGAGCTGCTTGAGCTCCAATTGCTGTCAGGTTGATTTGTGGAATGGGGAGCTCACACTCTTCTAATACGTTGCTTAAATGTTTTGTCTGCCTCCAGGTATCCCTGTGCAAAACCCTGATTAACCTTGCTTTGGAAGGCTTATCTTACTACCATACGTATGATAGATTATTCCTGGGTCTAAGTATTGCACTGGGTTTTGTGGGCTGGACGACTTACGTGATTTTGGTCATTATCAAGGCTCATACAAATTTGACCAAGACTGTCCCAGCTAATGAAAAGGTAGGTTGGAAGCATTCGACATACTTTTTTCTATCAGTTTTCAGTATTACATGTGTGCTAAGTGACTCTGTGCAGGATAAATTGCACATCTTACACTTCTTTTGTAAGGTGTTGAGTTTTCCAGCTACTGTAATCCTGTGTAGTGTTGCTGCTAAATCCATTGATTAGGATCAGTATTGCTAAGATGTGGAAGTCTGAGTGTGCAGTACTGTGCTTCTTCAGTTTTTCTTTCTACAGCTGTCCATTTGAGATGCTAATGCAAGTGTAAGGAAACATAGTGATATAAAACTATTAAAGGGTCTGTCTTTAACCAGACAGACCCTTTAAATGGTTTAATTTTCCCAGGTTTAATTTTCAGCCTCAACAGCACTCTGTTGTAATAATAATTGTTTGGAAGAATAAAGAATAAAGGCTTCCAGTTTCATTGATGTTCTTCACTGTAAGGCCAAAAAAACCCCAACACATAAATTATTTTATTCCTGCCTTCTTTGGCAATTTTACATCTGTTCTCAGAAACTGTGCAGTCCAATCTTGGCATTTTTAAAATGTATAGCCTGTTTTGATAGAAGGTGAGCTGTGGTTTCACAGATCAGTGTGTTCTCTTGCTCTTTGTGATTTGCAGGTGTCCAGCAGAAGACATGAAAGATGAGGAAAGCTCTTTTTGACAAGATTATTATGGTTTGATTTTTCAAAAAGTATAAAATCCTAAGAACTTAATTTATTTTCAGTCATTCATCAGGGAAAGAGACCTCAAAAAGGTGAATAGGCAAAAAACTAGCATTTCACTAGAGAAGGATTAAAGCCTG
Source organism: Platysteira castanea (assembly GCA_013397175.1). Taxonomy (NCBI): domain Eukaryota; kingdom Metazoa; phylum Chordata; class Aves; order Passeriformes; genus Platysteira; species Platysteira castanea. Next base: position 792,687 of record VYXC01006602.1, read on the forward strand.
AAGGGGAGGGAAATTTCTCCCAAACTTCAAGAATTTGTTCAGAAGAGAAGGAATTGTTTCATTTTGTAATGTAGGTGAGAATGTGCGCTCACTTAGCATCTTTACTGCCTTCAATATAATACACTGAGAAAATTCCTATCATGCTATCTTGAGGTTTTTACTGCTAGCTGAAATGAGATAGTCTTGACCTTTAATAAAAATGATCAAACAAAATTAGAATGAAAAATATTCATAAGTGCTGTACTGCATGATTTAGGTTTTCTTTCATCCAATAACTGAGAACAAGTAATCCAGGATGCATGGTATGTTAGATACAAACAAAATAATTACAATAAATACACTGAATATCAGGAATATTAATAACTAGATTAAGGAAAAATTTGCATTTTTACTTGACATAGATTTTAATTTGGTGTATTGATTTTACTCGTTGAAGACAAATTTTATGCTAGTGACACTGGCAGAAAAAAAAAATTGATTTCGTAGTTCTTTGTCTCTAGAATTTCTCTTTCCTCAGTTTTCATAAGAGGCCCTTTTATGTAGAAACCTTTTCAGTGTTCCCAAATATTTAGAGAATCACAATGTGAGGCTAATGCTTCATATACAGAAGTTATTTGGTTTATAGCTTATATTGGAGCAACTTAAAGAAATTTGCTGAGACTAATCTACCATTGACAAATAGCCTCCTGCAAAAGCACCACCTTATAAAATCAAGGAGCCTCTGAGTAATGAAACTGCGTATCCTGTATATATCATCTTTAAAAGTTTTTGGCTTCTTATGCTGAGTATGAAAAAAACACACTTTTTTTTTTTCCTTTTGGTATAGAATGTTGTTTTGCCTAGCAAGAAGCATAACCTTTTAATCTATTTTAAACATTCGCAGAAATGCAAATCTGGTTTCCATTTTCAATGCATGGCTGACTATATTGGACTCTATAATATTTATGTCGCTATATGGAATAAAATGTTGATTGTGTTTACTCATTCAGTGATAAATTATATTGTGTGCATATCATATATATACATATTCATTCTGTCTATATGTCAACAAATGTAAAATTTAAAACTAATAAAATTGCCCTAGGTCAGCTTTCTATATGACATTCTTTCTTAGTCTAATGGCATATCTTAGCAAAAATTCTATTTTAAAAATCATTAAGAACTTGCGTTTGTTGTCAGTTTAGATCAAGGCAGTTGTACATCAGTTACAGGGAGGGGGAGCCAGAAAAGATGTTAATCCATCTAGGTGAACTGCTAGCTGATTGTGTCTTCTTCTCAGCATATTTAAGGTAGTTGTGTATCTGTCTACCTAATTCTTTCAAAAAATTAGCATTTGTGCAGAAGAAAACAGTGTCTTTGTCATTACCTGCACTAAAAGCTGCCTTTGCTATGTCAAGTTATAATACATACAAATAAAATTGTTTGTTTAAAACTTGTACATAATCTTCCCTTACCAGTAATTCTTCTGATATCTGAATGTCCCTGAATAAGGAAGAATAGTTCAATGACCAGATAAAAGGCAGATGCAGAGTGTCTGTTTAATGCTTCTCTTTGCACAAACAAGAGATGCTGCTGATGATTAAGGACTGACCTGCCTATCTGAGATAACTCATTTAAAAATCTTCCTTCCCTCTTTGATGTTTCTCCTTAAGAGTGCTCTCAGTCTGAGAACGTGTTTCTTTGAGTACATAACGTTCTAATCCCATACATTTTTTTTTTTCTAAGAAAAGTCCAAAGCAGGAGCTGTAGGTTAAGATTAAATATAATAACAGTTGTAGCTATGCTAGCTTTTAGTGCTGTGCAACACTAGTCGTCTGTTGTATTTTGAAAGGGTGGATTCCTGGAGTAAGGCAGTTTCTCCTGTGGAAGATTGGTCACAATCCTCCTTTTGTAGCTGTTCCTAGATCCTGAATAGTTGTGGGTTTTTTCTGGTAGGAGTTAATGCTTAATATTTTAATTTAATTAGTTGTCTTATGAATGTCTCAAGCAGGGGGAGGAAATATGCTGATGGAATTTCATTAAATGCTTTGACTGTAGGGCTATGAACTTGAACTGAATAGGTTATATTCTGTTTTTGGAATCTAAATTTGAGAGTTCTTTTTCCCAAAACCCTTAACATCTCTAACTTCCGATGGATTTCAAGTATCCATTGAACATAAATAACATTGCATATATTGTGCTCCAGATTCTACAAATATGCCTTTCCCATGCAGATTTTACTGCAGGATCTCATGAAGAGACATATTTAGAATTAGATCTTCAAATCCTACTGTTGCTTTTTTTAATCTGGCTGACAACTTTGTCTAGTTGTGTAGAGACACATGGCAGCTTGTGTGGCTGTGTTAAAATAGCGTTTGTTTTACTGTGTAACTAACAAATGGAAAATAGTGTGTAGTTTAAAACATTTTATTGCTTTTTCAACAAAGTTTGTCCAAACATTTCTTTTTCAGAAATCTACTGTTCTCTTCTATGGTTTTGCCTCTGCTGGAATGATAATAGCTTTTTTCCTGTTGATTCAAACATGTCCTTGGACATACTACGTATACTGTCTCTTGCCAGTGCCAGTATGGTATGCAGTTGTGAGAGAGTAAGTAAAGAATGCAATTTATTACTACTGTTTTATAAGACCAGGTCTGGACTTCCTTTTTGTAGGGAATTAAATTTTTCCTATAAATTTGGGAGAAAAAGTTAGATACAATTTTATTAAACCGCCTTTAGTGTTTCCTGAGACATTCCAAAGGACTCTGGTTTATATTTCAGTTGACATAATGAGTAGTGTCCAAACTGACTGATACAGCTGCCAGTTCTAGAAGATATCTTTTCTATTAGCAAAAATAAAATAAACTATTTCCATGAAAAAAATTTTTAGTAGTCTTGTAACTGTTGCAAAAGAGTGCTAAAATCTTTGCAAATACCTGTAGCAGCTGACTTATTTTGCAAAATGATCCTGCAAAGTGTCAAGTCTACTGAATACCAGCCTCTTTTGGAGAACACATGCTAGTCATGTTGAGGAATGTGCTCCCACATTGAAATATATTTGTCTTGTTTGGGTCTCCTTTTACTTCAGGCCCAAAAATACTTCTGATTCTATTTACTTTCTTGATCTACTGGCAATTTGTAGGTACCAACTCAGTATAATTCAGAGAAAATGAGACCAACTGCAGTTAGTTAATGAGCTGTCTCATAAAGCACAGGAAAAGCTAACAGGGAAGATTTTTCTCTCTCTAAAGCTTCTGAATGTTTCATCAGTTATGACAGACATTAAGCACAACATAACCAAAAATATTCATATACTCAGAGTCAATTGGGGTAGTGAATAATCTGAAGCTTGTCCAAACACTGGTGAAGATGTGCCAAATGGGAGGAAAAAAGCTGGTGGGTTTTATTGTAGATTTTCTGTCGAGTAAAACTGGGCAGAAGGATCACCTGGCCATCACCCATGGGGTCTGGGCAGGACCAGCAATACCTCTAACTTTTTTTGTGCTCTGACCCCATTCTTGCCCTGTAAAGGTAAAATTCTCTGTTATTTCTGTTTTTTTTTAAATAAATTTTATCTTGTTCCGTCATTTTGAACAGAATTCCTGTTATTCAAGACCTTGCCACAAATGTTTTGTCACTTCATATCGGTCAATCTATAGGATTCCTCTTGGTTTGTATACTGGGAATTGAAATACTAGTAAGTATTTTATCCTTACGTATCAACAGGGTATTTCATTGCTAGTATTCTACCTCTTTGACGAATTAATATGTTTGATTTTCAATCCTTTCTTGGATTTTTTTAAAATTACGTCTTCAGCTTTTTCTACCGCTCTGCACTCACCGTTGGCCTTCTTGTCTTTGCTGCCTGGCCTGTGATCACACAGCTGTGGATTCAAGCTAAGGTATTGTATTGCTTTGCTGAAGGTTTTAAATGGTGAACAGCTGGATTGCATCTTAGGATGTTGGAAATGCTTTGGAATGCTGCTTTAAATTCCAGTTCAGCTATGCTCTTTTTCCAATCTCTGTCATAAGCAGCATGTAGCAAAGCAAGGGAATTAAATACGATCTGGATAGATCTGTTATACAACATAAGTAATAAGAGTGTTTAAGAGTTTTGGGGTAGCTAGGAGTTAGCTATCAGTTTTCTGCTGTTGATGACTAAAAACTGCTTGACTCAATCATATGAAATGCACATAATTTATCAAACTGTTGCAGTGACTGTGGTGTTGACATGTACGATTGGTGAAAGTGTCACCGTTTAACCGATATGATCATTTATTAGAAAAAAATATTGAAGATAACTGAAAGGCAGTTGTCCATTCATTATTGTCTGCGATCATCTGGGACACACGTTCTCAGAGGCAGCTTTCTGTATTGTTTTTCCTATGACAAAACCTCCATTTTCATAAAGTGGCACAATATTTAATTTAAGATACATTTCTACCATTAATTGATTCTAACATGTCTTATTTCAGGGGATACTTAAAACCTAGGGTTCTGGGATAGAGAAAAGAAGTCAAATTGCTAAGTCTTGCTCTCCAAGAACTGTCAAGATGGAGGCTTGTATTTGTTAATTTGCAATTTTTTTGTTCTAGTTGAGTAATCAAGTAACTTGTCTTCAAGCTAGATATGCACAGATGATGTTTTATAGCATGAAAGTTCCCTTCAGGAATATGAATTTGACTTGAGCTTGAGAACTTAAAATGATACAGCTCTTAATGTTTTTAGTTAAATAAAACACCTGGGATAGGGGTTTTTTTCTTCCTAGCAAAGAGTTTAGAGAACTACTTAGATGATTATAGTGGCTAAATCAAATGGCACATAGATGCAAAGACTGGATAATGTTACTATGTTCTCAGAGTATTCTCTCTAAATACTGATTGATTAACTGCTGCAACCTTCTGAGAATGTTAGTTTTACGCCTTCCTTCTGTGAAGTCAGTTGTCAGATTTCTGGTGCCTGCAATGGGTGTGAAGGCCACACTTTGAGTAAGTGCTTGTAAGTGTAAACTTAGCTTTAATTATTGTTGTCTTTGATGGGATTTTGACAGCTATGTAAATAAAATTCTTTTTTGTATTGAATTGAAGTGCTGTTACACCAATGACCCCATGCTCTTTTTTTTTTTTTTTAGCTAATTTTACTCCTGAGTGATGCAGGGTCTTTGCTCATGGGAGATGCTAGTAGCTGTAAGCAGTTCACTGGAATATTTCTTTATGATCAGACAATTGTCTAATGACCACATGACCTCCTTCTTCTTTTAGACAAGAGCATTGATCTGGACTCTCCTGTGTGTGCTCCTGGCAATATTTCCATTAATGCCTGTTGTAGGAAGAGAACCAAACATTCCTCTGGTGTAAGAATCTCATCTTGTTCTTTAAATTTTTTATTTCCTCTTTGGTTCAAAATTTAGGCTGCCTTTTGATACGTGTGCGGAATTGTATTACTGAAAGCTGGCTGAGACAGGAGTTGAAATTCAGAATTTAAATAACATGATTATAGAGACCTCAGTTATTCACTAATGAGAAGGAGAATAGACTTTTAATTCTTTTGCCTCATCCATTTGGTCTTTGTGTAATTCTGTAATTTCTTGTCAAGGGAAACATTTCTCATAATACAAAAACGTGCACATTTTACAGGAAAATAAAGGTGATCATTAAAGGAGAATCTTCAGTGGGGTGCAAATGTGGTAAACAGCACTATCATACATGAGTAAGAATTCAGTCAAAGGCAATATACTTTTGCCAGCATCTTTCAGAATTTGTCCATCCAATTTTGAATAATCCATCTTTGAATAGCACTCCGTACCTAATGAGATATTCAAGGAAATAAACCAAGCTGGAGAAATAAACCATGCAGGATAGACAGAGCTCTCTTCTTCCTCAGTGGCTCCTGTGTCTCTTCTTTTTCCACTTCTGCTTCTCTGTCCTGAGTCCTCCTTTCTAGTACTGCTTGTCTGATTTTCTACAGTTGTTGATTTGCATTGTTTTTCTTGTACATCTTTGTTACCTGTCCCTCTCCTCTTGTGAGCCGCTCTTTGGTCATAGGAGTATTCTCTCATATCTGGATGCAGTCCAGGTGGTTGGCTTGAAGGGTTAGGCTTGTGGTCTCATTGTAGTTACTGCAGAAAGAGTGAATTTACCCTAGACTGCAATGGCTCCTACTGGCTGGTAGAAGATACCGAGCCTCAGCAGAGCCAGGGTGGCTGATCCTCAGTGAAATATGGGATTTGAGCAGTAGTATGTGATTGCAGGTAGAATTATGAGCCCAGATAGTTCCAAGATTGACATTCTGCCTCAATATTTTCCACTGTGTTTGAAGTCTGTTGAAAACCCTTCTTAGTCTCGATCCTTGGGCACATTAGAAATATTCAACACAGATTTGTTTGGACTCTATTACATCAGCTGTATATACACCTGTATGTATTTCTACTGGTCCAAACTGAGGTTTTTCTGTCCTTTAGAACATATGTGCACAGCTTAGAAATCAAAATGGAATTAAGTTACCATCAGATCTTCCTCTCTGACACTTCTTTATATTCACCTTGCCTGGGCTATACATCTTTCTATTTATTCTTCTGATGAACCATTGTACCTTTGAAACACCATGTTTGTCTGAAACTTTTCAAGGGAGTTTTGAAGCTGGAAAGGCTCGAAGCAGCAATTAAAAATATACGTATATGTGACACTTCAGGATGCTGAAGATAAGTTGATGTTGGGGGAGAAGATACAAGAGGAAGAAATCAGAATGCCAGTGAGGAATAGTTGCCTCTGTTCTTAAGCAGTGGCACTATCTGTCAAGTTAGGGCTTTTCAGTACATTAATAAAACTTGTGTGGTAGGAGCAGGGAGCTCCTGACTCAGCTCAATCATAAAAAGGAAACATAGAGGTGAAAGCAGGGTTAGATGATGCAGGAGGAACCTGGAGACACTGAATTTTCAGGATAGATTAAGAAAGCCAGAGCGCTCCTGGGGTTGAATCTGGTGTGGGATGTCAAGAGCAACAAGACAGCGTATGGTAGCAAAAGAAATTTCTGATGATGTTTTCTGGAATTTTATTGTTCTTTTGTTTGTTTTTGCAGAATAGCAGCTGGTTTGCTGACCCTCTTGATATCTTTCTTCTCTCTTTACAAAGAGTTGGCATCTCTTTGTAAAAGTGAAAATAAGTACAGAGACAAAGAAGATCTGAAAGTATATTTTTATCAGGTCAGTTGTTACTTTTCAGTAATTCTGAATGTTAGAGGGGTTTTATGTGCAAATTTTTGTTTACTTTCTAAGAATATGTTTCAACCAAAGCCACAATTTTCAAGAAAATAATTGTTCCTAAGAGTTTTCTCCTTGGCTATTTCAAGAGGACCATGTGCACATATTTAAATATCATCATGCTGTGTTCCCAAAAGCCCATCCTGTGCATCATTATATTGATTGATAAATAGATGTGCATATAGATTTTGATGCTCTGCGTGGAGAGTTTGAGAGTCTGTCCTGCCTTTGGTCTGTGTACATCACTTCCAGTGACCTTTGCAGTAGTTGCACTTGCACACTAAGGACAGACCTCCTGCTTCAGGGGGCTGAACTAGTTCCAGTTTCTGGCTGTAGAAAAACAATGTGAGACTGAGCTGGTTTCCTGTTGGTTAGGTCTTCTTTCAGGTGAATTACAGCTTCATGAAACAGGTAGGTTTTTTTCATACTAGGAGCTAAGTAAGTTCTAGAGAGCTTAAGATTCTAATAATACCTTGCATGTCTACTGTCCTTTTTTTTTTTTCCTCAACTTACTACAAGATAATAGTTTTATTTCAGGACCAGCTTTATCAGTTATGATTTAGTGCTGGAGTTTCCTGCTGAGCAAAGGAATGCACTCATTATATCTGTGATTTAGGTATGGAGCTCAAGTTGGTTGAAAGGAGAAAGGGAAAGAGTAATGAATGCTAAAAATGGCTTTACCTGAGCATGAACGCATGTGAAATGTGGTGGTGATGTCTCTTACTTTTTTCAGCCTACATGTGGAAAAGAGATGTCAGTTCCTTTCCTAAGCATTTAGAAGATAAATTTCCAGCATACACTCAGCAATGACTTTCTTGCTGGAATGCCTGAAAAAAGCTTACACTGGATGGGGGAGTGAGGGACCAGCTCAGTAGGTGGCTGGCCAACCTCAACTCACCACACAGCATCTCATGATGATGGAAAAATAGGTCCATAGTAAAAAAGTAATGCCAGACTATTCTTGAGCAAACTTAGAGAATCAGGAAATTCACTCACAGAGTGATACTTAATTAGATGAAAATGTTCTGCCTATTTATTCAGGAAGTAAAATCTTCATTTTCCTCCCAACTTCTAAGAAGATCATAAAGTTCCTCAAATTGCCCCATAATCAGAAGGTATTTTACAATAGTGACATCTGATTACTAGTCCCTATTAGATTTTTGTTTTGGTACCTTAATTGGGAATACAAAATATGGGATCCACCATTCACATTCTGAGTAAGGGAAGGATTGGGAGGTGATATTATTCAGATGTAGAGGAAGAAAAGGACATTACAGAGGCATTATATGTGTTTCTAAATAAATATCTTGTTTTGAGGTTAGGTTACATTTAGTTGCTTTGAAACCTACAGAAATACAAAAGGAAAATGCTTGTCAGAATACTAGTATTTGTAGGCAATGGAATTCCCTAATTCTACTTTTATATTTTCCTTCGAGTTGGACTTTTCAGTGGGAACAGGAAGGGGTAATCTTCAAAAATGCTCATTGGGAGCATTTTGAAATCCTGAGTTTCGATTTACAACTGTCCCAGACAGTTTTAAAGGTGAGATGAATCCCCTAGCCAGGGAAAAATACCTATTTTGCAGTGACAAACGGTGATCAGGCCACTGACATTCAAATAGATAAGCACACTCAATCAGCTTCCTTCTCTGCATCTGACAAGGGATTTCTTAAAAGTAGGTTTTGCAGGTCCCCCATCAGTGAGGGTATTTGGAGGCACTCATCAAAAGTTATGCTTTGCGCTGGTAACACTGTTACTTAATGTTTGGGGTCACTGATGAGTTAAACCCGAGCCAACCTAAACAATTCTTTGACTCTGTGATCTCTGAGAGGTCATTAAGGCTTCAGTAATTATGAAAACAGGAGTCATTCATAATCCATCAGCTAGACTGCTGCAGCACTTAATGTATAACTTAATTTTTGCTGGAGAGAGCACCCGTTTCTCTTTGCCATCAGTTTCATAGATGGTGTCCAGTTTTTGCCACACTACTGAAATCATGCTGTTTTCATTGGTTGAGAATGTTGCCCCAAGTTATTATTCCCAGGAAGCTTGGACTTCCTGTGGGTCCAAGGTGGTCAGTTTATTAGTTTCCTCCTCTAAATTAGAATTAGAGAATAATTTTGGTTGGAAAAGACCTGTAAGATCAAGTCCAGCCATTAACCTGACACTGCCAAGACCAGCACTAAACCATGTCCCTAAGTGCAACATCTACACATCTTCTAAAATAGGAGGAGTAAACAGTAGGAATCCATGTCATAGTGGTGGAACCGGGGACAGGAAGGGTGTTTTCAACCAGCCTTGTGCCCAGCTGATGACGCTGGTTCTCCTGCCATTCTCCCTGTGGGTCATTATGATGTTTGATGCTTAGGAGAGCTCCCAGCCAGCACTGCTGGCAGTGTCGGGACTGCAGGTGTCACCCTTGGTTTCTTATTTCTAGCTGTGACCTACAGGTATGTTTGTCTGAGACCTGCTCTTAAGGTGGTTCAAGAATTATTTCTGAGCATCAGAGAAGGTTGTAAAGGATGAAGGGAGACAGGTTGTTAGTGGGGAACCTCTGTTTGCACCTCCAGGTTTCTTCTGCTCAGTTCTGCAGTCCTGGAGATATTGGTGGAAGCCAAGAGCTGTTTGAACATTACTTAAACGGCGAACACAGATTTTCAAAAGCACATGCTGAGCCCTTCTCTGGACACTGGCATAGATCTAGCAGCAGTACATTGTGCTTACTAATGTTGCCAGGACGTCACAAGTCTTCCCAGGCACAGGATATATTATGGAGGGTGGCACAGAGTCAGTACAAAGTGACTTCACCTGTGCCTAGGGGATATCAGAGGGATTACTGCGGAGGTGCCCCTGGGGGGGATGGGCCTTGGGAGTGAAAGCATGGTCGGGTTACACGGGGTTTCCGAGCTCCCTGATGCTATTGTGTCTAAATCCTGTTCCTCATTGGTCTTTTCAAATGTAACTCCACACAGAGAATCCTGTACTTAAGTGGGTGTTCACATGATTCTGGGCAGTTGTTGTAGTAAGTCTGTGCCAGGCCCAGCCATGAGGCTGTGAGAAAATAAAGAGCATCCATTAACATCTATCAAGATTATTGTTCCTGATTCTTTCCACGGGCCAAAGCTGTTTTTCCGGGAAGGTTGCAGGCTAACCCCACTGCAAGAGATTACCAGAGCTCATGACGCTAAAAAGAACTTGATAAGATATATCAAAGGGGAGACATCTGGCCTGAATACAACAAAAGTGTCCAAAGTAAACATCAGAGGTTTAAAGGGTCCAATTCCCTGAGCTTTTGGATGCCTAATGTTTTAACCTTGGTTATTGATGTCACAGAGAAATATGAGGTACATGTTCTTGTGGCCTGAAATTAAATAGAAGCAGCAGATACTGAGCACCTGCGAAACTTGCCGAAAAAGAATGCTGATGCTAAATGTATCCTCTGGGCTGATCCCACTAGGTATCGCTGCATCTAGCAGGGAAATAGCTACTATTCATATGGTAAAAAGTGATAGATGTGAATGGTGTGGTTGCTGTGCACTAAAAAAGCTACAACAGCAATTACATCTTGTAATGCAGTTTTAAAGCACATGTTTGCAAAGTACTGTGCATGCTTGATTTGCCTTTTAGTGGAACTGCAGAGTTGTGAATAAATAGCAGTAATTGAAAACTTGGCTCAAGCGTTTTCTTGGATAATTGTCACCTTTCAAAAATAACTGACTCATGGGGTAATTTTCATAAGGTTTTTTGCACGTACTTGATGACAATGGTGTCTCTTGAATTAGTCAAAGAAAAAAATACCTCTCCAGCTTCTCTGCTTCTGCAAGGCAGAGGGATCTGCTTGAGGTAGTTCAGTCAATTTAACTGGGAGGAAAAAACCCAACAGCTTCATTCCATTTCTTAAAAGCCACCTCCAATTTATTCTGCTTCTGCTTCTTCTTACAGAAGCCTTCCCCTTCGCCCTGTACCCAATTCTGCAGCAAAGCCAAAGGCTCTGCATGTTCTTTGTGGCTGCTCTTTGAGGACAAGTGCGCCTTGAAGGACTGGGGCCGTGGGTTTTCTGTGGTTTGCATGTGTGTTTAAGTAGTTACTCTTGACAAAGAGCATATCATGTCAAATCAGTGGTCCAGGTCACTTGTGTATACTATTTTAAAATAGCACAATTAAGTAATAAGAATATTAATAAAAAGTAATCTAGATGGAAGTTTTAAAAAGCCGGTAATTGTAAATTATAAAAAATTATAAATTTTGACACTATCTATTTGACTTCCTGTTCTTATGGTGATTCAGATGAGGTGTTTATGCAACTCTAAAGCATATTTACATATTTAGTATGGGATGGCAGAAATCCACACATGAATTTTGTTTCATTGTCCTGTTTCTTCTTTCTAGATGTTCAGTGTTGCACTTTCGACATATGTTGTGAGCAGTACCCATAACAGTCTTAAGAACAAACAGGGATTGCCTGTAATGAATCAAATTATTAGCTGGATGACTCTAGGTAAGAAAATCTTCCCTCTCAAACTTTTATGCTGGCAGTTTGTGGAGTCTGAGGTTGGGTGGGGAATGATGTCACTTTTTCATTAGCATCTTACTTTCCTTTATCTGATTGCTGATAGTTCTTCTATATGTTTGCTTTCCTAAGTGAGCTTTTTGGGAAATGTGTTAGTCTTCTAAAATATTATTCCTTTTTAAGTTTGTGATAAAATGCAAATACCTTTGATTTACAAGCAGCTTTATCTTTTATTTTGAGTGTTCTGAATATTTTGAAGGCCGCCTTTAGGTATGTAATGGCATAAATTCCTTTTTTGTTTCACTTGGAGCCAGATATGGGTGATCCGAGATGTTCTGCAAGCAGTCCAGTTGAGCATAGGGAAATGACCAAAGGTTGTTGCTGTAATTCAATGTAAACTTGAAGCTGCAGCTGATGGCAGAGAACCTTGGGGTGTAGAAGTGATTTTGAGAGCTGCCTTGCAAAATACCTGTGAAATAATGATTATAATATATGTTTGGTATCTGTCAGAATCTAATTATTAAAGAAAAAAGCAATTTACAAGTCTGAATTTTTCACCACTCAAAAAATCTTAGTGTGATTAAACAGAGCGAATGGAATTGTTACTGGAGTTCTGGAATCCAGTGAAGCAATACCTTTCATATTTTATCTATGAAATAATTTCTATAGCTCTCCACTAGAAAATGTTAAGCATTGTTTATCCCTGAGTGATTTGAAATGTGGGATTTGTTTTAGAGCTAAACATCCCATGCGAAGTTTGATAGCAGCTTTTTGCTACAAGCCAAGATCAGGAATTTAAACATAACTTAACGAAAGAACTGGCACATTTTACCTACTTGCTGGTTGTCCTGTACATTCCTGTACTGGTGACATTGTTTTAACTTAAGCAGATCTTGTCAATTTTAGCAATCCTGCTTCTGTTTGAGCAAATGGATTCAAGATTAAGTTCAGTGGTTGTGATCAGTGTGTGTGTGTGAGCAATGCTTTCTTAGTAATGTAGTTTTCTTTGGAGCATTTTCCTTTCCATCATGCTCCCTAATTCTTTGTAGCCTGCTAAGCTAAATGGGGATCTCTGTGTGGATGAATTTCTTGCAGTTGTAAAGTCAATGAAATCGATGAAGTCCTGCCTGGCTTACTGGAGCAGGAATTGAATGTAAAGGTTATATTTCTCTCCTGTGCAAGGATGAAAGAGAAACATTTTTCATCTAAGAGATGATTCAGCCAGTCAGAGAGGTTTAGAGTTATGAGGGAAAAGTATATTAGAAATTCTCTTTGTTGTGGGTGATGATAAAAATAAAGCTAACAGTGAAGTAAACTGGAGGTACTCAAAATGTCTGGTCGCTGCCACAGTAGTATTGAATATTTTAGCAAAGTCTTTCAGACTGGAAGTAATCATTCTAAGTGAATATGGTATACAAGGTAGGAGCTTTGTGTACTTGCTGAAATTGCTCTCCATAATTAAACACAGAAGGAAGCAGGTAAAACACTAAGGCATCCAACATGTCCTCAATACTCCTCTTGGAGAGAAATGCCTTGTCATTACCATAACCACAACTAGCACCTGCCTTATTGCCAGTACCACAAATGGGACACTATAAGAATTAAGGTACCAAACTCATTGCAGCTTTTCCAAGGTTGATGGGATTACAGGTGGTCCAACTCATCTTTGGCTTTTTGCTTAGTTGTGGAAGAATGGCACTGTTACTTACTGAACTCTCCGTTTGCCTGTCTCTGTGTATTTATAGAACCAGAAACACACAGTTATCAGTTTTTGTTCATAATAATATTGATTCATTATTATGTCAGGATGATAATAATACTTCTGAAGCTTTCTAGGGAATTTTTGCCCCCTTCCCAGCTATTTATCCTGATTAATATGAAGCCTAACTGTTTAAATTTTAACTTTGACTTTTTNNNTTTTTTTTTTTTTTTTTTTTTTTTTTTTTGAGAAAGACTGGTGTTTGTGGAACCAGGCAAATGAATTAGTGATGGTTGAGTTCCTTCAGGCCTGTGTCCAACTGGCTTTAGCTGTTACACTGCCTGGTTCATGCACTGTACTTAACTACAAACATAAAGTCAAAACCAGGAGGTGTAACATTAATTCAACTGCTTCCCATGTTCTTCAGAACCATCTTAATATTAGCAGATATTTCTAAATGAATATATACTATGTCTTAAAATTTTCATCTGTGGAAATTTATCGTAGCAACTTGCCAAATTTTGAGGGATTTGGTGTCACAACTGTGTACAGGGGTCATATACAGAGGTTTGTATAGGTCAACCAGAAACCTGTAGGTCTTTTTATGATTAATATCTGATGTATCACGTCAGAGATGGAAGAGAAAGACTAATTATCACCTACCAGCCACTCATCTGTTCTCATCTGTGATTCACGCAGAAAGATACACATCTGACAGTTAAGTGTCCTTCACAGAGGCCAGTTGCCATGCTGACTTTATTTCCAGCTGTCCTGACTTTCAGTGAGGTCCCTGGAGTTCCTCCTTGAATTGGGCCTTCTTGGAGCCCCTTGAAGTCACTTATTCTGTAATTGTAGCAGTGACCAAGGCTGAAAACCAGGAAATAAAACATACTGACTTAGAAACAGGACTTAGAAACCTCCTCACCTCTTTCATTGATATGTTTACTATAAATACTAGTGTAATAATAATGATGGTAATCACAAGCAAGTACTTTCCATATCTTATAGTTTTGTGTTCCTTAGAGTGATTATTAATTTTGACTTACTGTTGATGCAGCCTTTAAATGATTCAGGAATGTGAAGTTACTATACTGCAAAGAAGGATCACATGAATGCTATTTGTGAGCATACTTTTTTATAAACATGCAGTTTTCATATGAAGAAAAAAAACAGGTTTAAAGATTAAATCTCAGCAATGCTTTTCCTTCTCCCTTTCCCATCTTTAAGCATTGGCCATCTTTCCCGTTTTTCTTCTCTTTACTCACTTCTGCAGTAACCCTAATCTAACTACAAAGGTTAGAAGGCCAGGTTGGATGGGGCTCTGAGCAGCCTGGTCCTAGTGGAAGATGTCCCTGACCATGGTAGGAGGGTTGGAACTAGGTGATCTTAAAGGTCCCTTCCTACCCAAGCCTTTCTATGGTTCTCATCCAGTGGAGCAGTGGCTTTGTCACTACAATCTTTGAGCTGCCAGAGGTCCTCAGGGCCATGGTAGATGGTCCTCAGAGTAATATTAAACAGTCAAGTTTGACTGGGTTTTAGGGTAGTGCTTCTGCATCATCTTAAAGACTTATTAACATCAGTTCATGAGAAATTACAAAGGCTGTGATGTAGAAAGACAGGGAATTAAAATTATACAGAACTGAAATTACTTTTGATGAATGTGAAACATTCCAAACATTGAACTTTCTTTAGTAAAAGTAACTTCTAAAAATAGAGGGTCATATATGATCTGTATTGAATTTCTGTACATAAAATGTCAAGATTTGAGGAAAGTTATCTTGTTACTGAGGATGAAATGTTTTACATGTTCTGACTGATGGATCTCTTCTTATTATTGCAGTTTCTTCCCCAGTGTTGCTGCTACTGAGCCCCACATTTCTCTTTCAGAGACTGTTCAGCATATTGCTCTCCCTGATGTCCACCTACCTGCTCCTCAGCACAGGGTACTGCATTCTTACTCTATTTGGGTTGGTTTTACCTGTGAAAATCCAGGCTATATGTGAAACTGCTTCATCTCGTGCACATTTCTATTAAAGGTGTAACACGTGCTTCCAGCATTTATCTCCTTGTTTAGTTTACTAAATAAAAGTTCAGAGGAACTTTTGTGTTCCTCCTTGCATTATAAACATTAGTTTGTTGACATTCCTTTCAGCTAGACAAGGCAGTGGCTGGAAGGGTGTGTGTTCAAACAATCTTGCACCAAAATAAGAAAGTCTGGTTTAGTTTATGCCTTTTGTTGTTTTGATGTGTGCTTTTCTGCTTGCAAACAAATGGAAATAGCTTCTCTCCCAGCTGCTCAGCACTGGTGTCTAGTTAAGGCTTAAATGATGTATGCCAGGAAACAGGTAGTCCTAAAATGAGGGTAAATTTTATTCTGAGAGATTTTTGTGGAAGTAATTTTTTTTTCAGAGGGATGTTATTTTCCATAAAGACTAGGCCTTGCTTCTTTTTGCATAAAAGTCAATTTCTCTGATGTTTTAAATGAAGAAAACACTGTGTCAGCCAACCCTTTCTCTTTTTTTCAGACTTGGTAGCTCTTAAGAATATAATTAGTGGAGAGTATAGGAACTGTTCTTTCTGCCTTCCCTCCCACTTATTCTCTGGATTTAATTACACTGGAAAATTAAGTGGAATAAAACATCTTGCAGCAGACATTTTACAATAGCTGCCTCCTGTGGATACTCTCATTTTAGTTGAAGCATCTCCTTTTTTTCTAATCTTCTGCCTCCTCTTTCTCTCACTTCCCCATTAAGACTTTGATCCTAGTGTTACTCCTGACTGCACACACATTCTTACACTCAACCTTCTTAGCCTGTGTTGGCTACTGGATAAAGCACGAATGTTGTCCTCTCTGAGGCTGGCAATCTCCCTCTTTGGGAGTATTTTGGCCCTGCACCAGACCGCATAGCTGCTGACAGCTCTCTGCTGTCTTCCTACAATGTCCAAATAGACCCAAAAAATTTGGAACAATTCTTAAAAAATAAAACCCAAGGCACTGGTGCCAGCAGTGTCCAGTGTTTCTCTCCTCAGTGCACTCTTATACCATGTCCTGATAACCCAGCACATTGCCCGGGCAGTTGCAGCACCTCTCTAGGGGTAGTTAAGTGGAAATACTGAAGCCAGCTGAAGAGCATGGTTGCATACAACCACTTGTTTTTTGCTCAGTTGAAGGCATTTAATCTGTAGGCAAGTGTAGACCATTATAAGGGTTGTAGTGTTTCTATTACTGACAACACAACTGTTTCGTCTTCATGTTTAGCTGCCTGTCATTCAGATAATTGAAGTGGAAATGTCTGTTCAAAATTTTTTGTTCTGTTTGAAATTGCTTTGTAGCCCAATGGAAACAATACCAAAATTAACTGCAATGATTCCCTTATTTTTTAAACAAACAGATGTTTGTCTAAGAAGGAAAAAATAAAAACGAAAACATTTCCAACTTGTTAGTGTCAGTATCAGTATTACAGTCAGTGTCAGTATTATAATTTTATCCTGAAAGAAAACAAAAACAAGAGGTACCATGAAGTGCAACTGGAAAACTGAATACTATCCAGTTTCAATCGACACCCTTATGTTATCTTAGGGTCTTAATCTCTCACATAAGTACACTCCTACTTTAGAATTTGAGTGGTATGGAGCCAGAAGTGCTCCTCAGAGGTTGGGGGTGTAACTAGAACAGCTTAGTGGCCATGGTTAGAGTGTGACTTGATGCTGCTATTGTGAAGGATTGGAATACAGTGAAGAAAAGAGCATTTCACTTCAGTGAAATGTAATGCTCTTTTTATTTTACAGATGTCTCTTTCCTTAGAGCCAAACTGAGATCACCATAATGAGTTTGTGTGATCAGGTCCTACAGAGACACGATCTCTAGTTGCTGTTTAAGTTGGACTGTAACCCCTCAGTTCCAAGTTGCTCTCATTAAAAAATTTTCCATTTTGCAGAAAATGAAGGTCAAATATGGTTCTTTTTTTCCTGTTTCTTTTAACTTTATTCCAGTTTTGTTAAAATTAAGAAAGGCACTCATCCAACATTGTGGCAGCTATTAAACAAAAAAATGCAAAACATGACAAAGCTGAATCAAACTCTGTTTCTCCTACTTTTGCCATTTAACCACTGTATGGCTTTAAAATTCAACCAACTGTGGGTACTCAGAAGTGGGGAGAGAAGGGGAAGAATGCCACTAGGTCTTCATATATCCTTTGTCTGAAGAAACAAGAAAAGAAACATGTCAGCATTTGATGTTAATTAGTTGTCAGTGACTGCACTTACTATGATTTTTACGTTACTTTTCAGGTATGAAGCTCTCTTTCCACTGGCACTGTTTGGTTTGATGTTTGCGTGGATAAATATGGAACAAGAAGCACTGCAGCACTATGGTCTTTCACTCAAACCAAAGGTAACAGCTCTTGATAGATATATCAGGTTAATTAACAGCTTTATCTTTTTTTTTTTTTTTTTTGAGGATGTAATAAATATTCTGAGTGGTTTTCATAGAGGAACACTTTGCATTTCTTTTCTGTTTGGGAAGCCAGTATTAGCTCTTTCATGAACTAGGAATATGACCCTGTAAGAGAGATTTGTAATGCATGTTATTGAAGATATTGCACATCAGAGCCATTTCTAGGAATGCTCTAAGACAGTTTGACTTAGTAAGACAGAGTGGTATGGTGTGTAGGCTACAGTGATCTCTCTGTCAAGCATAGTGATAATTCAGCATAAGGTACAGTAACTCTTCAGAGTAAGTACAATGTCACTGTATGTTTTTTGGTGTGATCTCAGACTCACAAGTGAGAGGCTGAGAAGAAATTACTTGATTTCTGAAAAGACCTGTAGAAAATATTAGAAATCTTCATTTGAGTTTGTCCTCTCTTTGTTCAAGGATGGAAACTTATTTCTGTTTATACTGACAAGGAACCGGAAACTAACTTGGAGCTAGCACCTTCTCAGATTTGCCTGGAGGAGAAGAGGGAATTTTGTAATCAACGCAACTTCTTCCACGTTAAAATTTAGTATATTGTCAACAATTTGCAAAGGCCATGCTGCTCACGCTGCAACTTAGCGCTTAGGTTAGGTCTAGGGTTGAACAAACTGGGGCTGTGACGCTGTTTTGGTCAGATCCGAAGTTCTGGTTGCGGTGGTTTGGGTCCTTGGAGCCAGGTGGGTGTGCACCCAGCGCTCCCCTGCTTCTCCCAGATGAGCCCTCCTGGGTACAGATGCATGGGACTGGCCAGAGTCACTTGAAGAGAAGCGTTGGTACACATCTTTCCTTCCTTTTGCAGCTCATAATAATTAGGGAAAAGTCCTGGAGGTTGAAACCTGAGCTAAGGCAATCATCAGAGCAAACCTGACACATACTGTGTTTTGTGGTATTCCTACAAGGAAGACAGTTTTGAAACTTAAGAGAGAGCAGGCTTTACCAATTCAAGGCTAAAAAACAGAAATAAAACGAGGAATCACTTTCCATTTGTGCTACGTTGACTTACGATAATTTGTGTGTGTTTTGTAGCATCTTAAGCAATAGAGATGGAATCTGAATATCAAAATTACACTGAGTGTGATGCCATGATGGCGACTGAAGGTGTTTAGCACCTGCGGGATGTATTTTCTCTTCCACTCTAGGATCCACTCTATCTTTTGCATCCTGTTACAAGGCATCTGTGATGCTTGCCTGTCTGGTTTTAGTCTGATGTTCTCTTTGTTGTAAAATAAAATTATATTACAGTAGTATTAAACAGTGATGAATACTTTATTAATCAAATGCAAATGAAAAGAACATAGGTAGGCTATAATTTTGTTTTAAGTTGTCGCTCCCTGTATGTCAACATTCACTTGAAACTTTTGGTTTCAAGTGAAAGGAACAGTAATGTTTACCCCTGCTTCCCATTTTTACATTAGAAAATATCATCTCTAGAATGCCTGTTAATATATGCTGCGAAGTAAATCTTGTGTTAGAGAATCCAGCTCAATTCTCTGATGATGAGAGATTATTTTAAATAAAAATGTTATCAGTGTTGAATGTCTATTACTTGATTTTTTTCTTTCCCCAATGTAAAGGAGTTCATTGACCTCTTAAATTCCATGAAGATAATTACTCTTCAAGTCAAGTGATATTGTGCTGAGAACTGAGTAAAGGAGATGGAGAGTATTTTACTATTTTCACTCACAAAATAAGTCAAATGAGGATAATCGCAGTCTTTTATTTCTGAGGATCTTTATCCGTATGCTCATGTGAGCAGTGGAAGTGTATGTGTGTAGGAGGAATATTTCTGATGAAAAAAGATGATTATAAGTCTAAGGCTTAGAAGTTCATTTTTAGTGTAGATAACAGCGGAAGCTCCACTGTTCATTTGATCATCTCACTTGTACAGTCTTTCTGGCAGATTCATTAATTCATTAAAATATAATGAAAACATGGGAAAGGTTTGCAGTCCTTATTATAGTACTCTAATAACAGATGATAGGGAAGTAGGTTTCTTTCTCATTCATTTCACTAAAAATATGGTGGCTCTATCAAAGTCCATTAGTTGATATTTAGTATTGATTTCTTCTGCTGTCTTTTCAGCTTGCTGTTTTCAACTTCACCTGTGCTATGGATATAACTCAGTTTCGACAGCTCCACCTGGATGATGTCCGGAGGTCCTTCTTCTTTGTATCCTTTTGCTGGTTGCTGCATTCCAGGGGGGAAAAAGGGTGTGTTTCAAAAGGACCTGCAATCTATATTTGTAGCCTAGTACTCACTGGGAACAGAAGCTGGTAAAGATGATTTGACTCATATTGCTCAAAAGGCAATGGTCTTGTACGTTATGCTTTTTTATCAAGGAGTTAAAAATGCACTGTTTTAGCATTTGGCTCCTTGCCCACTTATGACCATTGCAGTTGAGGTAAATCTTCTTCTAAGTTTGGTTTTGTTTTATTACATTTTGGCAGGAGGGAACTTGCTCACCTTCACAAATCAGTTGAAATAGACGATATTAAAGTTATTCTCATTTTTAGAGTATGGCAGTGTGTTAGGAAGCAAATGTTAGGTAGCAAGCAGATGAAACAAGAAGGAAAATTCCTGCAGGCTTTTAGTGAAACATGAATATGGCTGAGAATTATTTATATCACAAGTGATTTTTGCTGTTAGAAATTATATGGGCTTAGGAGGGAACAGCTGTTTGTTCACTAACATAGCAGTTAGTTTGCATTCCTGCAACTGATACTGCAGCTGATTTTTTTTAATACTGTACATTGATAACATTGTCATTTTTCTCTTTCATTGTGGGACTGCAATTAAGTGAGAGCTATTTGGCAGCAAGGATGATGGGTGGGCAAATGGGAGAGAAAGTGAGCCAGTCTAGACTATAGGGGGGTTTAGTGCAGGTGAGTTATTGTAGCTGGGAGGAAGTTATCTCAATACTGATTTCTACAGAAACAGGCTTTATAGTTTGTCAAATAACCAGATCTGAAGGAGTGGGTCACAGTCACAGAGTCCATGCTTTTGGAATTTGGAACTGTGTTATTGGACATTAGGAACCTGCAGCAGAGAGAGTTTAACAGATACCAATTTAAGAAGGCAGATTAGTGTTAAGAAAGAAGGCAAAAAATTTGCTAGGTGTTTGATGTTTGTGTGTGCTTTAGTATACCTAAAAGAGCTGAGATACCTTACAATAAATGCATCAGTTTCATTTGCTATTTTAAAAAATAATATGCTAACTTTAGTAAAACTACTGCTGTCTGTCAGATGCTAAATATTAGCCAAACAAATCAAGCAATCCAACTGTACTTTTTAAAGCTCTAGTGTAGCACTTCTTTAACACTGGAACGTAGCTGTGCTGGTTTTGGCTGGAGTTAATTTTCTTCATAGTAGCTAGTGTGAAGCTATGTTTTGCATTTGTGATGACAACACTGTTGATAATACAGTGCTTGCACAGAGTCAAGACCTTTTCTGCTCCTCACACTGCCCCACAAGTGAGCACTTTAATCTAAAATACTTGAGTGTGTTTTGCTCAGCTCCTGAAAAAATAACTGATTTGCAGATCTCCTTTGCCTGCTCAAAACATGTTGTGGCTTCTTTTAATTTAGATGCTGTTTAGTGTTTAGGAATAGTGGTATTAGAGGAGAAACCTTTTCTGCTAGAGCAGTCATACTGCAGTTATGACCCTGTGAACTCTGTGTCTTAATGTTGTCCCAAGGCTCCTATACCAGGCCCAGTAGCTGGCATCTGCTGAGAAACCAGCAGGTCTTTGAGGAAAAGATTCAGATTGCTCATGCTTAGCATTTTGCCTAGACCTATGTGTTACTGGTGTTTTCTTGTTTGTTTTACTGCAGACCTGTTCTTCTTATAAATCTCAGCCGGCAGAACTGCGCTAGGCTGTTAGACTGCTGTGTTACTAAACTTGAAATTATGTGATACTCCTGGGAAGTGTGTTTTCTTCACTTATGCTGACCTAATCCTTCCAAAATATTGCATGCAGAATCCCAAGAATTCTACTGAACAGTTGGTAACAAATTGTTTATGGAGAGATTTAAATTACCCAGGAGCTATAACAGGAGCAAAAGGACCAGAGGGAGCTCTGGCAACAGCAGCCCATCCTCACTTACTAACCCTCTGCCTTATGCAAAAAAACACTTAAAAACCATTCTTCAGCTGAAGCCATGTGAGCTATAATGGGCTCCAGTGAGCTCAGGAGCAAGAAAATTACCTTTCAAGGGCACATGTAGCAGCAAGTGTTGTATCTAGATGAAAAAGGTAGGGTTTATCAAAAAACTTCCAGCTGTACAGGTGCTGCCGGAGTCATCCTCTCTCAAGTAAGGACAAAAATGGGAGTCCCATATTGCCATGGCTAGAGTCAGGATTATCTTTGGAGAAAAAGTCTATAGGAAGGATAGCATAGGAACCTTTAGCCTTTTTTAAGAGCCAACTACCTCTTCCGTGGTCAGTTCCTCAATAAAGCCATCTCTTCTGGTGTGCAGAACACATGTGTAAGTCACTACTTTCTGCAAAAGCATGTGTTTGAGTGCATAGCTGATGTGTTGGAATGTATAGCTGGGTTTGTGGTCCAGGGATGTTCCTATCTTGCTAGGCAGGGACCCAAAAAGCCAGCTGCAGCTTCATTACAGGGGCCTCAAGACAGGCACTAAAACCCTACCCAGGCAGTCTGTCTTTTAAAATTGATATAGTCGTGTGTGAAATCTAGGGTAGAGCTAGAAAATACTTTGGATTTCTTAATGCACTGTAAACCTGTAACAGCAGGTCAGCTTCTTGTGGTTTCATGATAGATTTTGAAAGTAAATTGGAATGAAGGAGGAGAAATGCTGGTTTTATTTTATTGCAGCCATTTCTGTAGTGTATTTTCCTTTAATTCATGTAGGTTTTCTTCATAGTGACAGCCTTTTTTGGCACTGGAAACATAGCTTCTATTAACAGGTAAATTTTATTCATCTATTTGAGACACAGAGTACAAAAAATCCTTCCTGCAGCTGACGTACAAAAAATGTAAATTTAGTTAGCAAAATCAGGGTAGAAGAATCAAAGCAGTAATCAGTGGAATGATAATTTATTTGGTTTCTGCTCTCTGTAGCATCTTCCGTAAGAGCCTGAGCTTGTTGGTTGTGAGGTTGTCTCAATTCCATTAGAAGCTATTGACAGGAGGAACAGAGAGAGCTTGGTTGCCCACCAACAGCATGGCACCTTGAAAAACACAATCAGAGAAAACATTGTAGAGAAAGAAAAGTGAGGTTGGCAGTCCCTGCTCATTTAATATTTCATCAAGAGAAGATACAGTTGGAAGCCTTGTTTAAAAATGTATATACAACCCAGTGTGTTACAGGGTAATTAAATACTCTGTTTTTTTTAGTGGAAAACGCCATTTCAAAGATATATAATGTCTTTTTCATGTTTCTCTAGTTTTGATCCTGCTTCTGTCTATTGTTTCTTGACTGTGTTCAGTCCCTTCACGATGGGAGGCTTGCTTTTACTGAAGGTTGGTAATCTTACCTTGGTGAAATTTTCTCAGAGAACTGTGGAATAAATAACGTATCACATACATGGTTGTTACTTTGCAATTCACAAAAACATATTTATGTATTTGAGCTTCATTAGGCTTCTTAACCATGTGTGAAGCTTTCAGCCTTTGTAGTGTTTCTAGACAGATCATTCTGTTTCCCAAAAGAGAAGCTAAAGTGCTTGTAAGTGTAATTTAACAGCATTAGGTCAGTTTATTGTATTAAAATGGAAATTTCAAACGTTGAAAATATATAATTTTAAAATTTATGAGCTTTTTCTGTAGTATAATATCCACAGAAATGTTGAGGATATATATATATAAAATTAGCTCTATATCCATCATATTAAATAGAGGCTTTGAATGTTCTACTGATTAGGTTGTCATTTTACAATGGCTTTCTTTTTTTTTTT
>VYXC01006602.1:816563-855406 GCA_013397175.1 Platysteira castanea
TTAATAGTCTGTCAAAGATTGGATTGCACTTCTGGCTTGCAGATAGGGTGTGGTAGCTCTTTCCTAGTATTTGAGTAGAGGATCTGCCAGAGGTGTAGAGGAGGACACTGAATTTATGGGTTATTACTAAAATAAGCAGTATTTCCTACCTCTGCTTTTCTGCCGTGTCTGTCCCAGAGAAAGCAGACTTAAGTTCCAGATAGACTGCATGTTGTCCTGCAGGACACAGACCAACAGGACAAACCTTCTGGATGCGAGAAGTCAGGTTTTATACACTGCCAACTTAAGGATTGCAAATCAGCTTTGGAAAGAGCAAAAGGCCACATTCATGTTTTATAACTTGTTTGTTGTGTTCTTCATTTACTGAACCATTTACATTTGCCTGACTTGGCTCTGGAGGGGCAGTGTGACCCTTGCCACACTCAATGCCTTCTGTATTCAGACTTTTTTGTGGTTGTGATGTGATTGTCCTATTACACTTGAAACTCTGCAGCCTCTCATGTGAGATGCTGGATCTGAATAGTTTTGTCTTCTAGCTTTGTTGAAGTATTTATCTCTGGTGCTAAAATGGATAAATAAACTGAGGATATATTTTAATTACAGTCTTCCGTATTACCTCATGGCTTATTTCACTGCAGTTCAGCTATGACCATGGAAGGGGGTTTTTACTCATTTACTGGAGGTGTTTCCTGCAAAATTATTTTCTACCCTATCTAGCTAATATTTTATTTTGTAACATACCCATTCTGTGATAATTTCCAAAACAGGAAGATGTTTCCACGACCTACCCAGGTTCTTTTGTAAATATGACTATAAGCCAAAATGTAGCTTGTGTTTTAAACAGGTTGCAATCCCGTTTCTTCTGGTATCATGTGCTTTTGAAGCTGTTCAAGTCACAACGCAGCTGTCTTCTAAGAGGTACATTAAGTGCTATATTTCTGCATTAGTATGGGTTTCAAATCTATTTTGCAAGAATTCAGAATTTTCAAATCTCTATGTAAATTTTAAAAAACCCTTTTAGATCGCATTGTTGCTTTTATTTGTTATTAGGGCTTGGGGTTTTGTTCAGTGATTTCTGCAAGCACAGGAGTTTCTTCCTTAGTGATAAATGAGTATAAATTGAAGTGTTGGCCTTGTCTGGAACAATCAGATATTTAATATTCTTTGTTGGCAACACACAGAAGGAGCATTTTTTCCTCTTTAATGTTAAAAAATGAGCAGAATTTAAAGACTGATTTTTACTTTATACTGTGTCTCTGCCTATAGCATAATATTTTTTAAATAGCCCATTTGTAATGTAACCAATTTATAGCTTTGTAGCACTGACCTCACCACAAATAGCATTAAAAACAAAAAAGGGACTGGATGTCCTTGCATTGCAGTTCAGTGCTTCCCAGTTGTGTTCAGTATTACACTTTTTTTGCAGCAGGAGCAGATGGCTGACAGTCCTTTCCCCATCTCTAAGGACTTTTCAGAGACAAAAGTGTGGGTGCTTAGCCTCACAGAGTGCTGTATCCTTGGCTTGAAATATCCTCATGTTTTTCCTGTCTCAAGACTTTTATTTCCTTTGTTAACCCTGCTCACCCCATTCAGCAGACGCAGTGCACGACTGAATCTTCTGCTCATCATGTGATATTATGGATGGTGCTAAGATGCAGGAGGTCCCTGTCAGCCATGTGATTTTGTCACTGTGGGATGTTGTGTGGGGTTGACCGCAAGTCCTGCTGTGTGTGGCAGGAAAGCTGCAGAGACTTTCTGCTGCACATTGCTCAGTTGAGTGTGAGGAAGCTGCCCTCACTTGTTATGATGCCCTCTGCTTTTCTGGTTGCTTTCATCCTGCCTGTCCCTGCCTGTTGTTTCCTTGTACAACACCACCCAGTACCACAGAGAAATGGGGTAGCCCAAAATCTGACTCCCTGTTGGCGCAGCAGCACGATGCTCAGCACCCCTTTTACCTGCTCTGCCTTAGCTGTGTGCACACTGTGCCTGCTCTGTCCTTGGATCCCCAAGGAAGGGTGTTCATCCTCATCACTAAGCCTTGTGCAAGAGCAAAGGCTTCATTGAGGACCTGGGGTTGCTCAAATGGCCAGCTAGTGATTTCCATTTCTAGGGCTCAAGCATCATAAAGGTCAGCATTTCCCAATTTGTGAATGCTTGCCTTGGCAGCACTGGTGATATTGCAAACTTTTATGGAATGCGCATCTGAGTGTGTGAGAGGGGAAATGATACTGCCTTCATAAACCAAGGGACACAGGTATTTCTGTGCCACTTCATGAGGCTGTGGCTGTAGCTCTGTCTGGTGTTTGTGCCAGCTTCCTTTAGCTGTGCTCAGGTAACAAATGCAGGGATACTGCCACAGCATCCACCTGGGAACAAGACAGAAACCACAAAGCGCACCTGGGATCCCCGGAGAGGTTGTGCTCTGATTGTCAGTGCATCCTGAAGTCTGTGCTGCACTTCTTACTGCTTTTACTGCCCCTGCTAGATAAATTAAGCCATCAGGAGGAACAATCTTGTCTTTGCAGTGTATAAACATGCCCTGAAATCAGTCTTGTCCTACTGTTGTGAAAGGCTTCCTGCAGTTCAGAAGGGCAAAAAGTGGATGTTTGTGATTTGGACAAATTGCTCCTAAACTCTGTGTTTATAGATTAAAGACTTTTTTGTTTGGGTTGTTTTTGGTTTTTTTCTATGGGGAATATTCTGTCCCAGTATGTTCTTGGAGCTTGCCTGTGAAAAAACAGCCCTCCATCTGAGTGCCTCCTAAGCACTGTAAGATTGCAACATCCTATCTCAGCCATAGGTTAGCAGAGAGAAGCCTTTCCGTGTGTCTGAGATACAGTTGGTTTGTTGCATCCTGATTTACTAATGAAGCACGACTGATGTTGGCAATATCAGAAAGTTCCTCATTTGGAGGCTATCCCCCAAGTACATGCTCATGCAATGCTGCAGCAGGACATTTTAAAAAAAATTGTAGTTTTATGATGGTAGTACTGATAAATTAGCTGTATTCTAGTTAAAGACTTTTTTGTTAATGGGTCAGCTGTTTGCAACATTACTTCAATGTCATTAACTTAGAAACCAGTTTTAACCAGTTATAGTGATTGCCTTCATGTAATTTAGGATTTACATAGTTTGAGGAAAAGAAGATTAGGTTAATGGGGGGGAAAAAATAGCTCTGCCTCCTCCCTTCTGGTTCCTTTTACTAGCCACAGCCTAATTTCCAGAAGTAACCTGCTACCTGATGAAGAGGCCCACGGGTTTGGGAGCATGCCACCAAAATGCAAGGTGTTCCCAGAGCAGGTTATGGGCATCCAGAGATTTTGAAGGGAGGGAAGCACCTCCTTCAGCAGCCTGTGACCCAGCAGAGTGGTTGTCATGGTGGGACTGATTGGCTCAGGTACCTGCCAAACAGCTTTGCTCACTCTTTGAGTTGATCGTGAAGCTCCTAAATCAGCTTTATTTGGTCTAACCAGCACACAGCTCTCTGCATCAGGAATGGGCAGGTGCTGTTTGTAGGATTCTTTTGTTCTCCAAAAAATTACTCCTGTTAGGTTTCTCCTTGGCAAAATTAAAGCTCTATTAACGTGAAATTATAAATGCCAGATGTCCTAGTCATGTATTTCAATTGTTTTCTAATAGATTGAAATGTACCTGAGTGTTTGAAAGGCAAATGCAAGAAATCATATCTTATTTTAATTTCTTTCTGTGGGCTTTAATAAGCTCTTTTAATGTCTGTGGCCATAAAGAAAGGTCGATGGTCTGACTTTGCTGGGTTTTTCTTCTTTGCAGCCTTTTCCTCATTGTTCTTGTGATTTCAGACATTATGGCTTTGGTAAGTTGTTGTTGCACATTCTCTTCAAATAAGATCAAGAAGCAGAGAGTTTTGCTAATTCCATCAAGACAGATCTGAATTTGTTTCAGACTTCAAAGTTTTTGTAACTAGGGCAGAGAATTGGATTGAAATCCTAGCATAAGTTAGAGATAAAACTCTTCCAGTCACTGCTCTTTGAATTTCATATAATTAATGCTCCTGAAGAAGCAATGTTCTCATAATAATAAGAGACAAAAATGAAGTAATAAGTTAACAGTTCGAGTTTCTCATGTGCTTTGCTATCAAATTCCTCGGAAAAAATTAAACAAGAATATCAGCTTTAGCTGTGCGCAGGGTTTAGTTAATTGTTCAGGAATTCCGAACCCCTTACCCACCCCAACTTCTCTTGAAAAAGAGAAGAAAAGGAGAAATGTGTTACCCACCAGCTCCATTAGACTTGTCAGAATCCAGGTCAGCAACATCCGAAAAGACGCTTTGTGCCCTTTGTAATAAGCTGTCAGCAAATGCTATCTTCAGAAAGCCTGAATCCACAAACCAAGCTAGCTAAAACAACCCAAGGCTGAATAATACCCCAACACAGATTTTGCAGATTAAAAATGTGGTTTTTGTTGCCCACTCCAACTGTCTTCAACTCAGCAAGCAGTGCCACTGGGTATCACAAGATAAATAGAAACCTTTTCAAACCAGCAGGTAGAGCTCGTGTTGTCACTTCATACATGCTGGTTTTGTTTGTCCCTTGGAGGAAGCATTCTTGATCTTATTTCCTAGTACAGTGTGATGTGTAAATATCACCTGATAGGAAAAACAGTGAGTAAAAACCAAATAATAGCTAATTTGTCTGTATAGTGAGAA
This sequence comes from Platysteira castanea, assembly GCA_013397175.1. Classification (NCBI taxonomy): domain Eukaryota; kingdom Metazoa; phylum Chordata; class Aves; order Passeriformes; genus Platysteira; species Platysteira castanea. Next base: position 821,248 of record VYXC01006602.1, read on the forward strand.
AAGGAGAAGGTATGGTTATGTCAAGTTTCAAATAAGTCTGTGTGACTAATCTGATTTTGGGTAACTTCCACAGGAAAAGAAATAGTATACCAATAAACCACATTGATAGCATTTCACTAATAAAATCAGTATAACTAAACCAAAAGAAGACTACAGGTATTTACTGATGTGTAGCAAGCCCCAGTATATCCAGGTCTTATATCTCATGTATTCTATTTTGGTTTAAGTATTTTGAAACAATTAGCAGGTATGTACTTGGTGTACAAAAAAAAAAAGCAATTACCAAAGAGGTGTGATATGTAGGAACTCTGTCAAGCAAAGAGAAAGTGGGAACTAAATCAAGAGAAGAGAAAGCAGCAGGACAAAAAAAGAGAACGTTTGTGGTCTTGAATCAATGAGCCCACCAGCTATTAGGGGAATTCACTAATAGACAAGTACTATCTTCTCACAACATTATTCCCACTTTACAGGTGGGGAACTGCCAGAGCTGCCCAAAGACATTTGTGTTGAAATTCTGTGAAAACTTTTAGGCACTATGCATTATTTGGCATCTTCTTATTTCAAACAATAAGGTGGCTTGGCTTTTCCTATTGAAAAAGTTCTGCTATTACTCTGTTTCTTGCAAGCCAAGCTAGACAGAACTTAGTCCATCTCTTGATGTTTTTGTTTGATACCATGTTAAATCTATTTCTGGTTCCTACACTATTCTTTACTGTGGTTCAAATGATCATTCCTGAAAAGGTCTTGTGCTTATTCTATGTGATGAATTAGAAATTTGGAGTAAGCAGCTTGAAAAATTTGGTGTTTAATTTTCTGTTTCAAATTGTGCAGTTTTGATGTACTAATCTAAGTTGTTTTATTTCCTAGCATTTTTTCTTTTTGGTTAAAGATTATGGAAGCTGGCTAGATATTGGAACAAGGTACAGTATCTTTTTTTGCCTCCACTGTATTTTTAAACCTTCATAGGTTCATACTACTCATAACTCTTGGAATTTTTTCCAATTACTCTCCTTAATCAAATGCTTCAGGGATGTACCACGTACTTTGAACACGTGTGCACACATATGCATACATATCCCAAGCTAAAACTTGTGTCTTAAAATCTGTGCCAGAGCAACATGGAGTAAGCAATAAATCCAGCATGGCAAGAAATACAGTTAGTAGGATTTGTTTGAACAGTAATTACACAAAAACTATTTTAAATTAATGTTTTGCATTTTAATTAGTTGTAATCGCTGTTAAAATAACAATTTATCAAAGTTGTTGATTGTCTTGTATCTACTTAAGCCTCCATATACAGTTCACTGTGAATCAGTGAGCCTTATGTAAATATGTTGGTGGCTACCAAGGCCCGTGCACTTATCCTCCCCCAAGCTGGGAAGAGTTTAGCATTTAAACATAAAAATCACAGCTAAAATGAGAGAATTTCTTTTGCACTGTGACTCGTATTAGCCTCAAATACAAGGAATACACATTTCAGATTTACCTTCCCTGAGTTGTGGAAATAGATAAAATGCTGTAATAAGCTTAGCAGGGAATGCGTTGTTACTAATCCAGCCAATCTGGTCACTTGACACTGTTATTTAAACAGAAGCTGAATAGTGAGCCATTGTTAATATTCTGTTTAGTCTACATATACTCTGTACTTTGCTTTTGTGAGCCCCAACCTTCCCAGCAGCACGTGGACACACATGTGCACACGTATTCTACCTGTTTTCTTTGGAGGTTCCAATTCCTGCTTATCGTTAGCTTTTGAAGGTTCCTAGTGGGCAGAGGTACACTTAGATCAAACAGTGAAAATGTTGCTTGAGCATCACACTTCCTTGTTATGGTCAGTTTATGGTAAGTAAGATGGCCTCATCCTTTGGTTTGAATTCCTCTGCAGATTAATAAGGATATTAAAGACCTCAGAAAATTTCTGTTCTGTTGGGCAAGAAGCTTTTTAATTGGGAGTTAGCAGCAAAAGTGTAAATTGTTACAAGTACCCAAAAGCTTCCTCTCTGATACATGATCTTCATATATAGAGCTTTACAACAGTAATGCATTGCTGGATCTATTTCAGCTGTAACGTTGCTTTATTCTGAAGAGTTTAGGAGAGCTCATTATGCACCACTGTAATTGTGCCTCTCCGTGTGTGTGTTCTGATCACTGAAGAAAGCACTGAAAAAGGCCTTTTGAAAGAGTAATTTGTGATTAATTTTTAACATGGAAATGCATAATGTTCAGGCAGCCTCTGTCATTACTTCACTTTTGAGTGCTTGACTCTACCACCTATGTTATTTTATTGTAGTCTCTTTATGTATCTTTTATATGTAGGTGTGTATATGCACATAAGAAAAATAATTAGGTTGCATAAGAAAAGGAATGAAGCCATAGGTGCAGAGCTAAATGGTCCTTCTTTTATCTAGCATGAGCGTTACTTTGGCACCAGAACTTTCTCCTCTGAGCAGGTTTCTAATATGTGAGCCTCAGGCTTGGCAAAATTAGCAGGCAACAGCACAAGACTTTTTTGTTTGTTTGTTTGTTCCTGAAAGGGAAGATGAGCTTCAAGGGGTTTTGGGCAATTCCCAAAACCAGTGGGAGTGAGACACTAACATAGCTCTTTCCTGTCCTCCTGTTGCAAGTGCGGTGACAGCTCTGTGGCATTCTCATTGCAGTGTTGTCTGTTGCAAGGTCTGAAAATACCCCGTCTCAGTTGACATTTTCCATGTTGCCAAAACTTACCTGAGAGGGCTGAGTCAGTTAAGGAAATTACGGTTCTTTTTTCTTTCCCCCAACTGTTTGCATCTCAACAAAACCTGCGTAGGATTTTACTGAACAAAGAATAGGAGCACTCTTAAGGACAGCTGCTCTCATATTTTTCTTTTTTTCTTGTCACACTGATAGGAAATGCGTATGTGTGTGTCAGCAAAAATATCTGGGTTTGTGTTACATTACTGGTTACCACATCAGTGAAATCACAGTTGGAAAAGCAGAAGCTCAATTGCCTGGTGGAGATTCATGCCTCTCAGAGTCCAGCAGTGTATGTGCCACATTTGTAAAGTTTTCATATGTTTCCTTACTCATCCTTTTTTGTGGCGATGGGCTTTCCATGGATTTTCTAATTACCACAGTTCAAAAGTTTTATATGTTCTCTCTCTACTAAGAATATGCAAGTTGAGTAGGAGACTCATTAGGTAATATTTGGTTTATCCAATAGCCAAGTTTCACATAAATGAGATGGCTTTAAATCCCTTGTGATAAAAAGACCTTCACTGCTTTTTCACCTTCATGTTTTCTTTCCTAGTGGATCTCAATGTTTGGAAGTAAGGTTTGTTTACTGAACTGACATTTTCTCTTTTTAAAAAATTCACCCCTAACTCCTGGCTTTTATATCCTGTTCTACCTTGCTTTAACCACATGACATGACATTTTACCATGCCTCACATTTGCCTTAACAATATGAGGTCTTTATTCTCCCAGTGGAATTCACCATGCCACATAAGTACTGCCTTTGAATGGAAACAGATTTCTGCCTCTGCCACTCTTCCAGTTCATTAATGAAATGCTGAGCAACAACAGATCCAACATACAGTCCTGTATTACCACATTCAGCAAATTATCAGTGCACCACTGTTTTCCTCCTCTCAGTAAATTATCAATTACCATAAATATTTACGGCTTCTTAGGAAGTTTTCTATCCCCTTATTTTAATGTCATGCCAAAATCAGTGTGAACCTGTCTTTCAGAGAGTGCTTTTCATTGTTTTGATATAATAATGGGATAATAATCTTGCAGTGAATGCGGAACTCAAAGCAGCAGCTTACACAAGCTTCTAAGGTCTGCTAACCTTGCCCTCTACCTATATACCTTGAGGTAACCTGAATTGCATCACATGCCCCAGAAGAACACACTGTTAAATTTCTTTAACATAATAATGTAGTTTTCCTAGTGTTTTTGATGTATCTGTGTGTAGTACATGATCATGAGAAGTTTCTTCTGACAGATCCTTTTATTTTTGAATAACAGCCAAATGGAATAGCTAGCTTTTCAGCTTCTTTGACACTAAAATAATTTCTCTGCAGCTTAAAAGGTGTGTTTATCTATCTCTATATGTCTATTTCCAGAAAGAGAGAGAAATAGCCTTTAAAGCTTACTATATCTTTACAGTGTCTGCACTTTGTAAATAGTTATATAACGTGATAGTAAAGATAAACCTTAAAGGTTCTTTATATGGCTATTATATAGCTTTATACAGACACATACTGTACTATTCCTTCTCTTTATAGTTGCTGGAAGATAAAGATATTATCTTAACTATTCTTCTGCAGTTTCAAAGGTCAGAGGACATAGATAAAGCACGAAACTGTTTTTTTAATGTTTTAGGGATAACGGAATAGGTTTCAGGGTTGAGGTGCTGGGGCCTCTGGCTCTGACTGTTATAACAAAAGTTTTGTGATTTGTTTTTGGTGAAACTGAGGAGAGAGGGTGTGGCATCCTGGCTGGAAAAGCAGGAAACTTGAAATTCAGAATCTAAATCTGGGGTCTCAGTGTGTGTGCTTGGGAACAGTTCAAGGAGCATGTCATATAGAAATAATGTCTCCGGACTCTTCTGAAGGGTGCTCGTCCAAGTCCTTGCACAAGTTGTTTTTGTTTTACTTGTTTTGTTTCTAGTTTTTTTAATTGCTATGGTAACTTACTCCATCTTCTTGTCTTTCCAGATCCTAATCAGGTCTGTCATCTTAGGAATTAGCCTGTCTTGGGAGAAAGCCAAGTTTTGGAGCAAGATTGATTCCCACTGCTTACCCCCCTCATTTTTTTAATGTCTTAGATTCTTCTTGTCTTCTTTTTTTCTCACCAATATACACTGTCACGGACAAAGCCAGGAGGTGGTAGTACCTCATATGTTCTTCTTGTGTTTCCTTGCCACTGAAACAGGTGTCTTGCTCCCTGATAAAAAATTTTCCTATCACCAGCTTTGCCTGTTGACATTGATCCATACATGGGGCACTCACCTTTCCATTGAACTGTGCTGCCTTACTGTAGATCATCCATGTTCCCCTACACCTGCTACCTCTACCATCTCATCCTTTATAAACATTGCCCCACCGTGCCCCATTATGCTATTCTCTTGTACCTGTTTAATTGCTCTTCTTCCTCCACATGGATCTAATTTGCCTGGGGCCTAGAATCTCACTCCTTTTTCTCATTAGCTCAGGTTTGTCTCTCAAAACAGCTTGTTTTGAGAATTACGTCTCTCCTTGTAACTACAGATCCAGTCAAGGGTGCAGGTTCTGAATTGTATAGGGATCAGGATTTTGACACTGCTGTTGTGGCATATACCTGTAAGAGTCTTGTTTCTTTGTTTAAATATAGCATTACCCCAGCCTAAGAAGTAATTTACCAGGCAGAGCTGCTTGCAGGCAGTGCAGTACCAGTTGCTGAGAGTCCCAGAGATGCTGGCTCTTTGTAATTACATGACAAGTAGATTGAAATTGGTTTTAATTATGCTCTATGGCATTATATATATGCATATATATCTTTGAATGTCTGCTATTTTATTAAAGGAGCATAACTGTGCAGCCTTTTGCAGTATAGCAAGGGAGAAGTGTGTGCAACACTCTTCTTTACGAAAGTATGGAGGATCCAGTCCCTCAGCTGACAGGTGGCTAAGCAGAGTTTGAAGAGACCTTTTTGCTTTGAGAAAGCCCTTCCCTATCACATGATCACATCTGAAAGAGCTCCTTTTAGGGGGTGCACAGGAACTCAGATACCTGTCTGAGGACCATGCATGGTCTGTGATGGTCTTGGGGTATCTATGGGAATAAAGGCAGGGTCTTTGTTTGGCATGTGATTTTCAGATTTCTCATTCAAACCTTCTTTGAAAGTTACAAGGAAAGCAGTGTTGCTGCTTACATGAAAAACTATAATTCTGGTGCCAGAATTACAAGGCAGAGAAGCAAAGCTGAGGTGTTACCAGTAAGGCACAAGACACTAAGTGTCCAGCTATTTACCAGAGTGGCTGTTCCCTTAAGAGCCAGCAACCTTATCTATCCGTGGTGAATGTACAAGGCCACATTATGCCATGAACATAACTGCAGCCAGGGTTTGAATTTCATCTGTCAATATGTCCTTTCCCATGGAGAACTGAAACCAAAACTGTAACACACCCAGGTGGTCTTTCAAGTGCAGGTCTTGAGGGAGTTGTGTTATCTTTGTTGTTAAAAGGTGTAAGGCTTTGTGCCTGACTTCATGCTCTCCATGTGTCTTCTTACACCTTTCCCACAGGACAGGAGCTTGGCTCTCGGAGATGTGTTGCTCTGCCGCTCATTATGCTTATTGAGGTCTGAGCCCTTTTATGCTGGTGGATTTTTTGAATTGATTTCTTAAAACTATGTATTTTGAGCCAGGCATTTGTGAGATGCTTTAGTCAGACTCAACTGAAACAGAAAAAATCTGACAGCATGCATCAAGTCTGTTTTCATGTTCTCCATACACTTTGGTCCTTTGGTTACTGGCACCCTGGCTATGGAAGAACTTTTTGGATTACTTTTATTCTCTCACGCTGGTTAGTGGCCCAGCTTTGTTGAGAGCTGGTGCTTCTCCACTTCACAGGGCTAAATTGTGCTAAGCTAGCGCCAGAGTTGTCACAGTCTCTGGGTTGTGAGGATTGATAGCGACGGCATTATGAGCTTTGCTGCTCCTCTGTGGCTAACCTCTCAAGCTGAATGAGTCCTCTGGCAGAAATTCCAGGTCATTAAGCCAGCAAGCGTTCCTTGCAATCCTTTTTTGTGACTAAACTCAGACTTCATCGAGTGTGAAGTTACTCTCTTTGTCCTGAAGAGCCATCTACTTTGAAATAACAGGTATGGGTACATCAGGAGGTATGGGTACTTCTCATGTCAGAGTGCCAGTTTCCTCAGCAGTCCCAGGAAAAACCAAAGCTGCACTGGATGCATAATGGACAGGAGTGCAGCAGTGTTTCATCTGCAGCTCTAACCTGAAATGTCACTGGCTTTGGAAGATTTCTGGTTTCTGAATGAGTAGTGATTTAAATTAACAGTACCTGATTCAGATCTTACAGAATCACAGAATGGTTGAGGTGGGAAGGGACCACTGGAGGTCACCTAGTCCAACCTCCCTGGTCAAGCAGGGTCCCCCCAGAACACATTACTCAGGATTGTGTCCAGATGGCTTTTCTCCAGGGAAGGAGACTCCACAGCTTCTCTGGGCAGCCTGTTCTGGTGCTCAGTCACCTGCACAATAAAGTTCTTCCTCATGTTTAGGTGGAACTTCTGTGTTCCAGTTTGTGCCCATTGACTCTTGTTCTGTTGCGTGGCACTGCCAAGAAGAACCTGGCTCCATCCTCTTGATGCCCTCCCTTCAGATACTTACAGATGTTGAAGAGGTCCCTTCTCACTTGTTTCTCCTCAAGACTGAACAGGCCCAGCTCCCTCAGCCTTCCCTTGTAAGTGAGGTACTCCAGTCCCTTGATCATCTTTGTCACCCTCCGCTGGACCTGCTCCAGGAGCTCCCTGTCTCTCCTGTACTGAGGAGCCCAGAACTGGACACAGCTCTCCAGATGTGGCCTCACCAGGGCTGAGCAGAGGGGCAGGATCACCTCCCTCGACCTGCTGGCAATGCTCTTCCCAATGCACCCCAGGATACCTTTGGCCTTCTTGGCCACAAGGACACACTGCTGGCTCATGGACAGTTTGTTGTCCACCAGGACCCCCAGGTCCTTCTCTGCAGAGCTGCTTTCCAGCAGATCAGTGCCCTGCCTGTCCTGGTCCTTGGGGTTATTCTTCCCAGGTGCAGGACCCTGAATTTGCCTTTGCTGGATTTCAGACAGTTCTTCTTTGCCCATCTCCATCTCTCCAACCTGTCGAGATCCTTCTGAAGGGCTGCACAGCCCTCTGGAGTATTGGCTACTCCTCCCAGCTTTGTGCCATCAGTGAACTTGCTGAGGAGGCATCTGCATATGTCAGGTTTGACTAAATTGCCTGTAACCCAGTTCTCCCACATGAAGGGGAAGTCTGCTTTTCTCCAGACCTTCTCCCTGATCTGCTGGGTCAGGGATTCCTGAGAGCTAGCTTTGGCAGTGAAGACTGAAAACAAAGATTGCGTTCAGTATCTCAGTCTTTTATGAAGCGTCTGTTGAAAGGGTCCCTGCTCCATTCAGTAGCAGGCCCACATTTTCCATAGTTTTCCTTTTGTTACTGGTATCTTTGAAGAAGCCCTTCTTGTTATTCTTGACATCATTACCCAGACTTAATTCCAAATGGGCCTTGAACCCATTGAACACAGAATACTCAATGTCCTAGATCAAATCTGAGTCTGACTCTAAATAGCCTATCTGTAACATCAAGGAACATCAGGTAACAGAATTTGAGCAAGTGGAGAACAAGCTCACTGCTTGTTAGCCTTTTAATCATTAGTGCCTTAAGGACTTCCTAACCCAGAAGCTGCATTTTCATATTGTACTTATTAGCCACTCTTGAACTCAGGTCTTCAATCTCTGTATATGCTACCATAGCAGGGAATTTTAGCAATGTTGAGCGAAAAAGTAGTGGGGTTTTGGTTTTGTCTGTTTTTTTTTTTTCTTAAAACTATTTGTCACTAGAATAGTGTTTTCTGTAGAAAATTGCACTTTGCAGACGTAAATATCTGAGTTGTCTCACTACCAAGGAACTTGCCTGATGGCAAGTTCTCTCTAGATTCTGTGTTACAGTTGACAGCAAATAAAAGTTTTGCAGTTGTTTTACTTGCATACACTGAATTATCCATTTGAATGAAAAGTACAGCCGGTACCTCCTACTCACTTGGTGCACACTCTGTTGTGCTTTCTGCTGTCCCCCACCAATTTTATTTTGTCACAGACTTGGGTTTTTACATGACAGTGCTGCTATAATACTTGTCTTCTAAGAGTGGCTTATATGAAATTACATCCTAGGGGAACAATTAGGCCTACTTAAAATGAAAAAAAAATATTCAGAGGGTTGTTTATGTCAGGGTTTTTTCTTTACTCTGCAAATTTGTATTTTTCTCTCACTTTTTTTATCTATCTCTTCCTTGCAGCATCAGCCACTATGTGCTGGTGATGTCACTGACCATATTTATGATGGTGATGAATGGACTGGCCCAGCTGTTAACTACACAGAGACTTGGACTTCCCAGAAGGACTAAGCACCATTCCACGTGATAAAGCATCTTCAGGCTTCCTCTGAACCAACCTCAAGCTCTGGAACATAAATGCGAGTTAATGGGACTAGAGTGCCATAATCCCATCCAGGGATCAGAGTGCTCTTCTGACACAGATTACATGCTGTCTGAAATTTGCATTTGAGGGTTGCCATTTAGATACCAATGGGAATATGGAATAAAAAAGCCTTTGTTTATTCTTCAAGCATACATTTTTCTTGAAAATGAAAACAGCAACAAAATTCTTTTTAAAATACATAGGCAACTGTCTTTTGCGTTGGGTTTTTTGAGGAGGTGGGATTTTTTTTGTTGTTATAACTTGGCTGCCAGCTGTTTGTTCACATATACTTTCATTGGGAGCCTGCAAAGTTCTAGCTTCGTTTCATGTCTCACATAAGCACCTCCCAGGCTAAAGCATGAATGAAATCAGTCTGGGCAGATCACTGGTTTGTGTGTAACTGATGTGGCACACGCACTGGGATATCTCTGAAATGGGCTGTGCTTTCTGCAAGCCGTGTCAGCGTGCCTGTGAGAATATGTTGAGGCAGGTTAAGGCTGGTGTGCTGTGAGGCTGTTGCGGTAAGACAACATCTTCCAGCTCATCCCGCTGCGAATTGCTGCTGCTGACTCTGCTCTCCTGCTGCCTCCTGAGCCTAGGTGGGCTGAGCAGTATGACACTCACGTAGCTGATCCAAATGAAAAGGAACCTGGTTAAATAGCAGTCATATTCCCTGAGCCAGCTCATGATAGGGTGGGCAGGAAGGTTAGGGCTGATTGTTTGCATAGCAGCCCAGAGTTAGATCAGCATAAAGAGGTCAAGAAACTGCAGCTGGAGTTGCTGGTTTGCAGAGAGTGATGCCATGTGGAGGCTTTTTTCTTTTTTTCCTTGTTTTCCTTTCCACTTGTGTTCTGCTTCTGATTACAAGCATCAGTAATGGCTGCACAATGACTCTCATGCAGATTCCCTGTATACTGATTAGAAGTGAGAAGCAAGGAAAAGAAAAATTGTTCATTCTGGCCCACTGTACAATGGCATCACTAAAAATTGTGCTATGTAATATCCATGTGTCACACTCCTAAGTTGCAGCCAGGCCTTTCTATCTGGGAGCTGATACATATGGTACATGATGCTGGCAGCCAAGGCTAGACATACATCATGAGGGCTGCTCCAATGCTCTTTCCAGCCATCTGGCGTTTGGCCATGGTCACATGTCTGTTTAGCACTCTGAAAGCTAGTCATCCCTCTGCAGGATGTTTGGCTGGGAGAAACTGGTCACAAACCTCCATCTGCTTGTTGGGTTCTAGAAAGAAATAGCATCACAGGCCTGCAGTCATCCATGCAGCTTCAGAGTGCCTTGTGAGAGTGTCTGAGTACTGTTAAGGGAGTAATTTTTTCCACTAGGTAGTGGTCCAGTGGTGCCACTGGGCGTGTTGCCTCACAGCTGGCCTCAGTTGCAGAAGGTATTTTGCATTTGCTACAGGCTTCACCTGCAGACTGCACACCTAAAAGTGGGCATGTGCCTGGTGCTGGTGGTTATACCCTACAGCCAAGGCAAGGAGCAACCACGCGTAGCAGGAAAGTTGCCACTACAGCAAAGTCTGTGTGTAGGCATGGGAATGTGCCACACTTGTTCCAGGATCCAGTGAATGTGTGCTATGGAGAGCTATCCTCACCTCAGCCTCACTCCACAAGTATCTACAGCGTACTGTATCACTGTGGGTGCTGTATCCTCAGCTTTGTGTGACCGAACTGATGTCTTGAGACCTCTGTCCCCAGTGCTGTCCCTTCAGTACACAAAGCTGTAAGCCACTGACCATCCCAGTCTCCACTGCTGGAGTGACTGCTTTGCAGAACTACTGTTTGTAGAACAAATTCACTCATGGGAGCAGCTGAACAGCTGGCATTGGTGTGATGTGAAGAAATTGACTGACAAAGTAGGAATGTGGGACTCACAGGGCTGCCAGCTTTAAGTCACACCTTCTGCAAGCTTGTCAAAACTGCTTGTTATCTATGACAAGACCAAGTGGATGTCCTGCCTATTAGGAGGTACATACTGCTGGCACTGCAGGATCCCTGGGAGAATGCCCAGGAGGTCAAGCCTGATGCCTTTCCTTACCACAGGGGGCTGGTAATAAAACAGCATCTCAGCCCACTGCATCTGGTGCTGCTGGTCTGTGGTAGTAGGAATAATCTACTCTGGTATGCGAGCAAGTGGAAATGAATGGGCAAAGTACAACCTGCATCGGTTGCTCTTTCTGCTTGCAGTTTCCATAGCACCTTTTTCTACAAAGTGGATTTTGTTTCTTACATCCTTCCTTGTAAGAGAAGAAAGGGGACAATGAGCACAGGGGAATATTTGCAACATGCATGTTGTTTTTCCCCAGTGCTATTCTGCAGGGGTTTGTTCTTGTTTGCCATTTGCTCTGGCTGGGCCATGGTGGTAGCAACCTCAGCTGACCTTTCCCTTTCCCCCTTTGGTTCCTTGCATCTCTGTGCCATTTGTGAATTCAGTTTCTATTGGAGGCCACGGGAGTGCTGGAGAGCAGCCCTCATGGAGAGGCAGGATTGGCTGTGCTATTCTTGCATCTCCCCAGGGGAGACTCTTGCTGGAGTCTTGGCCTGCACTTCTGGATTGACTCCAACACGGAGAGGTGTCAAAATTCTCCCACTCAGCTGCTTTACACAGCCCCATGGGGTGTGTGACAAAGTTGACTCTTCCCTCCCACAGATGCATGTTCTTCTCTAGAAAGAAATGGCATCAGCAATAAAAAGTACCCTTAGCAGCTAAGGTAGGGAGTGAAATTTTGTGCTTGGATGTGTTTAACCTTTCTTTTGTTCTGTTTGTGGGTCTTTAAGCATCATCATCCAGTTCATGGGGTCCAGAGAAGATTCAGGCCACAGAAGGGGGGTTCTGAGCCAGTAGAGGCTTCCAGCTCATGTTTTCTGTGAAAGGCATGAAGGCAGAATTACCCCAAGCCCTTCTGCCTGCCTTCTTTCACCTGCAGCAGAGCTGCATACTCTCTGACTCCTGGAGCAGGTGAGGCTCCAGAGAGTGAAAACCTCAGGCAGGGAAAGGCAGGTAGATTAACATTGTTGTTAATGCCAAGGGCTGCACAACTTTTTTTTTTTTAACTAAAAACCTTGCAAAGCTTCTATCTTCTTGATTCAGATCCATGGATTCCTGAAGAGCTAACCATAAACCTAGAGTGCCCATCAGGTGGTGTAATGCAAGAGAAAGTGTACTGAAGAAAAGCTGATACAAAGGTCTTGTAATCTTCAGTGCTAAGAATTGTTCTCTGCTTTTGTGTTATCAAGGCTGTACACAGCAGCCTTTTGATATCTGCCCAGGGAGTGAGCTGTTTCTACAGAAATGATGAAGCTTAGATTGTATCAAGACCTCTTATGACTCTAAATAAATAACTTCTCCTTCTCCCTCACAGAGTAAATCAGATTTTACAAGCTTTGGCAATTTCAATGCATGCCGTGCCTGTTAGTTTAAGTCTGCTACAGTCTTCACATTCTTGAATGAGAACAAAGATATGAATGAACATTCACGGTCTCACTCAAACCTTAAACTGCAGTGTCTGGTGTGGAGAAGCCACAATGCAAATGTTTTTTCAGCTCCTACCACCCCAGCTAATCCGTAAGGATGTGATGCTCGTTACTTATCCAGTTTGTCTGTGTGAATCCTGCAGTCCCTTTTCCCATGGCTTTGAAGTGGTGGGGGTACTTCTCCCACATGTCTTTGGCAAAAAGGATGAGAACAGGGAAGGTGCCATACTTGCTTCCACATCTGATAGATGTGGGGTTTTGTGAGCAGGAGCCAGCTGAAGAGAGTATTTTTGAGAGCTATAGTTGTGGTAGGGAAGAGGGAACTTCTCTGTCTTGCACCTGCTCTGGGCTGTGCTGTGTGTCACAGTGGTGAGACAGCTCCAGATGCCCCCTTCTCCATCATCACATGGCTTCATCCAGCCTGAAGATGAAAAACTTTCTTCTCCTGTGTGTTGTCTTTGGGAAGCTGCTTTGTGAGCTGCCATGGCTGGGGAAGATCTGGGAACCTGTCTTGCAAAGCTGCCCGATGTGTGGTACAGCCCCAGATCAGTCCTGGTTATCCATCCATGAGACAGGACTTGTGGTGAGCCGGAACTGACCGTCATAGCAGCCGATGGTCACCAAATTATCTGCAGTTCTCACTGGTCTCTCTTGGACTAGTTACGTTCATAAGTATGTGTGGTGTTTAATCCAGTTCATCGGCTTACAGAGGCTCTGAATTCAGCTGCTTCCTGCAAGGGCTCCCTCCTTACCCCAGGGCATGGCACAGTATTTTAGCATTTGAGGACTGAAAGGAGGAGGCTGAAAGCATGGCACTTTCCCTCTTCCCATGACCTTTGAAATCAAGCTTGTTGATATTTTCCTTATTTGTTTATTTATTGACTTATGCTTGGCATAACTTTCTAGCTTTGAAGGTGGATAATATGAAGCGGATGACAACACACCTTTTGTTTGCATTTTATTATCCACGTAAGTTGTAAGAGCAAATGCCTCTAGTGTTACATAAAGTCAAGCTGACTTAAAGGTTTACCTTTCACTCAGGTCACTACTGCTGACAAACCTGTTAATAACAGCTGGGTATCATCCAGTGCTTTCTCTGAGACAGAGAGAGAAAGCACCAGACCAAGTTCCCCCCAGCTCTCTGTGACTGCAGTGGGACAAGACCAGGGACTGAGCCCACTTCTGCTCTGAATTTCCTGCCATCTACACCCTCCTTCTCGGGGTGTCACCTCTGCTGCAAGGAGGTCCTTCCTGACCTGACTTGTCCTGTGACCCAGGGTACAGCCACCAAGTCCTGCACACCCGATGCTGGGGCCAGTGACTGAGCAAGGGATAGGGTAGTGCAGTCAGCCCTGGGGAATTTAAATTTAAATCACTGCAAAAGCAATCACACGCAGGTCCAATGTTTTTGCCTCTAAGCGAGGAGAAATATGAGAAAGCCATGTGTCACGACCATGGCTCTTCACTGTTCCCACTGCCTCATCTTCCTTCTTGAGGGGTTTGCAGTACTGCTCCAGCAGTATCTGCCTACGCCCGACCCCAAGCTTCAGCAACCCCAAGCTGATCCAAAGGGCACGTGTCCAGTAACAAACAAAATTGAACCACTGGCATTTATGGCTGGGGAAATCTCTGACCAAGACCTAGACTCCTCTAATTAAACTTAGCTTACTCCTCTTTCAGAAATGCTGAAGGACAAGGCATTCTCAGTGCAGTTCTCATATTGACTTTCTGTGGAGTAACCTTTATATATCTCAATAGATGTGGCCTTTTAGTGATGGACATCATTATTCTGCCTTCTTGGCATGTGAGGCAGTGCAAGACAAAAACTTCAGAGTAATTTCAACAGAGGCTGCAGTTTGGTGGTGTGAGTCCCGGTGAGCACACAAGCAGAGACAGGCACTGAAAATGCTGTGATTTTATTTTTGTATCAATTTCCATATTAAGTTAAGAGACACTAGAACTTACTGTGCTGCTATCCAGAACTATATTTAGCTGCTTAGATGTTTGTGTCTCCATCTCACTAGATCTCCAGAAGCGAGTGGATATTTTCCATCAAGGGCTTGTTATAGCTGACCTACTGTGAAAGGAAAATATCTGTTTCACCACCATGCATTTTTTCATACAAGTGGAATCTTTCTGTGTCTCTTTTAACCAACATTAATACATTATATTTCCTTTAAAATGCTACAAACTTACTTGCTTTAATGTAACTTGGTAATTAACTGGTAGTTACAGCCAAAAGAAGAAATGAATATGCATGTCATTTTTAAAGAATTACATAGTGCAGGAAAACCTCCTAGTATTTGGGATGATGGCCAAATCTTCATCCCGGACCTGCACTGAACACAAGCCTTCTGAAATTTGTCTGAGGCTCCTCGTTTCCTGGGGCTTTATTTCCCCGTCAATCCCAAAACAGCCATGCAGTGAACCCTGCCTAAGACGTCTTTTTCCCGAGCCTGAGGGTTCCCCTTGAGTATCCCTCCTATCCTTGCTCCTCCAGTGATCTGTGTCCTGGGTGGACCAGGACCTGAACTGCCAGCCCAGCTCTGCAGCAGAAGCTTAGGAGCATTTTGCAGTCAGCGCCCAAACCCAGGACAGTTCAGGGGATGAATTTTGTCCTGTTCAGTGGGTCATGATGACAGCTGGTCTATCATGGGAAAGCCTGTTTGCTTCGTTTGCTGCTTTTTTGTTTGTTTGTTTAGGAGGTGGTTTGTTTTTTTCTTTTTTTCATTTATACTTAAAGCTTGAGGTTTAGTTTTTTTTCAAGTAATGATTATGAGACCAGCTGGCGGCATTAATTCGTTTTAATATGACTCAATCTGAGCAGTGTTCAAGCTTCCTTTTAGAAAATGTAGCTGACTCTGGTTTTTTTTTCAGGCAGTTTGCTTGACAGAGAATAAATTTTTGCAAAAAGTTGCTCTACAGAGCAAGGGAACAGAGTCTGTCATTTTCCCGTCCTGCTGCTCATTTCTTGCAAAAGTACCTGACATCTGGGGAAAAGCAGCCTTTTCATTAGTGGGTGCATGGAAGGCCCACGGGCAGGAGGGCAGAATAACTGGCTCTGCAATTTATAGAACTGCAACTAATTGTGTTTTAAGGCTCTATTTCAGTGAGGCACCATTGCTGCCTATCATTCCAATAAATATATTGGATCTGAATGGCAGTAACTCTATTTCCTCTCCTCGTGGCAATTTTAATTCTTTGCGAAAAATCACGGCAGCTGTGAGCTTTCTGAATACAAAGCAACGGAGCCCAGGTAAGTGGAGGTGACATTCCCCTGTAGTTCACAGCAATTAACCTCAGGAGGGAAAGAAAAATTAAAACGGTCACTGGTGTTTGGGAGAATTACCTCGTGGTGCATTGCAAATACCCTTGTAGGCAGTGATTTAACTTAATCTGTGCCAAAGTTATGCAAATATGCTTGTGATGCGTTTGACAGCTTGATCCCTTTCTCATTCTCGGAGTGGAGGAGGAAGATGGATCGGTGTACATGCTTCTAGAGGCAAAATGTGTGATACTTGTCAGGTTAGAGCTAACTGGCATTATTTATTTGCTTACTTTGCAAGTCTGTGAATGCGCCTCACCATTAAGAAGACGAACACGGTAATGATTCTGTTTAATTAAGGGAGAAGTAACTTTCTTGCCAGTTCTAAGTGTCGCTTGATCTATCTGAGGTGTCACAGGACTGGAGAACTCCTGCAAAGGGCTGAGGAAGCATTATTTGTGCTCAGTGCGTGGAGCTTTATGAAAGCAATTTACATATTTGCACACTGAAGCATAACTACCAGAACATAAGCGGGGTGATAAATGATTAACTATAAAAGATTGGCAGCTTGGGCAGAAATCCAGCAGAGCACTTAAGCATGTGCTTAACTTCAAACAACCTGGCCCTGCTTACAGTGTCAGGGCCTCTCTTAAGTTCAGGAATCTGCCCTTTAGTTAAATGTGTGCTTAAGTGACTGGGAGGTCCAGAGTCTGGCTAAGCGAGCTTACAAACAGGAAAAGCTTTCTCGTAGAATGCTTTTAAATTGGGATGGCAGCTGTAAGCAGGACTCTAAACAGATCAGAGCTCATCACAGATGGAGCATTCCCAGCTTCTATTGATGAAGTGGGAATTGTCAGTCGCCTAGCATTTCTCAGACAAAGGGCAAAACCGGAGGTATTCCAGCAAAAGACTAGTCTAGTCTGCCCATTTCAGCACTATGTTTTGGTTTGTGCATTTTGTTATGGTTTGTTTTTAATTTTTGGGAACATAAACATGCTAAATATTTTATTGCTATTCTGTGAAAATTGCGCTCTGCTTTGGCCAAATGTTGCTTTCACTAAATGGTTTAATTGAAAATGGGATTCAGCCAAAAAAATCCCCCCCAAAAACCAAAAAATCAAAACCCCTAACCTCCCAACAGTGTTTTCATTTTCCAGTAATTTGAAACTCTTCTCCAGCATTCATCTTGCACCCACCAAGAATCCTGTTAGTAATTCTACTTCATCACAAGCCACTTTCTTACCGTGTATTTGGAAGTTCCTGAAGCTGGACGTGTAAGAAGCTGCTCTGAAGCACAAGTGTTAAGCAAAAGTTGAAGGCCCAAATGAGGGTCATTCTGATGGAGGTGGTTTTGGTCTCCATGTAACATTTCAGGAATGTTTCCATGCGCCTGGGTGAAATTTACCAAACTAAAACTACAAATGAAGTCCACCACATTCTCCTTTTATCCCTTCTAAAGGAGACTATTTGGGCTTATATCTGCTGTCAGAGTGACTTGCTCCTCGAGTTACCCCTCTCATCTCCAGCAGATAACTGGGAGCAATGGCTACTGTACATTCATCAAGCATTCACTCAATCCTTGTGGGCTTTTACATCACCACAGAGCAGTACATGCTGCTGTTCTTTCCATTTTGGGAAGCTTTTTGGCTCCATAATGTATTTTTTTAAAATTTATTTTATCTCTGCTGATATTATCTCTCTTAAAACATGTCTGAAGTTCTTGGTGGTTGGGTGAAGCTTAATTAAAGCCTGTCAGTGTGATGGTGTCTTTCATTCAGGAGACATGAAGGAAGATGATAATCTCCTTTTCTGGAATAAATGTGAATGGGTTCAGTGCCCAAATCATAGGCTCTGGATAATTACCAAGAAGCAGAAAAAGGAAGGTGAAAAGATTTTTCTAGGGCTCAAATTAAGATATAAGCAATAAGACACTGTTACCAGAGTGTGTTCCTGGCCTGAGTAGCCAGGAAACAAGCAGGAAAAATAGGATCTAGAAAGTCCAGGAGACAGAAAAAAAAGTTGGAAATACAATTTGGAGAGAGTGGCTGAAAATTCTCGTAACAAGTATGAATGCAGGCTAGAAAATGATGAAGAAAATATCTCTGATTTGATTCAGATTGTCTTCAATGCTTTTGTACTTCTTTTTTTCTTTTCAAAATCAACAGGTTTGCATAAAATTACCTGTATCCCTCAGCAATTTCTCCTCCTAATGGAAATAACTTGAAAGACACTGAACAATGATCAAACAGCATGAGACACACCTACAGTGAAAGCAGTCATATTTTTGTAGTCGGAGGGTGGGGGGGGCTGGAGCTTTCTCCATATATGTTTAAAGCATCAAAATGGATTTTAAGCTTCTGTCAGGCATGGACCTTGGATATAAGCCAACAACCATCAAAATCCGCAGGGATTTTCTAAAGCCCATGGAAGCCAGTGGATTGAAAGGTCAGTTGTAGATAGATCAACAGTCAAAGTGCTCTCTCAGGAGCATAAGTGAAAGGCTGGTTATTACAAAATGCAAGTGCTTACATTTTTTGTAAGTCTACTGCCATTCCTTTTTTACAGCCAGGTTTAATATGCTGCATCTATATGCAAGTTGTGGCTTTCTGGAATGTTATTGCAGGTGCCACATTGCTGCAGCTTTTCCAGGTAGTGGTTCAGGTGACCACGAGCTGATCGTCTTCTCAAGTGCAACCCAGCCCATTCCCTCCAGCCAAATTCTCCAGCTGCCTTGGTCTCAGATTTGAAATCCCCTTTAATCAAAAGTCTTTGTGTAGTGGTCAACCCATGAGCATGGGGAGGCTCAACACCTGGTCAGAACTAAAGGGGGAACAAACCACTAACATCAATTTTCACAACCAATCCTGATTCCTTGGGAAGAAGGTATATTGAGGTGGATTTTATCACTGGCAAATTAACTTGAGAATTGGTGAGGGATGTGGAAGAGGAACTGACAACTCTTCCATTACCATTATTGAATGGTTTGTCTTTGTTTCTATTACTAAAGGAAGCTCTATCTATATCTATATCTATCTATCTATCTAGTTTGGGGATTTTTTGGTCCTTTTCCTTGGGACTCAGACAATCAAGAAATCAGTAAATCATATAAATTCATACCAGGAGAGGCAAGTGTATTGTTTTCTGGTTTAAACCAGTTCTTTTGTGTTTTGTCTTGCCTGCAAAACCCTTCCCGTTTCTCAAATGCAGGATAAGTAGGCAGT
Source organism: Platysteira castanea (assembly GCA_013397175.1). NCBI lineage: Eukaryota > Metazoa > Chordata > Aves > Passeriformes > Platysteira > Platysteira castanea. The sequence continues at coordinate 840,467 of VYXC01006602.1, forward strand.
ATATGTCAGAAAATACGCAATAATGAATGTTTATCTGCAGTTTTCCATTCCACATGCTGAAAATAAGAAAAGGGGGGGGGGAAAAATAGACATGTTAATGATGTCCTATCATTATCATATTCTCTTATGCTAGCATGGGAGAAGGATGCATAATTACCTGGACAGAGACTAAGTATATTGACTTCAACTATTCCTCAGCTGGAGCTGCTTTTCAGTGTGTGAGCACAAAAAGCTTTAAGAAATAATGCATAAAAATGCTATTATCCTTGGAAAAAGCAATATGCAGCTGTCTTGGCCATTATGTAGGTGAAAACACGATGGGTACCAAGACTGCTGAGTACATTTGCATGAGATTAGTTGAATCATCTAAGCAGAATGTCCCCCCAGCCTGTTTCACCCCATGCTCAGATGCTGGGGAGCTTGGAAGCAAAAGTAGCAAAGAAGATGCAACGCCACATGAGCACTTCCTTTATTTTTTTCTGATTAAAGAGGAGGCACAAAAAGATGGGGAGAGACTGACTAGTCATGGGAAATGCCAGTGGGGAAGTTGGGCAGCTCTGGGTTCTGTCACAGTGTGCAGCCTTGGGTAACTTGATAAAGTTTCTGGGATCACTTTTTGAGCTTGATTTAATTTTTAACAAAACATCATGATGCCAAAATTCCCACTTCAGTTCACAGCATTCAGTAGAAGGGTCAGTTCTTGACCTGTGAAATGGAAATTGTTTGAGAGGATGACCCACTCACACTTCACCCGTTCTCTGAAAGGTTAATAGCCTACCTGGACATGAGGGGCAATTTCCTTCATACTTGCAGCAGGAATCTGATCTCAGCTGGGGTTCCTGGGAATCTCAGTGATGCAAATACCTGCCTCCAGCATCAACTTGAGTGCCATTTGCCAAGTTGTGACCGCCTGGTGCCAGTAAGGTACAATGGTACTTGCTGGAGCCCAGACAGACCCTGGCCTTTCTGGCAGAGCACCACTGATGGATGAGGCCCTTCCTCTGGGCTGCGTTTGTGTGGCTCCAAGCCTTTGCAGGCAATTTAGAGAATATGTCCCCAGGATGTTGTGCTTTGGATAACAGGCATAGGGATTGGAGCACATTAGCTCAGCTGCGGTTTTACTGGCAATATGGGACATGAAATAACACAAAGTTTTCATTTGGCCATAGAAAAGATGAAATAGAAGTACTTTGCCACTTAGGGAGTGTTACATTCTTGTCATGTCTCAGCATTTTCAGATACAACAGATGAAACAAATTAAACTATGCAAGCACTAAAAGAATGCATTGTTAGCCCCATCTTTAGCTTGCCTGCAAATAAATAAACACAAATAACTAGAGAACTTATCTCAAAGATAGAATAGGCTGGGTGGGATTTTTGCCTTGTGCTGGTCCATGTAACATATGTATGTGTGTGTGCATCTGTAGGTGACCCATAAGCTGTTCCTGCTGCACGTGTTGCCTGGTGGGTCTCACAGTGTAGGAGAAACCAGGTGACTGCACATCCCTTATTTGCATTCCAGATGTATACAGCTGTGGCAATTTGTTTGCGCAACTGAATGTATGCAATTATCAATAACAGAGTCCACAATAAGTCCCAGTTAATGTTGCCTCAGGGATCTTCCTTTATGTTTGTGCTGGTTTCTGTAGATTTAAACACTCAACATTAATGATGCTTTAATGTTGTTCTCTGTTGTGGTTTTTTTTGGGGGGGTTGGGTTTTTTTATTCATCGCTGTGTTTGCAGTATAAAATCCACCATTTATTTTGTTCTCTTTGCTCAGCAGGGACACTTTTTCCACTGACTCTTTATGAGACTTCTTCATGAGTATGAAAGCCATTTATCTTTATTAGTTGTATATTTTGCTCGTCACCACTCTTGCATTTATGAATTAAATATTTATTGATTTTTTTCACAAAGAAGAATGCCCCACTGCTCATTAAGAACAATTACCACCAGCTATGCACAGAAAACCATAAGCAAAGCAAACCTTCATTACTTCTGCATGGACTTCCATGTCAGAAGTGACAGGAACCGAATCTGTCTTTTAATAGAGACACTTGTAGGGCTGGGTATTTTCTTTCAAGCAATCTATATAATGAGCTGTGAAAGAAGAGATTGCATCTGTTTGTTTTGTTTCTTTTTTTTTTTTTTTTTTTTTTTTTGCTTTTTGATACACAAGTGAAGGAATTTTTTCTTCTCTTCCCCACTTTTTGATTGTAATCTCATCGAACTGATGGGTATTCATTCTGATATCATATGAAACCTATTCAGTTGTAACTGAAAGTGATTAGCTTACTCTCTGTTTTTAATTAATTAATTTTAAGGCTGAAAGGCTCAGTATGGTCAGCTACCAGATATTGCTGCATGAAGCCTGCAGCTCTTGACTGGAGCTTGCTGCAGGAAGGTGTGCAACCCTGTGCTGGAAATGGTGTGTTCGTGTAACACACAGAACAAATCCCCGCCACCTCTGAAAACACAGAGATTGTTTTCAACCTAGATAATATGCCTTCAAACTGCAGCCAAGGAATTTGATGCTGAGTCTTTATCTAAGGCATGGAAACCCCCCCATCAAGGACAGCAGTCATGGAAAATGACTCTAAATATTGTTTTCTCTCCCTAGCAATATCCTGTATTGTTTGGAGTTATGTCCCATGAGCAGAACCCCTGGTGGGCCCTGGGAAGGCTGTGCCTGTGCCCCCTTCCCCTGGCTGCCTGGCCATGTTCCTCAAGTGTCCAGGTAGGGGCCAGCCAGACAAATGGCATTGCTGACCCACTCACTGGTTGTGCCCAGTCTTGGCCATGTGCTTTTCCCTGGGATCTCTTATTCTCCCAGACTGCTATGTCTCATCGGTCATGTGGAAGTTCAATTATTTTTCAGACTTATACCTCTGAGGCTCCTTTGAACTGAGCTGAAATTGGCTGAGAGAGAGAAGCAGAGAGGGATAAAGACTTCTCTGATGAGGACACAGGCTAGTAACTCTGGCCTCCCAATGACCATCCTTCTCCCCCCTCCTTATTGCAGCCCTTGGCAATTGGAAATTAAAGACAACTTGTGCTCTCTGGCAGAAATCATCTAGGTGGATCACACTTTTTTTGGCAAATGCAGTTTTTCTCTCTGCACTTTGTGATCCAAATGGGCCAAAACTAACCCTGTCCCACTGTTCATTACTGATTTCCTTGAAGATGGAAGGGTGCTATGAAGACTTGAGCTTTGGCTTTTTTCTTCTCAGGCTTGATGGAGTTTAGGAAGGAAAGGGAGCTTCTGTGCCCTGTGGGGTTGATGGGTGCAAGTCTCCTGTGCTGGGCTGGGTCTGTGGCTGGAGCTCAGACCCTCATCAGGGAGCTGTTACGCACTGGCCCCTCCTGAGTGTACATGCAGCTGTAGTAGCTTTTTGTCAACTTCTTTTTTTCAGCTGAGCTGACATCACTGGGATCACAGTAAGGACAGACAAGGAAATGTGGGAAAAGGCCCTTTTGCCCAGCATCCTTCACTGAGGGATGCATTGGGTTTAACACTAGTGGAGCCAGTAAGCTCAAATGGCTTCATGCTGGATGCATTTTTCAGTGGACCCCCATAAAAATACTTTTTCTTTCGCCAGTGCTTGGAGGTTTGCTTTTCTTTTTGAAGGAACAGAAACAAAGACAGGAAAAAGCCTTTCCTCAGCAGCACTGTTGACACAGCCACAATTTTCATTATCTGCACTTTTCTTTTGCAGCAGCAATAATGTCACCTCCCTCATCTCCTCAGGGCTCTCCTGACACGTCAGTCAAATGCCCACAGCAAGATTGCCACGAAATGGCTTTTGACAGGAAGGGCAGCTCCTGCCCCGCAGCTGCGACGGCTCTTGTGGCGACTGGCTGAGGACAGCGCAGGGGTGAGCGCTGAGGCGGCACCAGACATCAGGCCCTGCACTGCGCTCCTCAAAACACTCCTTAATCCGCTTCTCTTGTGGGACTTCTCCCCTTTCACTCCTGATGGATTCATTTTTCCCCGGGGCTGCAGCCCTGTGTTTGCTGTTCTGAAACACCTCTGTAGTGATCAGCTGAAAGGCAGCAGAACTGAAGGAGATTTTCCGTGTGTCTTGGCTGAGGGGGTTTGGGTTAACGCTTTCTTGCCAGGCACAGGCCACACAGGCCATCCAAAGCTAGGCTCTGATTAGTCATCCTCCTACAATTTAAGCTCTACTGATAGTGCATCTTCATTTTATTGTTTCTACGGTAAGTCCTGTCTTTGCAAAATGCTTTCCTTTATCTAAGGGTGTGTCGCCCTTCTTGGCCACTGGCATAGATACTCCTGAGGGCCAGGAACCACAGTGCCAGGAGGTGCAACTGGAAGCATTGCTGCCCTTTAATGTTAACAACCCTGGCTTGTATGATAAGAACAATCCTCACTGAAATACCCATCTCTCTGTCCTCCCCCACTGGTGTTTCCAGGGCGAGGTGTTGCAGTGGGAAGACCCCATCCCTTCACTACCAGGGTGCTGGGATGCTCTCAGGGATGCAGAGGGAGGAGGTTAGCTCCATATCCTTTCCAGCTACACTTTACCCACCCTGGGCAAAATCAGGTTCCAGTGTTCCAGGGACGCTTTGGTCTCAGTAGGCCTGTGCCCACCGGGGAGAGCCCAAGGCTCTGCAGCAGCTTCGTTGCTGCCTGTTGGAAACGGCCCGGCTCTGCCTGACAGTGAGTGATACATTCTCCAGTGGCATCAGTCCAGGCGCAGCTTCTCCCAAGTCAGGTTTGTGATGAAAGATACTCTCCTTTGCCACCTCCTTCTCCTCCCCCCCAGGACTGACTCTTTGAAAACCGTGGCTGGTTTTCAAAAGCTGGCTGTTAAAACGCTGGCTGCTAAAAGAGATAACAGCGTGCCTGTCCATGAAAGCCAACCATCTTGGGTGAGCTCATGAGAAAATCTGATCTAACCTGCCTGTCTGAGCAGTATTTATAAACGCTGCTACCCAAGGATTAGGCAGCTGCACTGATATAGTCAGTAAAAGCAGCTGTTTATATTTCAAACTTTCTGATGCAGCAGGGTTTTATAAAAAAGTCACAAGGCCACACTTTTTTTTTTAACCTTTTTTTCTTTTTTTTGGGCAAAGCCTCGAGAGGAACAAGCAGTACTTCAAAATGCTGCTGCCTCCATTTATTTAAACATTTCAAGATCTTGCTGTCATGTCCCCACCCCCCATCCCAAGCCTCAGCAAATAGCAAGTTTTATTTTTGACGCTGTAAAGTAAACCAGGATGCATTCAACAGAGCAGAGCCTTGCAGGATGCAAATTCGTACAGTTACACCTACGGTGGGCATGTGGAGGTGATTTTCACCAGCGTCTGAGCTTTAACTGGTGGCCACTGCCAGTGCCCTGCTGATTGTAGGACTGGGTTTTTCACTCAGGTCTGGCCAAAACACAGCTGGGTTGCCCCTCTCGAGTTGGGAGCCACTCAGACAGCCGCCCCCGGGCTATGGGTTTCAGCTGACTTGTTTAGACAGAGGGGCTGGAGAACGATGGGAAGCAGCTGGGATTGCTGGGGTCTCCCTGCTTATTTTCTTCCTGATGGTTCCAGTGATCCTCCTCCTTCCTTGGGCTCCTCCAGGTAGGTGTCCTCGGCTCCTTCTGTATGGGGGGGTTGGTATGTGGCTTTTATCTCGAGGCAGAGAAGCTTCCAGCACTGCTCATGGCTCTGTGTTGGATACCCTTTGTGCCCAGGGCCCTTCCCACCCACTTCTGAACCTCAAAGGGGCTCCCATGCCCAGCTACTCTTGAAGGAGCTTTCCTCCTCTCTGCGGAGGTTTGTGCTACCCCGGGAATGTTTTCTTTTTTCCAGCCGTTTTTTGTTAAGGCATACTAACCTGATTCTGCCCCAGAAGGACTGGAAACCCTGTGTTTTATGTTACTCGACAGTCAGCATTTTCACTAGATGAGACTGAAAGATAAAGGATATTTACTTAGGCCTGAGGGTATGTGATACTAGAATAAAGTTAATAAAATAAAAGAATGATTAATACTGTACTTAGCTCTAAGAATTTATATTTTTTTTGGCTGTTCTCTTAGCCAGCTAGCTTTTTGGGGTAGTTCATTATCTGCTGCCACTGGGGCTGGGATATTCTGTTACCTCTTCGTCTAATTCTAAAGGTGACTTCTAGAGAAACTATTCTGGTTGCCGTATTCGTTCACAGAAAAACTTCCTCTTCCTCCTGTCTGCTTGCCTCTTGGTGCCTGAGATTTACCCCTGGGACCTGGCTCTGTAAGGACTTGTATCGCTTCTATGCTCCCCCACCCCCGCTTCAGGTTAGTGAATTTACATTTCTATTGTACAAGTAATTGCCTCATTCCTGGCTCCAGGCTGTATGCCTTTGCTTAGGAAAACACTTGTGCTGTGACTCTAACATTTCTCATGCTGTATCATTTATAACAGTGCAAAAGCCTTTGAGGATTTATAATTGATAGCTCACCACAAGCTTTGCATACAGCCTAAATGCATAAACATGACCAAAGGGTGATCTGAGGACGTGGTTCCCAGCATGGTGGATGCTTGGCTCCCATTTTATTAGGTTTTTGGGACTCTCAGCCCAGTGAGCTGCAGAAGAGATGCTGGAATTCCCATAGCCGATGAAAGGCAAATCCCATACCTGTTGGGGTATGGGATTTGGGATTCTCCCCCTTTTGGCAGCATGTTGCTGCTTTTGCAGCGATTTTTCTACATCCGTATCTTTGGCAGATGCAAGCCCAAAGAAGTGACGGACCTCTAGTGCCTGGCTGGTGGCCTTGAGGAGAGGTTTCTGCAGCCCTGGTGTGTTCAGGGCTCAGTGGTTCCCTGCCAAGACAGTGGCGTTTTGCCACCATCAAGGAGAGGGCATGGGCTCTTCCAAGCAGGAAGGAGCTTGCTGTGCTTGCCAACCCTGTTTCTCCATAAGCTTTACGTGCAGATGGGTGTGAGGATGCACATCTGGTGTGTACCTCCCTCTCTTCCACACCCCCTAAGGTGTCTGGAGGACTTGCCTAATGGCCCTGTGGATGTGACCCTATGGATGGGTAAAGAAAGTCTGATGTAGAGCCGTGCCCTTCCCCACAAGCCCTGCCTTTTCAGAGTTCATGTTATGATCTTTAAGAAGGTAGCTTGGAAAAGCACTTTTAACTGAAAGGCAAGGCCAAAGAGGAAACGTTTTGCTCAAAAGTGATTTCTGTCTTAAAAAGTAGCTCCTCTTTGCCTAGTTTCTATATTTAAATTTTTATCAGAGCAAAAACTACTTTTGCAGGAAAGTTTCTGTGCAGAAATGTTACTGGTTCAGTGCAGGAGTCAGAGTCTCAACAGAGGGTAACTGTTTGCTGAGCCATATTTGAAAAAATAAGTCTCCAGTTAATTTTCTTTTTGCTGAAAAAATACCCTCTGTCACTTGAGGGTGTCTGGCAAATTTCAGGCTCACTGTTCCATAGAGCAAAGCTGTGCTGGGGCTAAATTCAGGCTTTATATTGGAAAGTAACTTGTGACCTTCTGTCCTTTTTCTACTGCATCTTTAGAACGGATGTAAATCCATGAACTTAACTGTCAAGATGGGTCTCATTTGAAGGACTCATTTGTTATACCCCCATACATACATACATGTTTGCTCTTCTCAAGTAGGGATGATGTTCTGAATTTGCAGCCAAGGCTTGATTCATAGATGATAAAGCAGCTCTGAAATTCTTGATGTAGCCCTTCTAAAAATAATTCACAGGATTAAAGATCTCTGTCAGGAAGCCAACTAAATGGTAAAGTTAATAATCTCTGCCAGGGCCTCAGGCATAGGTTGACACCTAACAAACAGCAGGGATTTGTGGACCTTTAAGAGCAAACATCTACAGTACAGCTCATGGATCAGTACTGCTGTGATGCAGTTTAGCGACATTTTAGAAGCGGGGTGGGGTGGGGAGGGAAGTCAATCCAAATATCTTCTTACTTGAAAAAAAAGAACACTGAGAGTGAACTCTGGTCACCCTTGAGGTTTTAAGTTGACTGTGTTAAAATGGCAGAGCAGTAGGGTTTTTATAACAATTATGAGATAATACTTTCCTTTGTGAGTGTAATCCTATTTTAATGTTTCTAATTTATAATTAAGATAATTTCCATTAGAAATTATATCATTCTCCTGCCCCATAATCTACCAATGCATTTACAGTAAAAAAGACTGAAAATAAACTGCCTTCTCCTTATGACTGAACAGGTCTGTGCGTGCCTCCAGCACAGAGACAGGCCCATCAGCAATGGGCAACCCCTTTCTCAGTCACTACAAATTAAAAGGACTCCAGACCTGTAAGAAGTCACAGAAGTCTTTGTGAGCCGAAATCACGATGTTGGATGGGCTGCAAAAATGGGCTCAAGGGCAGTGGTGGCCCTGGTGCTCTGCTGTAGGGGACTAAGCTTGGCCAGGTGGGTGACAACCCAAGCAGGGTTTTGCTGCTCATTCACTCGGGTCCAGAACAGGCACCCTGGGTGCTTGGAGTGGCTGAAAAGCTCCACGGCACCCTGGGGCTGGAGAGGGGCAGCCAGAGCAGGGCTGAGAGCCCTGGCCAGGGACACCCCAGTGGGCACCCACCTGGAGGGATGCTGAGGGAGGGGGGACTGCAGCATGAGCCAACTTCTGTCTGCTGCCACACCCTGCACTGGCACTGGGGAGAACCCTCATTTGGAAGGGCACAGAGAGAAAGCACAAACCCCCATTCCCTTAAATCAAAAAAGCCTGGACAAACCAGCCTAAAATCAGGTCTAAGTTCAGAAGATAAATGAAAATTGGAAAATGCATTCAAAACTTTCCATATTTCTTCATTCCTGGTATAAGGAAAAGAAGTGGAACTCATAGGGTTTTTGGTACTGTAATCTGGGGGGAATATTTCCCAGAAAAACTGTGAGGAGGGATCTGAAAGAAGGTTTTGCTTTTAGTTTTTTATCTGCTTGCTCCTCTTGGCATGAGGTCTGCAGTTGAAGATGCTATGTGGTTTGTAATGTTCTGGTTTTGGTTTTTTTTTTTTGTTTTTTTTTTTTTTTTTTTTTTTTTGGACCCGGTTTTTTGTTTGCTTTGGTGGTTGGTTGGTTTGTGTGTGTTTTTTTTTTCTCCTGGGAAAATGTTTTATTAAAGGGACAAATTTATTACAATACTTGAATGCTACAAATCATCACTGTCTTGTAGTACCTCATCTTGATAGAAAAATGAAGACACAAAGGCTTTTGGAGCTGGACTTGACTGTTCTGCATGATTTTCTCTCTTTTCCTCTCCCTCTCTTCCCTTCCAGAATCACTGATGCATCTCTAATAGGAAAAATGCAAAGTGTGCAAGTTGTCTTGGCACTGTGGCTCAACATCTTGTCATGTTGCACTATTATGTTGACTCTTCTGCACAGGGAGAGTGCATGAAAAAAATCCCAGAAGCACTGTTCTGGTTCAGGCAGCCACAATTCCATTTTTTTGTTGGTTCTGGGAAGAGAGATTCTACAGAGATGGACATCTCAGAGCTAATCAGCTGGTTTGACTTAAAGGGAGCTGTGTGGAGGAAAGCCAGTGGCATATTGCAGACCTAACTGTGCTCAGGCTTAGTTATTCTTTCTTTTGTTTGCTTTTTTGGAAGCAGAAAGGAAAGAGAAGGATGTGTAGAATTTTGCTTCCAGAAACTGGGTGTATTGAGTTGTTCATAATTATCTTATTAAATAGCAGGGGACAAAATAGGGAAACTTGACCCAATTATTTTCAAGGCTTCTGAGAGATGAATTTAATTATTTTGGTATTTTGTGGTTTTGCCCATTGAAGTATGAAGTCCTTTAGCTGCATGTGTCTGTCCAAGTGTTTTTATTTTAGGTTATTTATAGACCTCCACTATTGTCGTAGATGTGCCTTTGACAGTACTCTGAACTAATATTGGTGATGAACCCCCTCTTTACAAAAAGAGAACCAAGACAAAGCATATGTTGAACTTGGAGCAAGGTTACTCCTCATTTAAAGAAGAATGTTTGTTTCAGTATATGTTTTATTATCATGTTTAATCTATTTGCTCAAGTCTTGAAGATCCTCAGCACAATGATTCAGAAACATTAAACCCTGTCCCAGATGAGGCAGTCAATGTTTTGCTGTTTACAGCTCCCACCTACCCCATACCCACATACATCCTGTAAAAAAGCCTTAGCACAGCCTCAGGGATGGGACCCAGCTTTCCAGAAGCAAGGAGTCCTTGGCCAAAGCAGCAAAAAAGGCTCAGCAAGAAAGCAAAACCTTTGGTGTCTCATTTTTTACTTCATTACAGAGCAGTTGGTAACAGACCTAAGGGTAATCTGACTGGAGCAGCAACTTCCTAACTTCTCATTGGCTGAGGTCTTTGTAGTGGAGCTTTATGAAGACAAGGGTGCTCTCTCTGTTTGACTTAACAAGAGCAGCAGCAAATCACCAGCCTGTTAATTTTCTGGTTTGTTCACATGATGTGTGCCTGCTAAAAATGCTACCTTAGGTCAAAATAAAACTCGGTAGGAAAGCTGTGTGACTGCGAAGGGAGAGAAAGGACATGCTGAGCAGTGCAGTAGCATATGAAAAAACACTTGTTAGGCTTGATTGCAAAAGTTAAACGCAGTATCTTCTTCAGCAGGTTTGGATCAGGCTTTTACGGAAAGCATTCGTGCTCATTCTACAGCAGCTCTGTGTGTAAGATCTGTGGTTTGACTATTGCCATGGAGGGATGCCTCAAGGGGCTTTACACAAGTCACATGGGCGTGGGCAGCTGTCTGGTCACACTGTTAGGGCAGGAGCCTGGGATGATCCTCTCTGGGGTCATTCCCTGTTCTGCTCTCAAACATTGCTTCAGCAGTTCTGATACGGCCAAGATTAGATTCCCTTAGATATTTGTGTGGTCACAACTGTTCCAAGCCTTGATGTTCACACCCTTGTTTCACTATCAGTTTGACCATGATCAGTCAGTCTTCCTCTATATATAAGCCACACAGAAAAGGCCTCTGAAGCTCATCTTGCCTCTGCAAAGAGGAGGCATTTGAGTTCAGGCATATTAATGCTATCTCAGTGGACATCTTTGGCTTCCCAGACTTTATTGACCCTCAGAAGTGAATCCTTCCCCTCAGTGGCACTGAGAGGTCCTGGAAAGCTCTGGATCATGGCTCAGCACCCCATGCTGCACCCCTGGAGCTCTGCTGTGCCAGGGAGCATGGTCTGGATCCAGCCAGACCTGTGAAGCTGCTGGGCTTAGAATGACCCTGAGCACAGCGGGATCTTGCTGTGCCGGTGGTGGGAGGATGCCGAGGGAAGAACTCATCTGTGTCTGCCAGGTTGGCTGGCTGGCTTGGACTCCCTGCTACACAAAAGTGGGGCATCTTCTCCTGGAGCTGAGCTGCTTTGGAACCAGTCTCTACTATGTTACTGTGTTGGGACGGAGAAGTCTCCCAAAGTCTGAGCTGAGTTCATAGAGTCAATTTCAACCTGCAGTCTTGTCAGTCTGCAACTAAAATAACCAACTCCTGTATAGCTAAAGTTGCCTATTGAAAATTTATTCCTCACTATCATAGAATCATGGAATGGTTTGGGTTGGAGGGGACCTTAAATATAATCTACTTCCAACACCCTGCCATGGGCAGGGACAAAGCCCTGCCCAACCTGGCCTTGACCACCTCCAGGGATAGGGCGTCCACACGCCTGTGTTTTAATACTGGTGTTAGTGTGTCCACATGAGCATGCACTGCCTTGCTGCACTGCTTGTTTAGCAGCACCTAAAGTAGGAGAGTCTTCATCCCTGTATTTTGCCTGGAACAGAGAGATGGGGTAGATGGTCAGGTTATTTGTTCTTTCAGTGAGGAAAAGCCTGTATCATCGGCTGAGTTCACCGTGGCTCTGCTAGGGTGACATCAAGACATCAACCTAGAAGTAGATGGTGCTTCTGCAGAGCAGACAGAGGTCCTCAGCCCAGGGACATTCATAATGCAGATCTGCCCTGCTCTCACTATGTAAAAGGGAAATTTTCCATGTATCAGATCTGCTAGCTATTCCTCTGAAATATTTAATACCCTAATAAGTAAAGTTTACCCCTTTAGAGATGGCCATAAAACATGGCTTTTGGGACGTTGAGGCAATGCTGTGGTTTGCCCACAGTATGACAGTGGATTATAACTTCATGTTGGCGAAGCATTTCCAAACTCTCCAAGGAAAGCACCCTAGATTCATAATTCATAGGATTTAAGGCCAGAAGGGACTACTAGATCATCCAGCCTGACCTGTATAATGCAGGTCATAGCATTTTTCTGAGTAATTTCTGCTTCAGCCCTGGAACTTCTGTTTGAGCTACAGTGCACCTTATAAAGGAACATGTGCTTTCAATTAAATGAGGCCAGAAATTAAGATTTTTAAAAATTATTATTATTCAGTCGTAGTTTGATCTAGCTAATTACTCTCAATGGTTAGTGATTATTAAAATTAATTGTATCTTCTTAGCCAAGTTTCCAGCCATTAGATCTCGCTACATTTTTTGTCTCATAAAAAGCCATTTAGTATTAGAAATATCTTTTTACAGTCAAAGTTTTCACTATGAATTACAAAATCCTAAAGTTCAGGATCTTGATCATATCTTGAACTGGATATAATGTGAAGGAGAGAACCTCTCTGATCCTTAGATGGGTCACTTTTTTTTTTACTGTACATTTTATATGCCTGCAGAATGGACTTGGTATTTGTGAAAATTAACAAAGCAAATCCCCTTTAATACATTGCAAACAGGACTCAAAGCCTGTTCTTCAGTCAGGCAGAGGAGCTGTCTCCTGCCTTGGAAAAAACCTCAGCCGAAATAAAAATTTGTATTAGAGCAATGCAAAGCATTTCATCAGACTTCAGACACAGTTGAACTTAGCCTTGGGCCAGAGGCTGAGTTCATGAACCACAGCTCGTGCTGGCAAAAATTCAGCTGTGAGAAATGCTGCTTCTCCTTCTCCCAGGACAACTTGCACCTTTTACCACACCCCTCAGAGCCACACACAGAGGGAGGACATGGAGGGAGAGAAAAGCAGGGGGAAGCAGCTTAACTCTCCTCTCACCACTCTTTTTTGCTGGGGGAGGATTTGGTTGCCCTTCTCTACTTTTCCCTCAGTGGGAGGAGGTGAAGGATGGCATGAGAGTGTCTGAGACATCCATGATTCAGAGTGCCTTGTATTGTCCTTGAAGGAGTTTCTGGGTTGTTGGGTACTAAGCCTGCCTGGGGAAAAAGTAAATAAGGGAAAAACCCTCCCATCTCATCTGATGATGTTTGGAAGAGTGGATTACATTTATTAGAGACAGGCATCTCCACCAGAAGCTCTCTGCTGGTAAAGTGTTCTGGATGCAGGAGCAGTTTATAAGAGTCCCCGTAACAAAATACATAATGACTGAAAAATTGTTACTGCAACTGAAAACTTCAGTTTCCAAATCAAAAAATGGAGCTTCTTGCTGCAGCTATGCTGAAAATGTTAAGTGTGGGCCACAGTTTAAAAGAATATCTGTTGAGGTGGTTGGTATATCGGGTTAGTCACTACAGTGAGAAGTCAACTGTGAGGAAAAGATGTGTGATTAGGAAGTTTGGGAGTTTTTTTAATACAGAAAGAAAATTTGGAAAGAGTAAGGGTTACCCACAGGTGCCATCATATCTGATAGTTGCAATAGGTGCTACATTTACTTCATGTAGAACAGATGCTGCATAACTACTTCAATCATAGAATGTTAAGGGGTTGGAATGGACCTTAAACATCATCTATTCCCAACCCCTGCTGCCATGGGCAGGGACACCTCCCACAAAGCTAGGTTGATCAAGGCCTTATCCAGCCTGCCTTTGAACACTGCCAGGGTTGGGGCATCCACAGCCTTCCTGGGTAACCTGGTCCAGTGTCTCACCACCCTCACCGCCAAGAATTTCTTCCTAATACCTAACCTAAATTTCCCCTCCTTCAATTTGTGCCCATTACTCCTTGTCCTATCACTACAGTTCCTGATGAAGGATCCCCTCCAGCTTCCCTGTAGGCCCCTTCAGATACTGGAAGTTTGCTATGAGGTCTCCATGCAAGGTCTTCTCTTCTCCAGGCTGAACAGCCTCAACTCAGATTGTCTTCGTAGGGAAGGTGCTCCGGTCCTCTAATCAGCTTTGTGTTTCTCCTCTGGACTTGCTCAAACAGTTCCAGGTCCTTTTTATGGTGGGGACCCCAGAGCTGGATGCAGCACTCCAGTTGGGGTCTCACAAGAGAAGAGTAGAGGGGGAGAATCACCTCCTTTGACCTGTTGGCCATGCCACTTTTTAAGAATGGAGGTTATATTTCCCTTTCTCCAGTCATCAGGGACTTCACCTGACTGCCATGATTTTTCAAAAGTGACAGATGGTGGCTTAGTGACTTCATCTCTCAGGTGCCTCAGGATCTGCAGATGAATCTCATCAGGTCACATGGACTTGTGCACACTCATGTTTAGGTTTCCTCCAACAGATGGTTATGGATATTCTTCCCAGCTTTCTGTTTTGGGTACCTGTTTAATATTCCATTATTTTTCACATTTTTCAGCTATGCCTGTACTGAAAAAGCTTGCTCTGATGGATTGAGAAGCTACAATATCTGCTAAGATACTGAGATTGGGGACCTTAAAGATTGCCTAATTCCGTGTAGCACCTGTACTTTGCTGGCTTAGCACCAGTACTTGGACAGCCACATCAAGGGTTTCCACCAGCAAGAGAGACACCATTTTGTCTTCAGTCCTCTGTGTCCTACTCTTCCTGTTCTGTGGGGCCAAGGGGTAGGAGGAGATCTGTTAAAAGCATCCCCTTTACTCAGCGCCTGCCAGTCCTAGAGTAGAAAAGTCCTTGAGGGCTCATTTGGAAGTTTTCATCATTCCCTCAGCTGGAGCTTTGTTAACAGGCTAGTCCCCATATGCAGCTCTTGACAACCCATCTGCCTTTTTTTTTTTTTTTTTT
>VYXC01006602.1:855415-872228 GCA_013397175.1 Platysteira castanea
TTTTTTCCCTCTGCCTTTTTTTTTTTTCCCCAAACAATTCTGGAAAAAATTGGAGAGAAAAGAAACTACATACAAGTGATACTGGAATTCATAGGTGTAGATGCAAGGTACAGAGGAAAGTTAACAGGAAGCTTGGTTGTAAAGCTTGTGCCACTGAAGAGACACATAAAGGAGATATGGCTTTCTTACTGGCTACTTGTTCCTGCTCTCTTCTTTGTTCTGGCACAAAAGATGATGTAGCTGGAGATTAGGGTGCTGATCTGGCTGAAAATAAATATGAAAACCTAATAATAATAAATCTAATAAATAGCAAAGTGCTACACTGCTGGCTGCACTTGTGAACAATCTGTACAGAGCTTGCTATAAAGGTACAAAACCTGGTGTTAGGTATGCCTCCAGACATGTTTCTTTTCCTGCTGACTGCCTGCAGGAAAGCAAGCCAAGGTATTGAGCCCATGAATGTTTTGACAAACCAGACTGGATCCCTTGCCAAGACAACTAATTTTATTCGGTTTTATGTCCACATTTCTTTTAGAGCCAATTTCTGTTGTATGTCCAATGAAACTGCAGTGCTACTGTCTGCTTTGGTGACTTCCCTGCATTGATGGCATGTTGGCAGCTGATTGATGGCCTCAAACTGCTGCTAAAGGACCCAGCAGTGGCAGTACTTGCAGGACTGTAGAAGGTGCTTTGATATTGCTGCCATGGCGTGCTGGACTGTAATGCCATTGATCTCCATGGGATGGCTAACCTGTAGTCACTGCTCTGATCCGAATGTTTCACGGTATTCCCTTATCCCACTTGTAACAATTTCTTTGCAGTGAAGAGGCCTGAGTAGTGCTTGCAGAAGGGTGTTTTATGTGGATATTTGTTTTCTATAAGTATATAAAGAGATATCCATCTATATGTGTAATAAACACCCCATAAAGCAGCTTGACTCTACATGGAGATTTGCAGCTGTGTTTACGTAGCCTGACACTGCAATATCCATACATCATCTCTTCCTCAAGAAAGTCTTGCTTCTCTTTTATCTCTTTTTGCCTTTTAAAGGCTCTGAGAATTTACTTTGCTCCCACATGACCAAATCTTACCATCACCTCCCTGCATCTGCTTCTTAGCAGATATTGTGGAAACATGACAGCGTAACAGTGTTGTGCTGACTAGGAGGAGGTGGACTTGAACTTGAGCACCACTGGTGGGGATGTGGCATGAATTAAGGAATATCTAGGTCAGATTTAGACCTTGTTATCCTCATGCTAGCAGACTCTGAATCTCATGGTCTCCTTGGCTGGAGCCGTGCTTATATGTGACAATTCACATGCTCTTCCAAAAACCCCTCCAACGATGCTAACAAATTAGCAGAAGGGTTGTTCCTTGTGTGCTTTGCTGGTGTCACTCTTTATCAAGGAACGGGTTCTGCAGAATTCATCTGTGGAAAGCAATACCTTATCTCTACAAGCAGCTTGGTGCTGCAGGTACTGAGCTTGGACTTTTCAAAGGAATCCCTGCCTTCTGATTTGATTTGCTGGGGTTTCCTGAACTTGCTCCACAAGCTTGGCTAGGCAGTGCTGCCTTTTTGCTCAGCCCTGTTCTCTTGTATGATGCCTAAGTAGGGATTAATTTGTTCCTTTGTTATAAATCTTGCAGGACAAATGGAGCCTGTCATCATCCACATCCCTAGGAATAACCAACATCGTTAAAGTACGTAGGCATGTATGTGTGCGCAAACTCACACAGAAACACAGACACACACCTCCCCTATACTAGAAATTTCCTGTAGGTGGTAGGAAACTCCACAGTTTACATTTACTGCTCGTTACTGCAAGTTACATTGCAGTGACAGTAGGTAGAAGTCCCATCTCCTTGTGCTCAGCTTCTTCTACACATGGCGACTAAAACTGTTCCTCTCCAAAGAGCTGGTGCAGTTGCCTCCACAGGGTGTTGTGGAAGGTCACGCCTCCTCTCCTTTGCTCCTGCCTGTTTTCCTGGCTGAGGATGGACGGCAGGAGCCCCAGCGGAGGCTGCTGCGCCGCAGCCCTGGTTGTAACTCCTGGCAGCTGGTCTCCAGTGTGATGGCACTTGTCTGGACATCTCACCGTGTGGCTCCTGGGGAGGGCCATGTGAGCCACAGATGAGGATAAAGCTCTGCCTGGTTTGGGCAGGGGTGATTCCTAGCAGATCTAAGAGGAGCATGGGAGCAGACTCTCTGCTCTTCTTACCAGTCACAACACCCCGAGCTATAAAACCCTGGGCCACGCACACCCTGTGGCTCCTTGGGCTGAAGATTAAAAAAGTAATTGAGCTTGGTGTGCCTGACTTTTCTACTTTTGGTATTGCTCATGCAAACTTGATATCCAGACCTGAGGCTTTGAGTGAGTGGGATAGAAAAGCCATGTTTATTTGCCAGCAATTCTATTGGTGTGGAGATACCCTGTATCTAGAGATCACAGGATATTTTACAGGTGTTATTAGTCTCATTTTCACAGCCAGAGATGCTGCAGTGAAGGGTGGGTAAGATGAGTTTGTCAAGCCGTCCAGGAGGAGAGGGCCATTTGCTGAGATTTAAACCCATGGCAAAGTTACGCAGATTGAAAACATAAACTTGCATTAGCCTAATGTAGGTAGCTCTTCCATATGTTTGATCTACTCATCCAGTGTTTTCAGTTACATCTATCATGTTGTTAATGCCCAGCAATGTCTGCAGAAAAGTTCAGAAAAAACAGTGCTGCCCTCCTTGCCCAGGCCTGGGATGTTTCTTTCACATTCCCCAGAACTGCTCAGCAGTCAGTCTCTAGGAATTCAACCATGATTCCTCATCCTGATCAGGAAATGCCTTGTCAAAAATGGTTGTCCATCAAAGAGATTTTTATCTCAGCACAGTTCATAGGGATCTACTCTCAAATTGCTTTGTTCCAGATGCTCATGCTTGAGGTCCATACTTCTAGAACTGATAAACTTGTATTTCATAATAGTTCCTAGTGTGCCCTGAAGGTAAGGGTGAGGATTTCGGGACTGGCCCCAAAGCAGCATTATGGAAAGGGGGCACACTGGAGAAGCAGCTTCCACCATAGCCCTTGCAGGCTGTCCTGGCTGGCAGCATGGGGTTGCCTTCACAGTGGGGAAGTTCTTAAGAGTGATATTTTTCAGTGTGGGCAGAATGCCTCAGTTGGTAAGGAATTTATGGCTGCTGTCAGATCTCTGTATGACTGTCTCTCAGAGTATGCATGCTGCTCAGGTTTCAGAGCCTTGCTCATTCTTGCTGAGGCATCATAGGATGTTTGCCCCCACTTTCTCCACAAAGCATCCTTGGAAAGGCAACTGGACAATGTGTAGGTCACAGAAAAGATTGCAGAAAATTTCCACCAAGAATTTCCAGCAAAATTCTTCTGTGCTTCTTCTCTAACTATAGAGCAAATTTATAGAATCATCAAAAGAATAGTTTGGGTTGGAAGGGACCTTAAAGATTGCCTAATTCCAACACCCCTGCTGTGAGCAAGGGCACCTTTCACTACATGCCCTTGTCAAAAGTCCTTCTCTGGCTTTCTTGTAGGCCTCCTTTAGGTACTGGAAGGTGCTATAAGGTCTCCCTGGAGCTGAGCCTTCTCCAGGTTCAACAACCCCAACTCTCTCAGCCTTTCCATATAGGAGGGGTGCTCCACCCCTCTGGTCATTTTTTTGCCCCTCCTCCAGGCTTGGTCCAATAGATCCTTGTCCTTCTGATACTGAGGGCCCCAGAGCTGGACTCAGCACTCCAGGTGAGCTCTCATAAGAGCTGAGTAGAGGGGAAGAATCAGCTCCCCTGATCTGCTGGTCATGCTACTGCCAACATAAGACAGATTTTAAAGTAGGTGGATATATATTTTTTTTGGAAGTGTTTTTAATGGTTGTCCAGCCCTTGTTTTAAGCCTGATACTGTTGTCCCCATTTACGCACATGGCAGACAGGACTGTAATGAAATACTTGCATATACCTTTGTGCTACTTTCTGTGATAGCAAGGGGCTTTTTTCTATGCACTGATCAGATAGAGACTCTCTCTTCACCCCTTTTTGGTGTCCTCTTCCTCCCTGACCTTCTGCCACCTGCTCAGCAGACCTGTGTGACCTCCCTCCCACTCCAGTGCGTGCTGCAGTGACCTGCCAGCTAATCGCCCTGAATTTGCTCACACTGCCGGGACCTGACTTGCAGATTCCAGCCATCTTTACTTGGGGAATGGCAGCCTGGCAGACTTCCAGGCTGCCTGCTGGATCTGGGCCAGCTATTTATTGTGAAACTTTTGCTCCTCTTGGACTTTGCAGTAATTTTGATCCCCCTGGGGGATTTGCCTAGTACCAGGTAGAGAAATCCAATAAAAAGCCCTGGGAATTTGCTCTGTGCTCAGCAACACATGGTTGCTACTGACTCGAATCCTGTTTCTTTTACAGCAATATAGGAGGACTGTAAAACCAATAAAAGGTACTTTTACCTGTGACTGCAAATATTTTGGTGAACAGGAGAAAAAGCTTCATGTGCTGAGAATTGAGATAAGGTCCAGATTCGATGCTCCATGTGAACTGTTAGAACACATGTGGAAGAGCAATAATTTTACTTTTGGACCAAGACTGAGCTTATTCTTGTCCTGTGCATGGCTGAGACTCCTTTCCTTTACGTGAATATATTAAAATGAGCCAAACAAGCTGAGTTTCTCTGTTGTCCACACGAGCTTCCCACTGCTGCACCCTGTGCAAACAGCACTGTCCCCGCAAAATGGGGCCATGCTGCACACTCCATGCTTACCCGAATGGTTTCAGAGGGGCTCCTCACGGAATAATCCCCAAGGAAACGGGAGCTTGTGCTTTAGATGCATGCCAGTTAAATAAGTGCCTGTGCACCAGGTTACAACCAGTGTTTCCTTTGCAGAGGACACAAACATCCATCTCAGCATAGCTCCTCTGACAGAACAAGCAAGTGTTTGAGTTGTTCCTCAGCATGGAAACTGCTGCTTCTGCTCTGTGTCACCCTGCACACAAGTTACCACTTGCTCGTACATAATTTAATGTGGAATGTGGGAAATCAGTCTGAGATTGAGGTGAAATGCAAACCTCTGAAGACAGCAGGAAAAATACCTTTCTCTGACATCCCCCAGTGGCCATGTAAAGAGGTGACCCACAGCCGGGAAGGCGGATGGCCTAACAATTCCACTGCACTAACTTTTGCCTTTGCAAATGCACACTTGGCTGGAAGTGAGGATTCAGTCCATTCCCACGGCTCTCTGTGTTTAGTCCCTGTAGTGAACAGTCAGGCATTTTAGGGGAGGATGTGTGATCTCCTGCCTGACAGAGACCAAAGATGAGTGCTCAGGGTCAAGACAAGCCATAGAGCTGCCAGGAGCCTGTCCTGAGCTGGAGCCTGCAAGCATGAACCTCAGCTGTGGCTCTGGGAAGTACCAAGCTGGAAATTTTTTATGGGCATGGGCATCTCAGCCACACTCAGGTATCACAGTGCTTAAGAAGTAGTGATTTTGCTGGTAGTTTTTCCTGCAGCCGTGCTCCCAGTCTTGCCCTGGAAGCTGCTCCCAGAGAAGAGGATTGACACAGCTTTGCTCTTTCTTTTCCTGAATTGCAGCTGTGGGGTCTCCTAAGGGGCACCAGCACAGAGGAAGGGAGCTGGGAATCACTGAAGTGCCATCCTTCTTGAGTGTATCTTGCCATGGTCTTGGACCTTCTTAAATGAAAGGTAGCAATTACCCATTCCATTACCCTTGATAATATTTTATTAGTAATTGCGGTAATTATCTGTAATTGCCTCTGTTAATAGTGTGCTGCGATTGGCAGGGTTCAGCTTACACTTGATTTCTGCCTTGGGTGGGGGAGGAAATGGCTGCTCAGTTCGTCACTGCTGTCCTCTGTAATAATGCATTTCGTGTCAACTAAAGCCACGGCTTAGGGCCAAATAGTTGCATTTAGGATGTTGGACTAAATTTGCCTTTCCAATTAATGTCTAATGTCCCCGCCCCAGGCCAATTCCAGGCTATGAAGGACTTCTAGAAGTATCTAGGACCCCCAAGGAACATGATGCATTACTTTACCAGGCTTTGAAGAACTGAATTTTGTTCAAGAACATGCCCATCGCTAACTGTGAGCTGAATTAACACCTAAGTACCAGAAAACTTGCCTCACCTGCATGGGAAGAAATTGGTTTGACATTTTTAAAGAACCAGCCCCAATGTCATCCTAAACTAAGATTTCTATTTCAGAAAGCCTAGGCAAAGAAAGAGGTAGGGCAGCTGTACAAGAGGACTGGCTCTTTATCACTGTGCAGAATAGGAAAAATCCCCAAAAGAGGCTTCCATGGATTTTGTTTCCTGACAGAAAATAGGGCACCCTCTTGGCCCCCAAACAATATGGGAATCAAAAGAATTATTTTCTGCTACAGCCTGAGCTCAGTGACTTCCAGGTTTAGATCTTGATTCCCACCCTTGCATTTCTCTGCTTGGCTGAACCTACTTCTTCAAAACTGCTGAGTTACGGGTGTTTTGGAAGGAGGGTTTTTTCAGGGGACAGATGAGCATAAAAGCTATACATAAAGGAGTGTGAAAAGTTGTATGGATGCAGAATCACTTTATTATGTGCCTTTGCAGTCCACATCTTCAGTCCACATTAGTTTCTGTGTATAAAATACAAATTTAGGACTTAGACCTACGGTGGCACAGCACTATGATGCCCCTGTACGTAACAGCCTTTCATGAAAGTCTGATGTGCCCTTTAGCTGTACATCAACCCTTACACTTGTCAAATCTCTGCTCTCCAGGTTTCCTTCCCAGGTCATTGGAACAAGGTGACCCTCTGTGGTTACTAATCAGAGGTGGATGACCTGCTTGTTTATGGGATTGAGGAAGACCCAGCAGACTGATGACTAATGGAGCCCTGGGAGCAGCTGCTTTACAGCCACTTTAAACCAGCTTTTGTTTTCTGCCTGAGCTGGCCCAGAGAACTGGGAGCAGTTTCGACTGGCTGTGCTTAGCCCGGTGCATCCTGACAGTAATATGCTATATCCTGTCCTGCTGGGCACTGGAGGCAATGCAAAGCCAATCTCTCAGGAAACAGCCTGATGCAGCCATGATGCAAGCAACACAATACACATCAGCTCTGAGCAGGCACTGGCTGAAAAGATTTTTTTTTTTTTCAATCTTTTTCCAGTGTTTATAGTATGGACATGACTTACTGCCAACAAAGAAAATGTGAAGGAGTTGAATTCGACATGTTTGTATTTGCCAATCTTTTTGCATGGTTGCTTCTAATTCATTTGGGGGTTATTCAGTGAAATTTAGCTTCTTTTTTCTTTTCTACCCACAAGTTTTACTTTCAGGACCTAGGACAAAAAGGAAAATTTAAAAATATTTTCCTTTATAGTGTTTCTTGGGCTTGAGAAAAGAACCACAAGCATTAGTGGTATTTTTGCTTTAATGTATATTTGTATATGCATTTATTGTTTGTATAATATATGTATTTTGAACCAAGTTTGTCCCTCTGGTGTCTCTTTCATCCTGTTTAGTCACACCTGGGGGTTTTTTCTGGATTTTTCTTGTGGTTATACAAGCGTGTGTGGTCTGATATTTGAAAAAATTAGTCCTTTAGCTGGACACAAATACCATGATTTCACATAGCCACGGGTAGTTCTGCATTAATAGGCTCAGTCTAAGACACTTAAAGAAGGCTTGAGCAAGTGATGAGGATCATCCCTTTGAAAAGCGAGCCTGTTATTTAAAGATGGGTCAGATCAGATGCTGGGGAACTAATGAATCCCTTGTGCTTACATCTCAAAACCCCTGCCTCTCCATAAGTGACATGTGGTTGTCCCTAACAACACCCAGATAAAACCCGAGTTAATGGAGTAAGAGGCAATTTAGCTTACAGTTATGTGCATTTTATTTAGATAATTGTGGGAGCTGCAATATGCTCACTAAGAAATGTGGAGACAGCTTACATTTACAGGCTCATCTTATGTTCATGTAAAGAAAAAGTTGGGGATATGGTGTTTAATTTCTTGAGAACAAGTGCACGAGTCAGAAGCTGAACACCAGCATAGCTCATGGAGGATCTCAAAAGGGAAAACCAATGTCCCAAGGTACAAATATTCTGTATTTATCTTTTTTTTAAGTGGAGCTTTTGTTTAAGCTTCTCTTCAGATCCTAGGTCCTTCACTCAACAACAACAAAGTGGATTTTAAGATGCTACTCTTTTATAAAAATATCTAGCTTAATTTTACTCCTGACATCCTTTGATGTATAAAGCGCCAGACTCTAAGGTGATAGTTCTCCCTTAGGGCAACAGAAGCGTGTGAGAGCTTTAAGGGCCTTTAACCAAAGCCAGTGTGGGGAAACTCTGCGTCACCAAAGTGTTTTGCTAGCACAGAGTGTCTACAGAGAGCGCTTTACCCCAGCCTAACTGAAGGAGAAGTTTCTGAGAACCATCAGAAAAAGAAAACCCTTGTCCCACTGACCTACCTGGGGGATTTTTTTCCCATATGCTGGCTTCACAGAAAGCAATGTGGCCAGGATGCTGGTTCTCCCTGGAGTGGTGCTGGTGCCAGCAGCCCACGAGCTCAGTGTGCTGAGCGTGGCTGGGCACTGCCTCCTGTGGATACCACCCTGTGACGGCTCCTCTCCGCAGCCATCCCTCCCCACCCTTCTCCATGCGACCTCACCACTGCTCCCCTGCCCTCTCTGAGGCACCACTGCTGTTGGTCAGGCACAGGAGGTGACGGCAATGTTACTTGTGACTTTCATGCTCTTGGATCTCGGGCTAGAGGAGAGTTATTGCTATCACCCTGATTGCCAGTGTGCGAAGGGCTGGCGGGAGGGAAGCGGGCACATGCGCAGCCCTCCTGGTGTGGCTGTGTGGGCTCCCTTCCCTGCCACAAACAGAAAGGCATATTTATTCTCAGTTACCACAGGCTCCCCCTGGAAAACCATAATGTTGGTATTGTGGTTGATACCATTTATCACCACAAAACATGAGATGGCCACTATTACTTACTTTACCTGCCATAAGAAGCTGTTCGCCTCCATTATCAGGGTTTATAAGCTAATGATGCTGTCGCTGGCTGTTGCTGGTGCTTTGCTCCTTCGGTGTTGCATGGCTTATGTAAAGGCAGCTACATGGCCCGGGAGGCACGTGCAAAGGACAGGTCCATGGAACCCAAAAGTCATCTGCATCCATGTGACTCAGGGAGATGCCTGAGTCTGGACATGTTTTAGAATGATATGTCCCATGCCTTTGCATGTACGTGCGTTTTATTCTTTGAGGCTTCTGTGGAAAAGGGCTGTGGGCTGGACCATCACACCAGTGTTGGGGAAGCTGATAAACCCGTGGTGTCCATTGGGTCTAGGAATGTGTTTATTCCCAGCACGAGGCAGGGACCAGACAGACAGCGACTGTGGGGTTGGGAGAGGAGCAGGAAACAGTCCTTTACCCCACTAGTAAGTTCACAGCTGGGTGTGTGGCAAGCTTTTGATCCTTAGTGGTGTCTCCCCTGGTTTTCTGATGTATGAGTGAGCCAGTATAATAAACATGGCTTTTTTGGTTTTGTTGTTGTTTTTTTTTTCCACATAAAAGAACATGTATAGGACATTCCTTTCTCACTAAACAGGCAGAAGGGACAGTAAGTTCTGTCTTCTTTTAGTACAGTCTAGGCTAGACAAAGCCACTATGTATATTTTCTAGATTGTATTCCCAAGACCCTGAGATTATAACAATAATTATAATAATGATAATAATAATAGTAGTAACAGTAATTATAATAATAGTAATCTCATATGTGGTGTATTATAGGATACCATGCCATTCAGTATCAGACTCATCGAAACGCCGATCAGATGAAGCCCCTCCTTGAGATGCAATTTATCAGCAGCATTTCACAATTCAAATGTCAATTTAGCACAGAACAAGCTTTTCCTCTCTCTGTCTCTTGAGCCTTTCACTACAATCAGAATAGCCCAGGAGCAGAGGTGGGGCCTGGCTGTGTGCTGCTGATGGGTCCCTGCAGAGCGATCTAGCAGGCTGAGGCAGCTAGATCCCCTCACCCTCCCTGACCCAGTGCCACTCTCCCCAAAACAGAGAGAGGACCACCTCAAAAGTCAAGCCTCCTCACCCGGCTGATGGCGAGTCTCCCATGTGTTTGTCTCCCTTGAAGGGATGACCCTGGCCATCACACCTGCCCTTCTGCACTTCTATTTGTAGGGTGGACTGTTACCAGATGACTACACCAGCCAGTCCAGGTGACCCCAGCCTCACAGGGCTTCTCTGGGGCTTGTTTCTGCACTGATGCTGGTTCATCTGTAGAGTTTGGGTTGGATGCAGGTGGCTTCCAGTCACTTTTGCACTGCCTGTCCCAGAGTGATGCCTCCTGTACCACAGAACCCGAGGGGATGCCTCTGCCTGCAGATCATCCAGCCAACACAAGCCAAAGCCCACTGGCTTCAGCAGCAGCAGTCCTGAGTCCTTGGCAGCCAATTTAAAAAAGAAGCAGCAACAAAATAAAATAGTCATGGGGCTTCTGTGCCAGCTGAGGCCAGAGAGCTGGTTGGAGTAGCTTCCTCAAGGAGCTTCCTCAATGAGCTCTGCAGAGACAGATCAGTCATGGTACTTCACACCTACAGCCAAATCTTCCTCCAGGTTTCCCTGGCTCAGCCTCAATTCACTTTAATATCAGCTGGGCTTGTATAAATGAGAAGAGAATTTGGCCTTTGCTGTCAATTGCATTTTTCATCTACAAAGTATCTTAAGGACTCTAAGTAATGAGCTCACACTAAGGCCTGTGAGGGAAGTGAAGTTATCTTTTTAGGGGAGCCAGAGGCTACAAGAATTGCCCAAGGCCAAAGACTCAAGGCCTGACTATGTGTGAGTGCTGGGCTCCTAAAGCTTTGTCCCAGTGGCAGGGTCTCAGTTCATTCTCATAGTGTCTTTACCCACAAATTCTGCATAAATGAAAGCACCTGGGTTCTTTGACCTTTACTTCCACTTCCTTTACTTCCACTCCAAATGCAGCCTGATGCTTCCTGTAATAGCCTCCTTACCTGCAAGCAAGAGCCTGAAACTTGCCCGTGATCAAAGGCTGCATTTTGACAGCTCAGGTGCAATTAAATGTGAGTATCAAGTAGCGTGTCTGCAGTTTATTATTAAGTCTATGCTGAAGTGCTGGCAAAAAACTAGAGCCACAGCACTTTGTTGCAGATCACGTAGTTAGATATCTAAATGGGTGCACTTGCAGGCAGGAAATTGTGCTCAAGCCATTGGAGGCTTGGGCACAGCCCAGCTAACACGGAATAGCCAGCCACTCCTGTAACAGTGTATTTCCTTGCACGCATAGGTCTTGCACCTTGCTTAAAGAGAGCCAGGGACAAGCACTCAACAAAAAAAGTCTTTAATCATGGACCAGATATCAGGGAGCAGACAGCTGCTGGCTTTAAAGCAATTTTGAATCAAGAACATTTGCTGTATCCCTGGTATTTACACTCAAAGGCTTCTCTTGGAGCAAATAGCTGCCTGAGCATGGAAAAGCAAGATCGCATTTGCCTTTGAAATCTGTGTTCTGGTGGATTAAAATCATAAATGCTTAATCCCCTTTTTTTAAAAAAAAGTAGAGGAACTTATATTAAGCAAAATGTCCAGTGAGATCCAGATAGAATGAATACCAGCAACCTCCTCAAATGTTTGTTAAGGTAGAGGAGAAAAACAGTTGTTCTTTAATTTCCTTAGCTCCTGGAAAAAGCACTCTGTTCTTCTTTTGTAAGGGATCTTTAAACACGTTCAACTACAAGAGAGAATTGATGAAAACTCTGTGAATCCAGGTCAGTATTTCTGTGGGGTTTACAAGACATGCTTGGACACTGCAGTGACAGGTAAGGTTCCCTCTGAAAGAAATATGTCAGCTGCTCCATGGCTGTCCTGTCCACTTTTCCTTGTCTCTCATCAGAAAATAATAATTTGTACTCTCTTGTGAAGGTAATGAAAAATCTTTCCTCTTTTGCTGTCACCTCTTTTCCTGCTGGATCGGGGGTGTTACGGTCACTCCTGGTGTACTGAGGCTAAAACTCAATCACAAGCTCAAGTCAGATTTAAGGAAATGAGCCAATGAGCAGAACAGGAAGGAAACACACCAATTTAAGCCTAGAAAACCACATAATATGGGGGTGAATACCTTCCTTTGTACTGTGAAACTGGGGGCATAAACTTCCAGGTGCATTGTCTGTGACGGGCAAGTTCCCACTCTATCTCAAGTCAAAACACATGCATTACAAAAAGATCAAATTGGCATGATGCAATTGCTCATGATGAGGTAACACGAATGTTAAAACATGATGGAAAGAAAAACTGTCCTGAAGGGCCAGAGGAGACAGGTGAAGGGAAGATGACATCAGTACAGAAAGAGTGAAATGCCAATCCCATGCATGGATCATGTGGCTAGAGGATCCTGTGCTGGAAGCTTCCACCTGAAGGTATAAAAAGGGGATCGTGTGTCCTGGAAGGTTTTAAATACAAATTTGTGCTCAGCCCACTGCCCAAGTGGTGCAGTGCTGCCTGTAAATATTGAAACATAAATTGCCTGAATGGGCTTGCTGAAATGCTACCATGAGCAATGTGTTTGTCAACATTACTGCAGGGGAAAGCAAGCCAAATTAATGACAACTGCCAAAAAGGTAGAGCAAAAAAAAAAGGTACACTTTCCCCTGTGTGTCAGAAGTTGAATTTATGCCAGACTCTGTCAGGAAGTGAAAGAAAACATGCTCAGAGGCTGCCGAGTCCCACAACAAGTCTTCATTTCCTGCTCTAAGTATTTTGCTGTTTATACTTGGCCATGTGTAAGGGATGGTGATAAGGATAGATCCATTATTTTGTGGAGCAAGGAGGAAGACAGGGCTGCTAGAAACATCTGTTAATTTGGATTTGGTGCCTTGAGGCCACTTCCTCTTCTCATTGTACCAGAACCAGCCATGGGAGCTGAAGGAAACTTCACTGCACTTCACGCCCCAGCGGTACCTTCCATGCAAGGGTTGAAGAAAGCTTGGAAAGCTATAAATAAGTTTTCGAATGCACCAGAAGGTAGCTTTTATTCTCTCTGGTTTGCATATTGTGAAACTGGAGTGCTGAAAAGTTGATTTTCAGAGTTTCCTACTACTCAGCACCTGCATGAAAGGTCAGCATTTCATAAGCGCCACGAGTGCTTGGGAGGAGCCAAGCTCTTTCTCATAACTTGGAACAGCAGCCACCTCTTTGCTAAATTTGCTAGTATGCAAATGCTGGGGAAAGTCAGCACTGGTGTTGACTAAAGCAGAGTTTGCAATCTGTTCTCAGCACCAGACAGCACCTCTTGTTATCACTGTGGTTTTACCCTCCCTAATGACTAATGCACTAGAAATAAATCAGCGACATGCAAACTGGTGCGTTTTTCAGCAAGCACAATCACCCAGGAAATTTGCATAATTTTTCCCCTTCTCTCCATCCTGCCCATCTTTCCCTAGGAAGGAGATTCTTAATGGGGAGAGTCATTTCTGGTGCTGGCAAATGACTCAAAATGAAGTATCACGGGCAGAGATGTCTCCAAAGGCCAGCTTCTGGCATCCTACCATTTGGGCAATGGGATAAACAGGAATTTGTATTTAGAGGCTTGGTCTGTGAATAAGAGACCCAGTTCCTCACATTGGTGTTTTGTCTCATGACATCTCTGGGCAGGGAAGAAGCAGTGTTTCTGTGACCCGTGATCATTCCATAATTATCCCAGGTGTAAATGAAGAGCTGGAGCCACAGTCATTGAAATTGAGTCAGTGACAGCGAATTTCACCTGATGTTTCTGGTAATATTTTAGAACAGGGACCCAAATTGAAGCACACAAACTGCTAAGTATTTATTGCATAAACATATATAAATTTTGGACAGCTGCAATACGGTGTGTGCTCCTGCTGTTGTTTTGACAGTCTTAGCTCAGTGAAACTACTAATTGAACTTGCAGTGCTGAAAATAATACAGCCATATGTGTAACTGCAGTGTGTACTTCATAAATGAGATGGTGCCACCATAAACTGTGAAAATAATGCAGTTGTATAAAATTAGAGTGATGAATGTGCATTGGCCTGCAATTCTACTGTGCAAGCCAAAGCTGGTACCAAACTGCTCCCTCAAAACCGCGGGCGTTTAAACAGGCTTTGTAGGGCAGCAATTGCTTACTCGGCACTTTTATGTGTGGGATACAATGCTGGTGGTTTTTCTTTTTTTCCCTTTCATCCAAATTTTCTACTTTGGTGACATTTCTGTTATGATGGTCGTCCACCAGTGTAGGTGGGCTTTGCTTCAGTTTTGGAGAAAACCACCCATGCCAGTCCGCGACCAGCTGCTGTGGGCCGGGAGCTCCCAGATGGCAGGAAGGTGAGAAATAGGACAATGCAAGGTATGGCCATGGGAGATTTTTGTTTTTGCTGCATTGTCCTTCTAAGGACAGAGAAAAACCTCAGCTTAGCGGGTTGTCACCATCACAGGGCTAGAATGGGGGACGAACAAAGACCTCGGCCATTAAGGGTTGAGAGCAGAAAGACAAAGAACATGAATACAGTCAAATGACACCCAAGTCAAGAGACAAAGGCCCGGGAGTGAATCTTGATGACTCCCAGAGGAGGGAGAGGATGAGGAGGCAAAGACCATGATTGCTATCAGCTGCTGGAGGGAACATCCCAGCCACATCCCAAGGTATCACATGGTGCCTGGAGGGAAGAAGCCAGGAGAGATGCTAAGGACTGGTTAGTTAGTGAAACACCTTTGTGATCACAGGCAAGCCTGGCCGAGACTGCTAGGACATTATCTGGAGAAGACAATGGTGGTGAAACAGGTTAGAGGTTGTGGTGTTTGGGGTTTTTTTNCATGCAGAAACCTCTGTGGACAAGTAACAGCCACAGCTCTTATCACTAGGGCCATAAACTGTGACTCTCTCTGATACTATTCCACAAAAGACCCCCAAAGCCCCACATGGCAGAAGTGATTAGCAGCGTGTGACAGGTCTGTAGAAAATCCTGCTGAGTCCATGTGCAGAGCCCTATGCCATAGCACACCTTTCTAGCCTAAGCTTACAGGTGGCAGAATGAAATGAGATGGTGCACTACATGTACTCAGCAGAAAAAGATCACACCTCACAGACAGTCAGAATAACTTTGCTCTGTAAATATTCACTATTTTAAATTTCATTTTTCAGGCTTTGGCAACACCATTGCACCCCTCTGCCTTAAAACACAGTGTTCACAAGAACCAACCCGCTGGTGGGGCTGTGATGGGGCTTCAGCTGCAGACACGACTATGTAGCATCAAGCTCCAAAGAGTGGTTTGTCACGCTGCCATCAGCACTTTCTTGCTACATGGGATGTCTGGACAGGTAGGACTCTGGCACTGGGCTCTGGCAAGCAGCAACCTGCAACTGCAGCTTTTTCCAGAGCTCCAGAGTAATTCAGTGCAAGGCAAGGATTGGCTGCACCGAGAGAAGCAGGACCAAGGCACCAGAGGTGGGCTCCTCCTCGCTTCAGATTTGTAGCTTGGTCCTCCTTGTCCACTCGAGCATTTCCCCCAAAAGCCACCTGGCAGTCTCCTGGAGTCCCCACTGCACATCAGAGAACTTTTGCTCATAAATTAAAGGATAGAGCAAGCTAGCTGGGGCTGGATCTGGATGGAGCAGGATGCTGTTATTTATAACATGGCAAGGATGAGGAAGGTGGTTAAGGAGTTCAGGCCAAAGAATACACTTCATAACAGCAGAGAAGGAATTAATGGGCCATGAGGTGGAAAGAATAAAATAAAATCCTAGCATTGAGAACTATGCTTCCTGATCTAACTTTGATAAAGCCACAGTGAACAAGATTGAAACTATCTGGGCCAATGAGTGTCCTGTGGAGAGCAGCCCAATATGCCTAAGGCAGCTATGATGGGTAGGAAAGGTGACATTCCAAGCAAGATAAGGGTTTGCTGAAGTTGGTCTCTCTCATGATTCCGTTCAGGCATTGCCTAGAAGATGCTGATCCTGAGTTCAGAGCCTGCAGACCACTCGATTTTTCCACTTCTGATATAGTGCAGTAGATAATCTGTGTTCTGTCACTAGCACCACTGGTGTAAAAACACATTCAGAGAAAGAAAAACACTTCTGACTTTAAGATGGAATTGAGTTCTGCCACACACAGGCGAATCTTTGTTAAAGTTGGGAAGATGATAATGAAAGGAAACATTAGCAGAGAAAAGAATAAGATAAAAAAGGCTTTGAGGTCTGCAAAGTATTGTGGAGCTATGTCAGAATGGCTTTAAAAGAAGACTAAAAGAGAGAAATTAGTAGGAAATTAAGAAATGGAAGGGAAATACTTGCAGGTAAGGAGAAAACGGCAGTTTAGGATTTAAAGGAAGAGAGACAGAAAGAGAACAACCCACGAGAAAAACTAAAACCAGAAACGGTTGGAAGGGAGTTACCATGTTAAAGGGAGAGCATGAAGAAAGCCTTTAATATTCGGACTAGCAAAGTGTATTTTATTTTTTCATGGTTCGTCTGGATTATTTTTTGCTGGCAGCTGCTGAGGGTCCCATTGCTGCACATTCCCCTCCCNAATAAAACAATCTGCAGCTGCCACAGTATTGCAACATTAAAGATGAAGGTTCAGCGCCAATTATCTCTCTGGCCAGTGTGAGTACTCTGCTGGGTGTTTCCTGAAAGAGGTAACACTCGGGATAAGGATAATTAAGCCATCAACAGATAAACAGAGATTTGTCAGCTTCCACATCCAGAGCAGTCGCTGCAGGCGAGGGTGCGTCACCG
>VYXC01006602.1:872528-1046808 GCA_013397175.1 Platysteira castanea
GCTCTTATCACTAGGGCCATAAACTGTGACTCTCTCTGATACTATTCCACAAAAGACCCCCAAAGCCCCACATGGCAGAAGTGATTAGCAGCGTGTGACAGGTCTGTAGAAAATCCTGCTGAGTCCATGTGCAGAGCCCTATGCCATAGCACACCTTTCTAGCCTAAGCTTACAGGTGGCAGAATGAAATGAGATGGTGCACTACATGTACTCAGCAGAAAAAGATCACACCTCACAGACAGTCAGAATAACTTTGCTCTGTAAATATTCACTATTTTAAATTTCATTTTTCAGGCTTTGGCAACACCATTGCACCCCTCTGCCTTAAAACACAGTGTTCACAAGAACCAACCCGCTGGTGGGGCTGTGATGGGGCTTCAGCTGCAGACACGACTATGTAGCATCAAGCTCCAAAGAGTGGTTTGTCACGCTGCCATCAGCACTTTCTTGCTACATGGGATGTCTGGACAGGTAGGACTCTGGCACTGGGCTCTGGCAAGCAGCAACCTGCAACTGCAGCTTTTTCCAGAGCTCCAGAGTAATTCAGTGCAAGGCAAGGATTGGCTGCACCGAGAGAAGCAGGACCAAGGCACCAGAGGTGGGCTCCTCCTCGCTTCAGATTTGTAGCTTGGTCCTCCTTGTCCACTCGAGCATTTCCCCCAAAAGCCACCTGGCAGTCTCCTGGAGTCCCCACTGCACATCAGAGAACTTTTGCTCATAAATTAAAGGATAGAGCAAGCTAGCTGGGGCTGGATCTGGATGGAGCAGGATGCTGTTATTTATAACATGGCAAGGATGAGGAAGGTGGTTAAGGAGTTCAGGCCAAAGAATACACTTCATAACAGCAGAGAAGGAATTAATGGGCCATGAGGTGGAAAGAATAAAATAAAATCCTAGCATTGAGAACTATGCTTCCTGATCTAACTTTGATAAAGCCACAGTGAACAAGATTGAAACTATCTGGGCCAATGAGTGTCCTGTGGAGAGCAGCCCAATATGCCTAAGGCAGCTATGATGGGTAGGAAAGGTGACATTCCAAGCAAGATAAGGGTTTGCTGAAGTTGGTCTCTCTCATGATTCCGTTCAGGCATTGCCTAGAAGATGCTGATCCTGAGTTCAGAGCCTGCAGACCACTCGATTTTTCCACTTCTGATATAGTGCAGTAGATAATCTGTGTTCTGTCACTAGCACCACTGGTGTAAAAACACATTCAGAGAAAGAAAACCACTTCTGACTTTAAGATGGAATTGAGTTCTGCCACACACAGGCGAATCTTTGTTAAAGTTGGGAAGATGATAATGAAAGGAAACATTAGCAGAGAAAAGAATAAGATAAAAAAGGCTTTGAGGTCTGCAAAGTATTGTGGAGCTATGTCAGAATGGCTTTAAAAGAAGACTAAAAGAGAGAAATTAGTAGGAAATTAAGAAATGGAAGGGAAATACTTGCAGGTAAGGAGAAAACGGCAGTTTAGGATTTAAAGGAAGAGAGACAGAAAGAGAACAACCCACGAGAAAAACTAAAACCAGAAACGGTTGGAAGGGAGTTACCATGTTAAAGGGAGAGCATGAAGAAAGCCTTTAATATTCGGACTAGCAAAGTGTATTTTATTTTTTCATGGTTCGTCTGGATTATTTTTTGCTGGCAGCTGCTGAGGGTCCCATTGCTGCACATTCCCCTCCCTCTGTGGAGGGCAGCCAAACACTTCTCTTTGAGGATGATGAATGTGCAAAACAGTTTTGAACGCTTCAACTTTCAACAAAGCATTCTCCAAAGCTCCCTTCTGCCTTGGGCAGCCTCAAGCCCAAGCCTCCCTGGTGGAAACCTGGCAGCTTTGTAGGCTTCCGTGAGCTCCTTTTACAGATTGGTCCATTATTAATGCTGGAATATAGATACTGGGATTGAAATAAGTGAGAATCAGGCAAACTTTCCTTGCAAGAAGGAGAGATGTAATCTACTCCCTCCTTGCATGTGCTGTGCTCCTCCTTGCAGATGGGTGGGCAGGGATGTCAGCTCTGACAGATCTAGAGCAGCTTCTATATGGGACCCTCCAAAACCTGCTGTAGCTGATGGAAACTCCACCACTCACTTTAATGTGATGTGGTGTGGCCCTGCAAGGCTCACGGCCCTGAAAGTCACACCCACTTGCACCCAGCGTCCTCTTCAGGGAATCTGAAAATATTGGGAAAGTTGTGAAGTTGAAAAACAACCTAATCCTTTTAAATATTTTCCTGAGTAAGGGGAGGCCTTTTCCAAGCCTAAAAGAAGTATTGAAAAGAAAAGCCTTTCTCAGAGGTAATTTTTATTCAGCCCAAACAGTGTCACAGTAAATTTTTCAAAAGCTTTAAGCATATAAGTCTCATCTGACTTCAGAAATGAGACTTAACCAGTTTTTTGCCCTTCAGCCACATCTCTAAGGAGGTCTGAACTCCTTTAAGGAAGGTGTGAAAATGGGGTTCTAAACACTCTTTTAAAATCAGAGTTATGTGTAAGAGCTGCCATGTCACAGGACTGACACTAGACATGGATTTAAGCAAGACTTACAGCCCACAGGTCTGAACTGGGAACTCTGCACTCATTTTCTGGCAGCAATCGACATGAGATACAAGCCATGCTGTGCTAGAAAAGATGAGCACGCTTGACTGGAGCTCTAGAAGAGTGAGTACTAATGAGACTGATCTATGAACTTCATAAGAAGCTTATTCTCCCAGACCACAAGCAGGTTGTTTGGAAAAACACCTACTAACTGAGTGAGGCTGGGAAAAGACTGTTTTGAAGCTCTGCCACTGCAGAGATTCCCTCAGAATCATCTTGTATCCGGCAGGGCAGGAGGTGGAGAGCCCATGTGGACATTCAGCAGCAACTGTAGTCTCCCAGACTCTGGACATGCTGACACAGGTTTGAATGTCCCTGCCTTGGCTGCTATGTCCTGAAGACATTTGCTTGCATAAATAAATTTCAAATTAGACACCACTGAAATTCCTCAAGCTCCTTCCAGGGCTGCCAGGACTGCAGGATGAAGCCCTGAATGAAAGACTGCTGTGCAAGAATATCATCAACCAGTGGAGTTTGACCAGGCATCTCTGGCAGGGACAGCATTGTTTTTGATGTATTTCTTGGCTACCAGCAATGCCATCTCCTCTGCGAGGCATAGACAGGATGCTTTCATTTTCAGAAGTCCCAATTAAAAAAAAAAAATATTTACTTCATATATTCATGTAATTAACTAGACATACTGTCTATCCCAGGAAATCCGTGGGATTTCCTAAAGAGCTCTGCTACTTAATCCATTGTAAATGGTGGGGAATCTGCAGCTGTAGTGTTAATTATAAATGATGTAATTTTCAGGAAGTGTCAGGATGAAGCACAGTCACTGCCATGCTAGCACCCAGCACATAAATATCCCAGTGTGCTCGTTTTTCCGTGTGTGCTTCAGATTAGACTCTGAAATTCCAGGCCTTGGTTCTTATGCTGTTAACACTGTGTGAGTAAAGTTACTCAGCTGAGGATGCTTCAGAGTAGCTCGTCCTGCAGGTACGAGCTGGAAAGATCAGCCAGCGGCTTGGAAATGTGTAGTGCAAACAAGTGAAGAAAACAAGTCTGCATAAGCATAGAGACTTGCATACCTCACTTTATTTTCTCTGCTAAAGTACAGGATGACAGACATGATGTCTTGATGATTGCTGGACTTTGTTGGATGCAGGCTGGGTGTTCTGCCTGGGGTAACCATAGGGTTTATAACACCAATCACAGGGTGTAAAGCACCCTGACCCTGGTGACTGTTTGGTCCTAATGGTCCTAATGAACTATGCTGAGAGTGTTTACACAATGATATTTCATCTTCTCAAGGCCTGTAATGTGAACTGTGGACTCCTACTACCCTAAGGATAGTATATCTGGTACTACTGCTAGGCTAGAGAAAATAACCTTTCTTCTACTCAGTTTGCTTTAATTAATGTCAGAGTTGAGCTGCACCACTTTTTTTTTTCATATTCTGTAACTTGTTGAAACCTTAATCTTTTGGGTGAACATTTTCTGTGCCAGATGAATACCTCAGTCTGATTCTGGAGGGATGTTTCTGGCTGTTCAGCTCTTTCTATGACTTTTTTTCCCGTGAAAGACATAACACCACTGAATGCATGAAACTAGATTTTCTACATAACATTAATCACTGTCTGGTTGTGGTTCTCCTTCCAAAATGCAAGAGGAAAAAAAAAAAAAAAAGTGGTGCAACTCCACTCTGGCTTCTGTGAAAAATACCCAGATTCAGCTAAATTATAAATCCTTGGAAAATCGCAGTTTGGACACACCTGGCAGAGGCTTCTAAGTGTGGCTGCTGATCTCTTTGATGTTTCAGTCTGTGGAGACTTGTGCTCTGGTCTATCTACGGCTGCAGGGACTGAGTGGGAAGTTTCTGGCAATGCTCTTCTTGGTGCCTCCTGGTACAGCCATGCAGACTTGTGCTCTGGGTCAATGACCTCCTGGATCCCAAGCGATGAGAGGAAGGAACCTGGCCTTTATTTATGGAGTTGGCATAAACAAGTGGACTAAAGCAGCCTGCAGTGAAAGACTGGAACTGGGGACTTGCAGTGGAGAAGATAATGGGGCCTCACTGTAGGAAACCTGGTCTGGGAGTTGGGTTTGGAAACTGAGGCTGGGAACTGCTGGGATGAAATGTGGGCAACAGCTGGACAAGGAATATGGGGGAGATGGTGCTGAAGAGTGAAAAATGGCCTATCAGGGATGGAGACCAGGAACGAGGGAGCAGGGAGCCTGGGACATGGAACTTGGGTGGTGGCACAGGGAAGATGACAGAGGAGGTTGGCTCTGGGGAGTAGAATGCTGGGGTTGTGCTTCTGAGATCCAACACAACTGAAGGGAAGCCCAGGATGCCGTGAAAAGCAGTATGCACTCATGTAATGGAAGCATGTGATTATGTCAGGAGGGACTTGCACAGTCAGCCTTAATTTGGGTGTTTTCTAATTTTCAATGCTTATGTTTGTAACCTCAATTTTCTTTATGATGGAGCTTTTTTCAGTGACAGGATTACCTGTACTTACTCTGTAGAGAGCTGGTGCCAAAGGGCTATCATGGTGCTTTATGCAAGGCCTGAACAGTGCAGTAGCTGTTGCACTTAGTAAATGATGATGAAATATCGTTGTGCCATTTATTTGTGGTGCTGTTTGTATTTGAGGACTGTAATTCTCTTAAAACTCATCTACTTCAGAGGAGAATGAATTAATATGGATGATTGAGGGGCTGTCTAACTAATGGACTTTCAATATAGTTAGTGCCCAGCAATGAATTCAGGGTTGCTTTGGATAACAGAAGAGTTTGGGTTTTTAAAATAATCGGGCTTTGGTAATTGAAATTCACTGATGTGGAAATATTTTGCACATATATGTTTTCTCTTTTGCTTAATATACAGTGAACTATTAATTATTAAGAAGATACAGGCATGACTCAGTACAGCAAAAAACAAAGATTTGATTCCTGTAAGTGTATTTTTCTAAATATCGCCTTGTGATGGGATAAGGGGAGAGAAAAGTGCAGCTCTGGAGATAATTGCCAGAGCTTATAAACAACCCCTCCCTTTCATTTCGTGACAGCTGCAGCAGCAGAGACAATATCCAGGACTGTACAGAGAGCAACTGCTGCGGTAGCACCCCTGGTGTGTTTATCCAGCTCTCTGTACTGGCAGTAAATGTTCAAGATGCAGCAGGAGACAGCCCTGAGTGCCCGGCTGATGCTGCCCCTGCTTTGAGCAGGGGGATGGAGAGGAGGATCTGCAGAAGTCCCCTTCCACCGCGGCCGTGCTGTGCTGACATGGGTAACACACCTCAGGCACACCCGCACATGCTGCCCAGAGGCAGGCAGTGACACTGTGCCACAGGTGGCACCCTGGTCGGTGGGATACAGCCTTTGTGGCTCCTCCAAGGTGACTCACTGAGACTAGTCTGGGCCACCACTTTGAAGGAAGCAAAGGGATGTGTCAGCAGACCCAGGTGGTCTCCAAGATTGGGAGCCTCCGGGGGCTCTTTGCACTGCCTATCTCTGGGCACTAAACTTCAGTGCAGCAAGCTTTTCCCCTATCTTATCTGTGGAGGGAGATTAGCCCAGGCAGAAAGAAGGTGACTCAGAGCATGGATTTCTGCTCTGAATCATCTCCAGGGACATCTCCCCTTTGAGTGTAAAGGCAGTCAGCTGGTACTGAAGGAGCAACTTCCCTACGTTTTGTACTAAGAGATGTCAAATCACCTGACATGTCAATGCAGGATGAGAGAGTTGGGATTGTTCAACCTGGAAAAGAGAAGGCTTTGGGATGACCTAGCCTTCCAGTACCTGAAGGGAGCCTACAAGAAAGAAGAAGGGTTTTTACAAGAGCGTGTAGTGACAAGACAAGGGGGAATTAATTCAAAGTAAAAACCAGTAGGTTTAGATTGGAAATGAGGAGAAAGTTCTTTGCTGTGAGGACGCTGAAGCACTGTAACAGGTTTCCCAGAGATGCTGTGGATACCCCATCCCTGGAAGTGTTCAAGGCCAGGCTGGATGGGGCTCTGAGAGCCTGGTCTAGTGAAAGATGTCCCAGTCCATGGCAGGTGGGGTTTGGACAAGATGATCTTTAAGGTCCCTTCCAACCCAAACCATTCTATGGTTCTATGATCCTATGATTCAATATTAAGGTCATAATTAATATATAAGCACTTACAAATTATTACTATCAGGAGAAAATTATTGATCAAATTTCTGTACCCAACCCAAGGACAAAAAGTGGGCTGAATGGCACACAGGTGAATAGAGAATTTGTTGCTTTCCTAAGGTAGGCACATTGACCACGTTCTCCTGCTTGAAGCCTTTAATGTTAACAAAGGGGTGAAGGGTCTCCTCTTAAATTTAGGGTGGAGTTCTTTTCTTTTTCAAGGGAGACTGGAGTTTCACAGCAATTTATTAAACTGAGTTACCACAAATATGCATCCTTTTTACGTGCCTGTTTTCAGGTTAGTGACCTGGAAAAATACTCACTCTGCTGAATCTTTTAAAGCATGCAATAAAACACAGTTTTATGAAAGAGAACAAGGGATTGTGTATGAGCCTGTCAGATTTCAATGAGCCAAAATGTTCATCGTAATTTTATCACAGGATATCAATATGAGAAGTGACAATTACCTGTGATCAGCAGGGCTTGAAGCTGTTTCCACCAATAGATGCTTTTTAATCACTATGGGCTGTACTTTTATCTCACAGTTTTAGGCAACAGCCTTCTGCAAAGCTTTTGTGCCAGGTGTGAGGTTTGACCGGCCCTGACTCAGTAGTGATTTTAATGGTCAATGTAATTTTTCCCCCTTAGTCCCAAAGCTCTGAGACCATAGAAATCTTCTTTTTTTTCCACTGAAAGACATTACGCGAGCAGGGGATATGATGAAGTTTGGTTAGGTACTGCTGTCTCATGCATGTGTGCTCGCTGGCTGCTGGACTGAAGGGAAAAGTGCTGAACTCTCCCAGCCTCTTGCCTGGGGAGGGTTCAAAGAAGCTTCTTGCCCCCATTCCCTCAAAGAAGATTTCTTTGGCCCGTTAATGATTTAATAAACGACAACAACAAAAATTAGGGACATTACTGTCTCTGATTTCTCCTCCTCTGACAGCTTGGCCAACTGTTTCAAAAGCAGCTGAAAGAAAACAGGAAGATAGAAAGATACACAGACAGTGAGATGATATATAAACTTTGTTTCTCTAGGAAACTGGGCTAAAAAGAGTTCCTAGGCTTCTTAATAACAGAATAAACATTGGAAATATGATTTAAGCCTCTGGTGTTGACTCAGAAATGAAAAGGAATGGATCCCGCATGTGCTGATTATTTTTAAAATGCTCACAAGCTCCCATAAAACCATTCGGTTTTATGATTATTCGGTGACTTGCTCCTGGAACTGAAAGTTTTGACACTGAGGTCTTACATACATATTGTGTATTAGAGGTCTCTTAGGTGATCATAATGGAGAAACCAGGAGTGAGTTACCTTTGCTACGGTGTCCCAGTGCTACCCCAGCACTTGTAGGGATCGCTCCTATTGTTCCTGTGAAGGATGGGTGTTCCCAGCTCCCTAGTACTGGGTATGCTTGAGTGAGTGTGTCTGATAGCAATTTGCTCTCATTGACTGTTACATATGATGTGCTTATAAAAATAGGTGGAAAAATTCAGATGGGAATTAAAAAAAAAGGTCCCCATATCCACCCAGACTGGTGAGAGAATAGCAAAGGGCAGAAGAGCACAGCTGCCTTTGCATGGCCCAGCGCAGGGCTGTACTTTCCTCTGTCTTTCCACGCCTCTGGCACTGGATGAACCCTTTTGATCCTTTTTATTCAGGTAGGAACTGAAAAGGGCAGTACCAAAGAACTTGCTGCCTTTTACAAATCCATCTCCTAGTGAAAAGTTTTATCGAAATAAACCATGTGAAGCAATCTGAAGATGAAATCTATTTGTCTTTCTTTTTTTCCCCCCAAGACTATTGCTGGGAACTTTTCAAGGTTTCCTCCCCAGAGACTTACAGACTCTTCTCATAACAGGTGCAGCCTGGGGGACGATGGCAGCAATCCATGGATCCTCCTGGGAATAATTACCTTTTCCAGTTTCCCTCATCTGCTGCATCCCTCTAGTAGCACTTCTGCCAGGAGCTGTGCATGTAATCCACTCAGCAGAGGGAGTCAGATGCTAAAATCTGCGGTAGCCCCTCTAGGACTAGGACCTTGTATTTGTATGTGGGATCTGCAACACGTGCTTCTTTGCTGTCTGCTTAACCCGGCTGGGGGTGTATGGGGTGTCCTGGTCTCAGCTGAGCTGGCTAAACTCTGCTGTAATGATACAATCACAGCAGCAACAACAGCAATATTGAGTCATTGTGTAAATGCTCTTCAGCACTGCACTGCGAGATCCATCTCAGCGAGCGTGGCATCCTTTTCTACATCTGTATAGCCCCCTGCCTTACTGGTGGACATCATTTGCAGCAGTGCTGACCAGTGCAGAGTTGGAGGGACATTTGGTTCCATTTTGTAATGAGTTTTCCTCCCCTGAGTCCATGGAGATCTGGTACCATAGCATTACTTGTAGGCACCAGCTGCCACTTGTTTTCTGAGGAAAAGGGGAAAATGACCCAGGGAAGAGTAGGGACTTGGTGCACAGAGGCATATAAGGAATTGTGCCTCCCAAACCTGGTGCGTCTCTTCAAAAACAGGATGTTACACAAATGCCTGATGTGAATTTGGCATAAGCATCTTCTTAAGTTGTAAAAACAACTGTACAGTCCCCCCTCCAGCATCCCAAAGGCTTTTTCTGAACAAAATCTGTAGAACCTTGAGTGGCCAGAGTGGGAAGGTGTGGGTCACAGCAGGTGCCACGGGCCATGGCCCATCCCCAGGAGCAGAGGGAAGGATGGCAGGAGGCTCCTGTCCCTTTAAGGGACACCTCAGAAGAAGCAATTCGGATGTTTGCTCTTCAGATTACGCAGCTGGGCACTGGTGGGGGGTGGAGGCGGGGAGAGTGGCAAAATATTTCACACAGTCCTTCCAGCTGATCAACAGAGAAGCGAAAGTCAGCCGCATGTGCTAAAATGATGCCTGTGGTGTAAAACACATCGTGAGAGGTCAGAGATGATAGTGACTAATACTTCACACGAAGAGGGGACCAGACTCAAACTGATGGCTGAAATTTGACCTATTTGATTTCTCCTGTGTTATCCCAATTATTTCATTAGGAATTTTTGAATCGAGAAACACCGTGGGATGTAAAAATCTGCTTCAAACATTCATTGTGAGAATGGTAATTGAGTTTTAAATATTTATGGCAGAACCTGGAGTTGTACTAGTGAATGCATTATAGACTCTCCCTAGTGGTAAGCCTGGCTTGCTGGAGACCTTGCGCTGCAAATAGCCCCAGTACAGTGAAGAGGGGGGAAAGGAATTTTATTTTGTGAATATGATTCATTTAGCTGATTACAGAGGGCTTACTCCTTCATAGGCTACACTTTCAGCGTGGAGCTATAGGATATGAGGAGGAGAAGGATGTTCTAACCAAACCTGGCACCTGGATAACCTACAGGTCTGTTTTCACACCACTTGCGGCTGTTTGCCCCCCCAAAACCACTGGATCTGCAAAAAGATCAGGCAGTGAGGAGTGAAAGACTCCTGCCTAGTGTTGCCACTCGTAGCTCTTACCGCTTGGCATTACTGATCCCACAGGAGACGCTAGAAGGTACATATGCATTTTTTCTTCTACTGCTGATGGAAATAGGATTGTTTTCTCTGCAGGGAGAGCAGAAACGAGTCTGTGGTCCTGTGCTCTGTTGCTGGCATAGGCCTTGGTGCAACGGATAAAAACGAGGCCTTATTCCCTCACCCGGCCCTGGGTCTGCTGTGATAAGACAACACACCACATGTACATTTTACTTTAATGTGCACTACTAATACAGCTCTAAGCCTCCAGCTGAGACTGATGGTCCTCAAGGCACTCGAGGCAGAGAATCTGCCCCGCGCGGGGTGTCCGGCAGCCGCGCGTTCCCCGCGGGAGCGGCTCCGGCGGGTGCGCGGGGCAGGCGCCGCTCTGTCCCGCGGGGAACGCGCTCAGGTGCAGCTGTCCCTCACCTTGGGCCAGGTGGCACAACGAGCTGCAGCTTAAAGCCGCAGAGCCCTTCCTCAGCACTGAGGAACCCCCCGGCCGCCGCATCGTCCCTCTCCCCGCTGGCGAGGCCGGGTGGCACCGTGCAGGGCACGGCGTGTCCGCGGCTGCCGCTCCTGCGAGGCCGCCCCGCGACGGAGCAGCGGCCGGCCCCGGCTGGGGCGGGGTGGGGCGCACCGGGGTCCGGGGCGGCTCCGGCGCTCCNCGCGATGCGCGATGCGCGGTGCAGGTGAGCGGCCGAGCAGCGCCCGCGGCCGCGCCGCGTCCCGCGAGGGCGGCGGGCGGGCGCCGAGGTTACTTCGAAACCCGGCGGGGTCGCGCCTGCAGCGCACCAGCGCTGTTCCGAGCGGAGGAGGCTTATCCGTGTGCTTTGCGAGCAAGTAAATCCAGATAACTTAGAGACGGGGTCTGGTGGGATCCTTTGTTCCAGAGGGAGGGTCGGTGGTGGTTTTGCGTTGGTTTGGTTTTTTTTTTGGTTGATTTCCCTTCCTTTCCTTTTGCCGGCAGTTAGCGGAGAAGATACGCGGTAACTCGGGTGCTGTCATTAAGTGCCAGACATCTCGCTGGGCTCTTAGAAAAAGGCTTTAATTATTTTTTTAACCAGCCAGGAGGAGAGGCGTGAAGCCCCCTTCCCAGGTAGGATCCCCCCTCTACAGAGCGGCAGCGCTCAGGGTTCCTTACGGCGTTAGATGCCGTCTCCCAGCTGAGGTCGAGCTGCCAAAAATGTGATTTACGGACCCTGCCGACATCCGTCACCCAAGCGCTTTGTTCCGACACGCCGTCCGGTGGAGGGACTTCTCCAGGAGCAGCTCTGCCTCTCCTAAAATGTGCATACACTTAGGGTATGTGCACCGGGGTACCAGCCGGGGAGGCATTAAGAGTGTGTGTTTGTGTAATAGGTGTCTTACCAAAAAAAACAAAAAGAAAGGCAAATGGGCTTTTGATAAGGTCCCATTAATTGAACTGCAAACATAGTAATTCCTCTGCGCTTGTTTGTTCACTGAAACTCTTCCTCCTCCTCATCGATATCGAGGTTTTGGTTTTGTTCGCTTTTTATTTTTGTTTTCAACTAGTACGTTTTAGAGAGCTTTTGATACAGATTTACGTAGATTTTTTGGCTGATTTAGGCTGTTGGAAATTATTTGTAGCCGTTCAACTTAAGATGAGTATGAAGGTCCTGTTCTCAGCCTTTCTGTACCACAGGCCTTTTTGAACTGCCCAGCGAGCCTGCACTAATGTAGAGCCTATGGGGTGACAGCAATGGCAATTAAGGAAAAAAACCCTTCTGCTGAAAACTATTCTTGGCTATGTAACAGTGTGCGACTGGATTTCAGCCTCTTACTAGCTGCATGAAAGGTGAAATGTAAAAGTAGTCCTGGCTGAGGAGTGCAGAGCTGGGACAGCCTTGTGCTGCTGCTGGCCGTGGCACTGATGCCACTGGCATGCCCATGGCTGCTGGGACGGGGCTCTGTGGAAAATTCCTGCTATGCAGAAGCTGGCAATACAGTTAAAAAGCCCAAGCCTCTGGCTTAAAGCTGTGAGGTCTCTCAGAGGGTTTGGACAGCTGGCCAGGTATGTGAAGACAAATGAAAATGATATCTGGTTTTTTGCTGCTTTTCTGGGGGAAGAAAGT
This sequence comes from Platysteira castanea, assembly GCA_013397175.1. NCBI lineage: Eukaryota > Metazoa > Chordata > Aves > Passeriformes > Platysteira > Platysteira castanea. Next base: position 884,824 of record VYXC01006602.1, read on the forward strand.
TGGTTGGACCACACCTGATGGAAGTTTTGTATGCATGTTGTGAAGTCTTCTTGGGAGTACTGGGCAGTGCTGTGAGATACTCATATTAGAAATGCCAGGAAGACAATAAATATTATTTTGGCCTTAATATAATGTGTTTAAATTATACATGGAAATGCAAGAACTCAGAATGAGCCTCTCATCCAAAGACCTCCTGTGGCTTAGCAGAGTGCCCAGGGAATGAGCAGGTAGATGCTTCTGGGTGCTGGTCACCCTTCCCCGAGGGACTCCCTTGGTCCTTCAGTTTTGCCAAAATCCGTGGATATGTTTTTTTCATACCTGTTCCTGGCTCCAGTTCAGGGTTCTCACTTTGACCCCTCGATGAGCTAGATCAGAAACTCCATCAGCTGCAGTCCGATGGAGGCTTCAGCACAGTTTTAACTTCAGTAGTGTGAGTTGCCCCGGTGAAATTAGAGGGATACTTGGAAGCAAGCTTGCACATAAAGATTTAAAGCTCAGGGCTGCCTCTCATAAGCTTTCCAGAGTGTGAACTGTACATCATTTCCTTGCGTGAGACTGAGAACAAATGGCATATCGTGTTTGGGTTCCATCCAGAACAGCTGACCATACCTGGGACCAGTACTGGCAAAGCAGGAGCACTGGTGCTTCTCTGCTGGAGTTTTATGGAGCATTAGTTTGTGCTTGGGGCTTGAAGTCTTGCTGGAAGCTAATGAAGCTTATACTCCTAAATGCTCAGGCCATCCTTTTGAGCAGAATTTAGTTTTCTAAGTCAGTGAAATATTTTTCAGTCTGTGACCCCAATCAGTTGATGGGGCCTGGAGGATACAGGTCTAGAGGTATGAATGGATCTAGGTGATGCCCTGGTCAGTTGACAGGACTCTACCGAAGACCTGGTGATTTGTGGTTCTGACCCATATAGCTGTTGACTTTGGGATCTGGCCTAGGGATACAGCCTTTTTAAGAAGAGTGTTCTTATATTGCCTTTTGTAAACCTGTGTTTATTTGTCAGCCAGTTCTTCAGCCCCCTTCCGTACATCAAGTAGAAGATACTCAGGCAAGTAATGTCACTGACTTGAGTGTGGTTATTTAGCTGAGTAAATGGTGTGCAATCCGAGTTCAAAGCAGTTGATTTTGGGTGTGAGTGCTCTTTTTGTGGAGTATGTGGGAAACTAATTTCCAAAGCCTGGGATCTTGGCATGCCTTAAATTTTCTCCTGTTCTTATGCTTTGCCTCTATCCGGTGGGTGGGTGGGCTGGAAGTCAGATGGGAGGCTGGGCTTTCCTCCCCTCTACAGAGAGCAGCTCTTCAGAGAAATTCCACAGCTGTTTCTGAGTCTGTCTGGAGCTGCCTTCTTGCTATGTCGCTGCTGTTTCCTCCTGCTGTGCTGTGGTCTGCGAAGGGAGCAGACAAGTCCTTGGAACTGATGTAGCTCTGTAGCATGATCTGTCATGTCGAGCAGGATTAGAGGAAGCCCTCCCGGCCCTCATCAGTGCAGCCTCTCCCTAGGTCCTGGACTGTCCAGGGCTCAGCATTCACTGGTGTGACTGCAGCAGAGCTGCCCCCTGCTTCAGAGGCACCGATGGTGGCCAAGCACCAACAGCATGGGTTAAGGGATGCTGGGGATGACAAGGAGAAGGATGCTGAAGTCTCTGGGATGAATTCATTTCCAGAGTTGTGAGGGAGAGATGAGCCTCAGCTGCTTTCACACTGAGATCTGAGTGATAGTCCTTCAGCCCTGACAAAGCATTTCACCCCTTTCAGATGCAAATTATCTTGCTCTGTCTGTTTTTCTGCTGCAGAAATTACCCCTTCAGAGTAACTCCTAGAGGTAAATAAACTTGAAATTTGCCCCTTCCCACTCCAGATGTGTAACATCTGGGTAGTTACAGAGCTGAACTGCACTGTAAGCTGTGCAGCTCACAGGCTGGATTGAGCAAAGCGTTGTTTCCTGGGATGTAAGAGAACATGGAAACACCACTAATCAAACATCATAGTTCTCATCTGGTTTTATTTTATTTCATATTAACTTGTTTTCTCCAGGAAATGGGAGCTGTTTGTCCCCTGTTTGGCCAGTTTCAACCAGATTGCACCAATGGTTGGCAGTCTGGAAGATCACTAATTTCCCACTTGTGTTTGTTAAGAGTAGTGGGTGTCTGGGAAATCTTTGAAGCAGTGCTCTCTGATGAAAACTAGAAACTGCTAGAAAACTAGAAAACTGTTTCTTGTACTTTAGGACTCTGCCTGGCAGCAGCTGCCCAGCCAAGCACTGCGTGTGTGGTGGTCAAACACGCAGCGCCTCTGTAGCCCTGGCCAATTTCCAGGGTGCGCGTGGCATCCAGGGCAGTGTCCGGTGTGAGGTAGCATTGAAGGGAGCTGCAGGGGCAGGAGGGCAGGGGACACAGATGTCCCACAGATGACTCCTGTTTGTTACTCCTCCTTGCAGCATGGCTACCTGTACCCTCTGGTTTGTAAAGCTAAAGTCACCTGAGGTTTAGGAAGGCTTGTGGGTTGACAGCCATAGCTTGGACAAGGTTGCTTTCTTTGACCTCCAGGACACCTTGAGCTGAACAGGGGTGAGCATTGGAGCAGAGGGGAATGTGCACCCTGGGCAGGACTGAGGCAGAGGTGTGTGCGCATGGGCAAACTCGCACGTGTGCAATGGCAGTATGATAATCTGGGTGTTCAGCGGCGCCATCCTGTTGAATTCAGTGATAATTTGACACTGATAACATTCAGTGCTGTATGTTTCTCCCAAAGTAGCTTCTGTGAGTGGATCCAGCCTTGGATTTCCCCACAGCCCTCTCCCCAGAGTTACTTTAGGTAGGTGTGCACTTGGGCTGAGGTGGTGCTGTGAGATGTCAGGGACATGCTTGTATGTTGCTAAGCATCTCAATATAGATGCAGCTGGTCTGGCATGAGTGTCTTGAGGGGTCTGCCTCTGAAATCTGGACACTGATGTACTAAGAAAAGCAGACTTACCCTCACCCAGGCTGTGTCTGTCCTAGACAGCATAGCTGTGCTGATGTGGTGAGTCCAGACTTGGTCTGAAGGAAAAGACAAGCATTGACAGCAGAAATAGGAGTGTCAGAGGTGTCGAGCATTTGTGGGATGCACATGCAATTCCTCATCTAGTGTGCGTTTTGATACCCTCTTTGTTGCTGCTGGTTGTCAGACAATGCATACCTGCTGTCCTGGGGCATAGCCATGGCCCTGCAGAGATCACCCGTGTCAGGCTCTAATGTCAAAATATTATTACCTTAGAGGGCCAAGGTAAATCTCAAACACTCATATAGATCTAGGTAAAACCAGATGCATCTCTCAGGATGAGGTGAAGGGAGGAATGGTAGAGCTGGCTCCCCATCATGGTTTATGGAGGATGTGGAGCACCAAGTCATGCCAGTGAGGTAAAATGCTATTCCCTTTCCCCACACAAAATCTCTGCCTGGGCATTTCTGGCATCCAAGTGTAATTCTCTACACTATTAGGGATATGCCACTTAGTGAAGCAGAACATCTCTTGCTTCCCTTCCTTTCCCCTCTGTGCACACCATCTCTGACCACTGGTAGCTTGGCATGGTAAATGACTCTGGTAGGTAAGAATGGACTCGGGCTTGGGCAAGGCATTGCAGGTCCCTCTTCTGAAGGTGCCGGTCACCCAAGCTTTTGTGTCAGAAATCCTGAAGCAGGCAGATGTGGGATAAAACATTGCTGTGGTATCATCTCTGCCTGTTCTTGTTAACTGTATTGTGCTACCTGTATACATTTAGGGATGGTGCAGTGCTTTCTCTGTTAGCTTTTAAACTGGACTGAGCAGGTTGCATGCCAAGAGGGAAGGATTATGTTTCCATCACCACAGTGGACTTTTCCATGGTGGAGCTTTTCCAAAAGATGTGCACTGAGAAGAGCTGGTGTGACCCGAGTGCCTGGGACACTGCAGGCTCTGACTGACTGCACCTCAGGGACTTGATAGCGCCAGGTTTTGCAGGCTCTGCTCTCTGAGGGTGGAGAAAGATAGAAGTGAAACTCGCTTTGTTAGGTACACAAGATCATGTAAAGCTTGTGGTGGTACCTGCCAGCCCCCCATAGACTAGGTGAAAACACTACTTAAAGAAAGAGAGGATGTGTGTTTGCAGTTGAGGACATACAAAGCCAAGTAAGACTTTTTTAGAGAGCATGAAGCATGCATAGGGAGCATGCTGTCAGACAGCACTGCCTCTTGCCAGCTAATACCATCTGCAAATAAAACAAGTTAGGTTGTTGCTATTGCAGCTGCTTTCCCTCACAAAGCAGGGTGACGCAGACGCTGAGAAACGTGTTGGCAATTGGCCTGAGGTTGGAGGTGTGCAGGGTAATTTACTTAAAAGACCCAATATAACAATTATCATGCAGGATGAACACATACAGCGGTAATGTTTGCTTGCCAGTTGTATTTTATATGACACTCTCTCTGAAGTTGCTCATTGACTGCATCTACCAACAAACACAGAAACATAGCCTGGAGATGATGGGCTTCTTCCCTGACGTGCAGGTAGGAGCAATAATTACACTTAAACAAGTTTTAATGTGAAGGTGGAGGGATTCAGTGGCTTGGGCAGAAGGCTCTAAGTGGGGTCATTTAGGATCCAGGCCTTGGGGAGCTTTCCTTCTGACCTTGGGCAAAGCACATCAGCTGCTCAGAGCCTCTATTCATAAAATCTGATTTGTGACAGTCAGTTTCAGAGTAGTTGATTGACACTGGTCTTGGTTTCCTCCCCTGAAACAACCCCAAAATCCCCAAATGTTTGCACATGGAATTGAAATATAAACCTCTCCCTTTCCTCTCCCTGCCCTTTTCCTCAGATAAAGGTGGAAGAAAGGAAGTTGTTCACAGCCATCTGCCGGAGGCATCCATCATATTGGGAGCAGAGGCTGCTGGTTGTTCCACATGTTATTAATGATGAAAAGATATAAACATATGATCACATAATTGTGTTGCATTTAAAGTGCTTACAAAATAATGACATCAGGAGAACAATGGCATTACAAAATCAGGTGCACAAAAGCAATGAAGTTCCAGGACTAATGTTGCAGAACTCCCCTTTGCATCTGCATTATGATACAATCTTTAATTCTGTAATTGCATCATTTTTTCCCTTTCACAGAGTCCCTTTTTCACTGGATACGTAATTGCTGCATAATTCATTTTTTCCCCCCACATTTACTTTCTGCATGTGTCTCTACGTCTATTTATTTTACACCCTACCCAGACCTTGAACTGAACAGTTGCTAATTCCTTCCTGGAGGGCTTTCTGAGGTGGAGAAGTTATTCTTGCAGCATCTCAGTTACAGGTACTGTCTTTGTTTTCATAGCTGAAGAATGAAGTCAAAGAGGAAATCAATCTCAGGTGATTTGAAACACCTTCAATTTTGGCTGCGTCAAAGAGATATTTGGGTATGATTTTATTTTCTACTCATCGCAGAGTACCTGGCATGATGTAGCAGTTCATCTGCTGGAAGCACAAGGACAGCTGACCTCAGCTGCCGGTGTCTGTAGATCAGTCCTAAATGCCTTGACTTGAGGGTGGAACCGCCCCATTAGGGGTCACCTGAAGAGAAAACTAGTTTCAGAGACTTGCTGAGCATCTTAAAAAGTTAAGTGTGGAGCCAAGAAGGAAGTAATTCCTGCCTGCAGGTGGTATGTCCAACTTCCTCGAGCAAGGTGGTTGTCTCTCTTCCTTCCTGCATTTCTTCGTTCACGAATGTTTCTGACTTTCACTGAGTGAGGCAGGGGTTGAGGGACAGCTGTTGCTTTTATCACGTAACCTTACTGTGTTTTTTTGAAAGCAGTTGATTTCCAGGGCGCAAATGGTTTGTGATCATTGAATTGGAGACAGAGACAGTGCAAATATATACAGAGGCTGGGTGAAGGTTGTATGGCCGGTCTTCAGTATGATACCTCCTAATTTTGAAGTGATCAAGTTTGCAGTCTTTGTATTAAAAAAATAACATAGCTAGGTTTAAATGTAATTTTATAACTGTGCAAAGGGAAAAGTGGGAGATAAATAAAAATTAGGCCTTGTCACATGAATCTGCAGTGGCCTGAGTCATCCAGGGAGCATAGACCTGTGGGATGTAGCATTTATTTCTAACCCATGAGATCAGGGCCTGCTGAGGAAGCACTGTGTGGCTGTGGAGGGTGGTCAGTGGCTAGAGTGGGATGACATGCTCAGCAGGTCGTCTGGTGCTCTGCTGGGGGGCTTTGCAGCCTAGAGCCGGGATACCCTCAGATCCCAGTTAAGGATGGGTAGGCAGAGTTCTGGTGCTTCCCAAGTCCTCTCTGACTTAGCTGGGTCTGTTCTGCTCTTTACTATGTGGCAGCCTACTCATCCCCTTAAACTCCTCAGTCCTCCCTCCTTTCCCTCTGTTTCTGTGCTTCCCTAACAAATGCTATCTGCTTCTCTCCATGTTTTCGGGTAACATCACTTTAGCCTATTGTTTCTGGTGGCACTTACTATTTTCCAGAGGTCCCAGATAGCCTGGTAGGGTTATGTACAATCTTGATTCCAGTGTAGATCTGTAATTTTTGCTTGTTCAAACTTGTAGGTGAAGCCCAGCCCAATACCTGTGAAGCATTTTAGAGGTTTCATCTTCCTGATTTTTAGACCAGAGCCATTACTATGGGATTCTTTGAGATCAGGCAATGGGGAAATGGCAGCTTTAGGCCAACTTTGTTTATAGCTTATATCTTAAGAATATGCTGTGTTCCATGCTGTTCCTCAGTGTTCTGTTGGATGCAGTCTTGCTTGATCTCAGCTACCTTTTATGGAGTTGAATATTACCCTGAAATTGCATCAGTTCATAGTGAGGAAGTGGTTGCTCATGCCTTTTTTCTGGAATTTAATAGCAACATGATAGTGCAAGAAAGAGTGTGCAGGTTCTAGAGGCTGAGTTTCCAGCTGAAATGCAAGTTAGTGAACTTGGCCACTTTCCAGAAGAGTGATGTCTGTAGTTCCAGCAAGTCATTAGATGTCTGCACGTCTTCTGACCAATTTACAATGAATCTTTTCCTACATCTTTATTTAGGGGAGAGGGGTGGTTAATACCAACCTCACACAGCAGCAAGAGAGGATGAAGTAGACAGTTTCTGATAGTGTTCAAATGAGCATAGCAATAGGCTTTTTTCTTGTACTTTAGGATTTTTTTCTTTTGTCTGTCTAGATGAGGAAAAGTGGATGTACCAGCAAGGAAAATAGGCTTGCCAACAAAATCGGGTCTTGGAACAGACCAGGCTGACCTGCAGTGAAACAGTTGGGATGATAATTTAAAAGTCAGAGTTATGTTCTTGGGAGTTTGTGATATAAATCATGGCCATGATCACTATAAACCATGTCAAACTAGATTAATAAAATAATGTCAGTGTCTTTAAAAGTTTCAGATGACCCAAAGGATTGTACACCTTCACAAAATAAGCCAGATGCTGAAAACTGGCACCAACTGGTTTTTCTCCTTGTGTTGCCACGGTGTGTAAGTCCAAGAGCCAGTATTTGATTACTGAACCTCTTGTATTTGAGAAGGAGAGACAATTAAAAGGAACATGGGACTGGTCTTCAGCTCTTATCTGAAAGTTCGTGGGGATACAGGGACTTTGTCTAGCCTGTGGAAGGTTACTGGGAGAAATGGGTTGTATCAATGGAGACATTTACACATCTTTAAGAGGTAGGGGAAAGGTTTTGTGTGGGGGAAAAATAAACAACAAATACCACTGCAGACCACTGGCTTAGGCATCTCCAGCCTGGAAGGTGGTGGGGGCCTGTGTGCCTCGGATTTGGTCTGCGCTTGGATAGGCTTCACTTAATCCCTGATAAAACCTTGTTCTCTGTTTTGTGTGTGTGGTTTTCTTTTGAAGTAAGCATGTTTAGGCAGACCTTCAGGCACTGTGAGTTGCCATAGCTCCCCTGGGAAAGGGGAGCAGGCTCCTCTGTGGGGTGGCCCCCGTGTTTGGTGTGCCCTGCTGGCCCCTCTCCAGCCCTGGTTTGCCTCCCTCCTCTCCTCTTCCTCACAGCATCTGCGGTCAGATCTGAGAGGCAGGGGACAGGGCTTGGAAAAAGCTGGCTCAGCAGAGGAGGTGGAGAGCCAGCTGATGCCACTATTAATGTTCTTTCAAAATTGATGGATGAGACGATTACAGAATTGCAGAGGGAAGTGAAAGTTAACAGAATCCATGTTTTAATTGTATTCTGGATTGTTTTCAGCAGCCAACTTCTGAAGTGCAGGGCAGATCAAGCATTTTTGTGGGGACATTGTTGTGGACTGCACACTGTACTGTTTTTAAAGAACGAAAAAGATTGGGCCAGTCTGTTTGCCACACTCTGCTGCTCTCATTCTTCACTTGTCCTGTGTGATAGTATGCTGTGTCTAGACAGTAAACCAGATCTGAAATACTGTCCCGATGCAGCTAGAGGAAAAAGAGGCTCTTGCAAGCACATGTGGTGTCAAGGTGCTCAAACCTGTAAGGGGTACCTAGGTTCTGGACTTGTAATTTCCTCTGTGTGCCTTTCATCCCCATGGAAAGGAGTGAGGATGATGGAGCTGTCTGGCTTGTGGTGACCAGCAGTGTGGGTCTGTGTTTCCTCCATGCTGCATGTCAGCCTTCGGGCACTGACACCTGCTCGCCTTTAACCTGAGGGAGATCCTTTTTCGGCTGATGAAGCCCTCCTGCTCAGTCTGCAAGCAGCAGTTGTGTGCTGGATGAGGTTTCCTTTTGGACTTTTGGACTTTTTGGACTTTTGGTGTTTAGCTTGAGTATGCTTCATCCAGGATTGGACCAAAACACTCTCTTCTGTCTAAGTTTTGTTTTTCTTTAGGCTTTAAATAAACCAATTTTTTTGGTAGTATTTTTCCTAGCTTTTCTTTCCTCTGTGACTGAGAACTTCTCCCCACAGGCTCCTTAATTCAAACATAATTTGCCATCATTCTGTATGTTTTGAAAAGGTACTTGTGTAGGTGGTTAAGAGAAGAAAGCATCAGTCTTTTCACTTGCCTCCTTCCACTTTCTCCCAAGTCAAAAGCTGAGAATGGGACACCTTTCAGGAGTGGGCTCTTTAAATTAAAGTCCCAGTCTCAAAGTTCTGGCATCTTTGTCAAACAAACCTTTTCTGTCAGCTGCAGGTGAAGTTGCATAAGAGAAGGTATCCTCGGGGTCTTGGGGGGCTGCTCTGTTTCTGAAAATGAATAATTTGGGGTGGAGATGGTCTTCTGCCTCAATGCTTCAGCATGTGTATTTCCTCCATCTCTCTCATACCTTTGTAAGGATTTCTGGGATCCAGTTGGGCAGTGAGGAGCTCCCCCATTTCCCCCTACTTACCTTCCAGGGGCAGCAGCTGCAGTCCCAGTGGTGAGGTTTAGAAGTTGGTTCCCCTGGCTTCATTTCCTGCCCTGGAGCTGGTTGGTATTTTAAGGTCTGTAAGCTAACATTAGGGAGGGTAGCACACCGAGGAGCTGGACTGCTGTAAGAGGAAAAGTTCCTCCCATTTTCACAGGCAGGAAAACAGGCATGTGAGATGTGGTTGTGATCCCTGTGAGTTCCAGAGGCGCCTTAGCTGAGCAGGCGGTAAGTGCAGAAGATAAGCAGTGGATCACAGCGGCTTTCTGACATCCTAAAGGACACAAAATCTTTGCAGTGTTTACTCTGAAAATATTGTCTCTGCCTTTCCAGAAGTGCACTGTTTACACAGACACAAACATTGAGATTTTGCAGTGTACGTGTTTGCACTTTTTGTGCTGTGGGCACAGCTGGTAATGCTGATAGGAGGGTTTCTCCTGTACAGACGCTTGCTGCTTAGAAAGTATAAATTTGCTGAGAGTGGCACTGGAAACCCAGCAGTTCTCCTTCCAGTGAGGTAGGGAACTGCTGGTGGGGGCTGAGCTGTGCCACAGCAGGACCAGAGGTGCTGAAGTGCTGGCACTGTTATTTGTAATATTTAAATTCTTTAAGCTTTTTTTTTTCTCTTAGCAATACTTTCCAAATCTATTTATTTAAAAGAGAACCTGAAATATGCTATTTTGCAGATGCTTGGGAGCCTGTTTTTTTCCTCCTGCCGTGATAGATCTGTTAATGGCAGTGACTATAGCTACAAGTTGCTTGTCCAGGTGAAGCTTGTCTTTGCTTTGGTGGTAGCAAGCCCCGTTTGGTGTATTTTGGTCTGATTCTCACAGAATTTCCTTTTGTTTGTTGCACTGTTCTGTATGCCAATTTCCCTGTAAATGTTATGAGAACTGGCAGTATGGGCCTGATGCCAAGGGTAAGGGACAAATACAAATACATTTATTTTTATTTTGGAAGCTCTTGCAGTTCACACTTCGCTGGCAGGGTGGTAATGATGTTTCACAGAAGAATGCCTTTCTTACCATTTTGATTTCAAAGTGCTCTAACAGGGTCCATTCACAGTCTCAGGCATGGAAAACGATGCACCAGCATCAGGGTCCATTCAGCAGCAGGAGATGGGGATGGAGATGGGCCTGGGGGCATAGGATGAACCTGAGATCCGTCCAGGATAACAACACTGCTGTGGCTTCCCTAGAGCAGGGTGTGATGGCCATGGGGGACTAAAACAAGGTCATGTTTCCATTTTTCGGTTGTCAGGCCAGTGCTGTAGCCGTTCTGCTGTGTGGCTTTGTTTTAGGGTGACTGAAGATGTGTTGCTGTAGCTGAACAACGCCTCCTCGGTGAGATCTGAGATCCCTGCCCTTGCAATACCTGGCTCTTTGGGGTGTGCAGAGCCAGGGAGAGACGTGGCTGTGAGCCCTTGTGGTAGCGGAGGGGTTGCTTTGGCTCCCGATGCGTGGCTGTGCTCAGCAGGCTGTGTGATGTACGGAGCGTTGTCGTGCCGAGGCTCTCTCAGTGGGACATGGCAGCTTTGGCACCCAGCTTTGGCTGTGCAGTCTGAGGGCACAGTGTTTAAGCTGGAGAGACGCTTGATGAGAGGTCAAGATGGTTATTTGCATTACTGATGAGATGATTAGTAGACAATGTTCATGGCTCTCATTAGAGACCTGTGGAAGATTGGGATCAAACAGAAGGATGTCTGTGTGTGTGCAATTTATGAGGGCTGCTGCTCAAACCCTAATTTGTACTCTTTAATTGTTCCAGTGGCAATGGGGAGAAGCTGGAACATGCTAATTGTGTCCTGTGCTCTCAAGTGGGAACAAAGGCAGCCGTGGCATGTGGTCCACAGAGGCTTAGATGCTCCTCTATGCTGTGGATCAGCAGTGCAATGCAGGGGGATCTGATTTTCATACCCTCTGAATGTCTGTTTAGAACTGATGATTGGCTTTCTTTGTATAGAAATACCCATTTTTAAAAAATAGCTGAAGTCAAAGGGCCAGGCTGTTTGGTCCAAACCTATTTGTTCTTGGTGTTTGTCACATGCTTAGTTGACTGAATTAATCAAATGGAAAATGCTTTTTCTCAAACCAGAAAACTTTCATGAAAAGAAATGTATTACACCTCTTTTTAAAATTTAAAAGCAAAATAGAAAAAAATCCCTCTTCTCTGCTTCCTCTCTCACCCTCTTTCTTCTGTGTTTTTCTTGATGGCAAAATGAGAAAAGTAAAAGGTTCAAGAAAAAGTTTTGAATGTGCATTCACACATGTATGTATGGAGGAAAAACCCAAAATATATAGATGCTTTTGACTTACCAAAAATAGGCTAGTGAAAATCAGTGATTTATGTAAATTTCCTTGTATGAAAAAATGGATTTAACAACTTGCAGTAACTTTGCAAGTTACTCCACTTGGTGTTCTGATTGTACATAAACATAGGCTTAATTTTCCACTTTCTTGCCCCTGCATATCCTTTTCTAACTTAGAGCACACTCACTGTTCATTTAAAAACTAGTCTATGGTATTGAATAGCCATGTCCAATTAATTTTCTTTCAGGTCATTGGCTTTTTTTTTTTGCTATTAATTAGTACTACAGGTGGTGGCAACTCCTAGCTCCGAAGTGTGCAGTGCACTTCTTTGAGTGTCCTGACCTTCATCACAGCTCTGGAGCCTCTCTTCTCCATTTCCTTCATGACACATGTCTGAGCAAAAGCCAGCAACTGCTTTAAGAGGGTCTGAAGTCAAGGGTGTGATATGCTGCATACTTTTGAGATGTATCAGCTTCTCCCTTTTGTAAATCAAATCATACTGCGTAAGGTGCAGATCTTGTTATATTTCAGTGTGGCTTGCTTATTCAGTGAAAGGGATGCATGCAATTGTCTAGGTGGATGAAACTGGTTTTGAGTGTTTCAGTAATGCCACACAATAGAAATTCTGAGCTTTTTTTGTGTGAAATTCCTCTTCCTTTCCAAGAGAGGAAAATCCTTGACAGGACTTTCAAAACCTGTTGTGATATTGTGGATTAAGTAATTACTCTAGGATCACATTAACCTTTTCTTTTCTTGCCACTTTTCCAATTGTGGCAAGATTTGCAGGCAAGAAAAAAGAAAAGTAATGTAAGGGAGCAGTTAGTTTGTGTGGGGATTTGTTTGTTTTACTTCTTTAGTGCATCTTGTCTGCATCTGATTGCTGGCAGCATTTTGTGACCTCCAGTGGATCTCATAAGTGTTTTCCATTGGAAGCCCCGAGCAGGCAGAAACCGACAAGCCAGAGCACTGAAAGCACTGAACTTTCCAAAAGGAACAGCTTCTTGCATCAACTTTTCCTCTTTTCTCCTGTGTTGGTGAACATTAAGGCAATTGTTTAAACCAGCTGAGCTTTACTGCAAAAGAAAAACAGGAAAAAAACCACAACAGTGTCAATGTTTGGATATAAGTACAAAGAGGACTGACCACTCCTATTCCTCCTCAAGGCGATCCCAAATTTATTGCTGGTCTTATTTCAGTACATTTGTAAAGCTTTTGAAGATCAACTTCATCTGAAAACAGAAGTGTGGTTTGATTGTAGTGCACTTAGGAAGTGGGGGTTAGTCTTGTGTGTCAGGGTACATGCGTTTAGACTCTCTGGAGCTTGAGTATTCTTGGAATATTCTTTCTTAAAGTGAAAACTGGGAGTCGTCTAGGCATTGGCTGAAGAAGAAAAGGTCGAAGGCACAAAAATCATAAACAGAAGGAGTGCTAGTTGCAGTTCTTTACTGCTGTATAAAAGGAAACTGCTAAACACGTTCATTTGGTAAGCAAACCGGTTCATGAACTATATTGTACTGCCTTTGCTGTTTTTTTTTTTTGTTTTTTTTTTTGGTAAATGCCCCCAGTTCATCAGCTCCTGTTCTAAGATATATTGCTGGCATGTTACCTTCTGTAGGCAAAAATCAAGAAGAAAGAGGTTTGTAGGAGTAGCAATTTCAGCGGACTGCTTGGAATCTCAAACTCCTTATTAGGTTTCTTTAAATTATCAGGTGATGTATTTGATAGCTGGTGCTTTGTATCAGAAGTACATAATGTAAATAAATTTGATTAGAATAGTGCTCACTTTCTGTCAGTCTTTGGACTGGATTTTTCTAGTTTTGTAAAGCACAAAACTCCAGGTATTGGCAAAATGTCTTCCTGTGAATGCCTTTCCTGTAAAAAGCTGGTGCAAAGTAGTTCTGTTCTATCAAGGGGAAAGACTATTAGGTGTGCTGCTCGTCCTGAAACCATACAGGTCTCTTTGCTACTTTGAGGATGCATGTTGATGATTTAGCTCTTCCTTCATCACAATTCAAGTGTTCCCCTTTCCCTGTGCCTTGGCTGCCACTGCAAGGCCTCCTTACAGATCTTTCACCAGCAGAGGAAGGTGCCCCTGCCCTTACCTGTTGAGAAAAGGTGCTTGGCATCTGGGAGGCACAGATACCATATTGCAACCCTTGTTCTCCCCAGGAAAGCTGAGGCAAATCAGAAAGAGCTAGAGAAGCTGAGTCCTGCAATCTACACACTCTCTGCTTCCTAGGTCTTAGTACAGTGGCTTTTTGGAAGCAATGAAATTAGATGGCCATGTGCCCAGTGCAAGAAATTATTCACTTCACTGTATTTATTTTTATAGTGAAATTGCATTTTCATATCTCCATGAGAGAAACTGTAGCAGGATACAAACCCAGTGAGGCATCTCTTTTTGTGGACATAGCGACTCTGGCACAGCTGTGATGAAGCTTGCTACTCTCTTCATGAAAACACACTGAGCTGGGAATACTGCTGGTTTGCATCCTCTCTGAGGAACTTTGGTGATACATTTGTGGTGGATGGAGATTATATTTCGTCACACTCCAGATCGACATTGCTGTGCAGGAAAAGATGCGCCAGACAGGCATAGCTTTAGTAAAGTTGCCATGATTTCACAGTGAAACATGGGATTAAGAACTACCTAGAAAATAATTTAATTTCACTTCCTAGTGACTGAGGAATGTGAACACTAGATTTGAGGCACATTTCTTAAAGGCGTTTTAACATGACTTTCAAAGTACATTTCAGTGCATTGAAATTAAAATGCATGTAAAAGCTTGAGAGTATGAAGTCTGTGCTTGTGAATTGGGCAGTTAGTGGCTTGGCCCACCTGCATTTTGTGTTTACATGCAAAGTAATTTGCATTAGCAGTAGAGCATTCCATGTGCATACAGCATGTGTTACAACTAACCTGCACACAAAATAGTTCTGAGAAATGTAGGGGCCGTGTAGTTAAGATGGGTTACTTGTTGGAGGTTACTAGATTGTGTCTTGTCTTAAAAAATGGAAGAGGGGAAAAAATGGAGGTGAGATGGTGGGGGTTACATGACTGTAGTTAGGATCCAGTCCACTTCGAGTAATGCAGCCTGCTGTTGGTATTAGAGAATTACTCAGGGCTCTGTTTCAACTGGTCTCCAGAATGACTCAGTGTAAGAATGGAGGTCATGTGGATTTTTTTTAAAAAGACCTGTTGGACTAATTAGGCTGTGTTATGTGGCTTAGTATTAGTTAAGCATACCCAGAGATACTGGTAAGAGTTCAACCTTTAATTTTCTGCTGGAAGCAACTTCCCTTCAAAATCCAGAGACGTATAGCAGTTGTGATTAGAGATTGTAGCATACAAACCCCAGAGCATTGTAGAAAATATGGGGGAAGGAAAGAAGCTGTAGAAACTAGAAGGGGAGTTAGTTCTATGACAAGGGATCCACTGAACAAGCAGATGGCTTAACACACTGTTGCAGGGAGAAGATGGGTTTGTATGAGTGTTTAGTAACTGCTTTGACTGAGCCTGTTC
Source organism: Platysteira castanea (assembly GCA_013397175.1). Classification (NCBI taxonomy): domain Eukaryota; kingdom Metazoa; phylum Chordata; class Aves; order Passeriformes; genus Platysteira; species Platysteira castanea. The sequence goes on from VYXC01006602.1 coordinate 900,016, forward strand.
ATGTACATATAGTATATATAAAAAGATTTGTGGCTGCTGTGATTATGTGTAATGGCTTATTATGTAGTTGTTAGAACAAGGCAGCAGAGAAATAAGACTTCGAGATGTACTTCTTTTGCTCATTACTAACATTCAGTTCCTCCCTCTCCACCTCTGGACACTCCAAATGTTGCTTGCATGTTATCTGTGTTCCCCCTTGCTTCCTGCTCGCTCTCTGTCCCTACCCACCGCCTGGCCTCCAGCTCCCACAGGGAATCTGGTGTCTTTTCTCCTGCTGCCTTCTCCATCCTCTTCACACACTTCCTAAACTTCAGTAATACAGATGTAAATCAGGCAGATTTTTAGTTTCCCCTTAATTTCTGTAGCATATGTAAGTTCAAAATAGCTTTTAAAAATTTAATAAAGATCTTTGTCCAGTGTTTATTTCAAGATACTGTAAATGATTGGTGAAGACCTTAGATTATTTCTGCACGGAAACTCTCTTAGTATAAACTTCGCCAAATTCTACATAGCTGAAAAAAATCATCTCTTGACCCATAACTCCAGAGGGGTAATTTTACTGAAGTTCAGACTCAGGTTTTGTATTGTAGGAAGTCTGTGTCCACTAAGGAAGAGCCTTCATCTCTGACACACTGTTTACTGTCCAGAGGCAAATTTCAAGTCTGGAAGTGTGAGGCCATGTGCCACTGGGAAGGTTCTCTCAAGATCGGGTCTTTGGATTGCCAGACCAGAGGGAAATATGATCAGATGAGCCAGAACATGCAGTGGGGTGTTTTTAGTGATTTTCGTCAATTGCAGGAAGACAGAGGACTACCTGACTGTTCACGAGGCCTGCTGGGCAAATGCACTGAACCAGCAAAAAGCAATGCTGAATGCTGTGTTTTGTGCCTGTGGTATTCGTGGATGAGTGTTGAGTGCGTCAAGGCTGTACTAGGCCTGGTGTGACACGTTGGCCTTGTGCTGGCAAAGGTTACAGGATGGCACTGGGTGCCTGTCTGTCCCAGCATAATGTTCAGTGTGGTGTGCTTCCTCCAGTACAACATTGGCTTGTCTTTCTGGTTGGATTTTGATCCAGAAGTAACGCCTGCCATCAGTGAACCACGGGGTGAGTATAGTGTGGATGTTGTACACAACATGTCACCACTAGGCCTGCCCAGTTTAGCTGTGGCCAGCACTGAGTCCAGAGTTCTTTCCTTTTCAGCTGTGCCTGGTGTTGGCACAGCATAAGCTAAACTTAAGCTGCCTGAATACCAGCTTAGCTAACTTGTTGTTCTTTGCTAGTATTTGGTCTTCCCAGCACAGACGAACATCACTTCATTTCTCGTCTTCAAAGGCTGTTGTTACTCGCTGATTTTTTTCTTTCTTCCCCCCCCTCCCAATGACACCTCCTGTAATGCTTCATTGCCATGCAAAAGGAGGAAAGCACTTTGTCAGCAGCCTACTTAAGACAGAGAAATTTATATCTTTGGGAAGCATATGTACAGAACAGCAATTACTCAGATCATCAATATTTATATAGCAGATAATAGACATCATGGACAAGATGAATATTGTCACAAGAGCAATAGCTGCTGGGGGGGGGATGCAAAATATAATTGCCAGATTTCTTTAAATGAGATAATTATTTAACTTTCAAGTGATTGGTGAAAATAGCTTAGAGTCTGAATTAACTATTGAGTGGGAGTTCATCTGCTTCTAGAATGCAGAGGAAATGCCCCCTGCTGTTTACCCTCAGTTCACACAGTGAAAGCTGCCTAGTGTGCTGTCCCCTACATGTGGCTTTAGCTGAAGGCAACAATGGTGCCGCTCTCTGAACAAGGAATCATATAACAAAAAAGTGATCAAGCAGCTTGTTTTGAAAATTAATTTTTGTTACGTCTGCTGTGGATGGACACTTGTGGTTGAGATGGAGACATGGTCGCACATGCCTTGATTTTAAAAGCTGAACCCCAGTGTTCAGGGAGAGGTGGCCATGGTGAGGCAGGCTTTTTACCAGAGCTTTGCAGCATCCTGCCTGCCAGCTGATGTGCTACTGGCTGCCCTGGCGCTGCCTGATTGGACAGGCAGCCCAGTGAGTCCCTGTCTGGCCTCCTGGCCGGAGGGACAGCCCAGGTCATGGCTTCCTGTTTGCACGGGAGATGCAGCTCCTGATTTCTGCAAAGAGAATGCCTCCTCCCCCCCACCCTTTTTAACCTTTTTATGGCAGTGTGATTATTTGTTGGGCTTTCATTCACTTGAAGGAAAATCTGCTAGCTTGTCCTGTTTTTGAGATGTATTAAATCAGAAACTAACTGCATGTGGGCTGTTTGCTATAGATAATTTATTTGCTGACTTCTTTCTCCTGCTTGTGAAATGCCTCTGAATAGCTCAATTTCTTCTTTATACTGACTAACTCTTCACTTGTGGCTTCAGATGAGTATCTGAAACCCTGCACCCTCCTGACTTCTTTCAGCTGAGGGGGAACAGTGGGTGGGAAGGTACAGTACTTGATGTTCAGTGTTTAGCTCAGTTGGTTTGGCTGTCATTTGTAACATTAATCACACGGTTTTCAAAATATTAAAGCAACTCGGGAACATCTGCAACAGAATTGGTCCACAAAAGATCTAAAGTAGTGCAGTATCAAACTTCTGGGCACTGCATTCTGTGCGATGCATATAACAAGGTTTCTTGTGCAATGCCCAGAGAAAAGTTGGCCCAGGAATGGGATTTGCAAAAACTGGTATCCCAAATCAGGAGACACATGAACTGGCTACAAGGGAGGATCAAGACAAGGACTTCTGAGTCGGTAGCCCTCTTTCTGTTGCATGAAAATCTGCTGAACTGCTCCTTTGTATTCCTTTCTGGAGTTAGGTACCTTCTGCTGAGTTGTAAGCAGTGGAGGAGCTAGGGCTTGCTCTCTGTAAGTTAGGTCTGATACTCAGCCCAAAGGAAGCTAAGGCTGAGTTCCCACCTTTGTCTAGCAGCATTTGATCATGGATCTTTTTCTCTTCATAGGTAAGCACATTAGACTGCCTGGATTCTAGCACTTTTTCAAATTAATTTTTAATATAAAATAATTAAACATTCATTGGAGCAGGGACAGGAACTTCCTTCCCTTCAGTCACTTTTCCTTTCTGACCTGGTTATTGAATTATGCACTTCAAAGTGGAATGGGGTTAAGGAGGAGGCATTGGTGAAGCTCTCCTGAACTACTGAAATTCCTGTTTCTTAAAACTGTAATCTGGGAGAAGGGAAAAGAATATTATAACTTAGTCAGATTCACCTGAAGAAAAGTTTCCTTCTGCCCTGAGCATACCTAGGTTCTTGTGTGGGTTCACTGAGTCTGCCACTGGCATGTGGCTTGGGGAAGTTCTGACCCTGTTGCATGCAGCTTAATTTGAACTGAAGGCTTGTTTGAAGCTAAATTTAGGCCAGCTTAGATTTTGCTATTGCAGGTAAGGCTGAGATCTGCAGTAACATCAGTATTAATAGTTTAGATGCTCATTCCAGTGCATAACTGTATTAATAAAGGTGCTTTCTAAATTGCAGATCACAGACCCAGTAGTGCAACTACACGTGTTTCAACTTTTTCGTGAGTAGTACCCCCTAAGCTTTTAATGATGGTGGTGTAATCTTTGCTCAGAATTTAAGCTTGCAGTCAGCAGGCTTACTTTCTTCGTTACTTTCCTCAGATCCCTTTGAGGCAGCCACTCTTGAGACTGTCTGTTGAAAGACTGTCTGCAGAAGGGTTAATTTAAACATTATGTTCTTCCTGAGGTTCTGCCTTGAGGAAAGTGAGCACTAGATACCCCTTGGAGAGGTTACTGCAATTCTCAAGCCAGCCCCTTACACAGGTGAGCCAGCCCTGTGACAGACGCATGCGTGACACATTCATTGCTCCTCCAGGTGCATTGCAGCTTGGATTAGCTTTTTTTTCAGAGTAAGGAGAAGAACAAGGGGCGATTGAAGAGAGCAGGTTATCAGCACTACTGAAATGCTAGATTATTGGATTGTGTTGAAATAATGAGTTTTTTCATTAGGCTAGAATGTTTGTACCTAATTCTCTGAATAGTTTTGGTTTGTTTGGTTTTTTTTCTTTTTTCTTCATTGCAGTAACTTGCACAGGGATCCTGAAGATGGTGAAAAGGATTGCTTTCCCCTCATGTTGAATGAGGTATTTGCTGTGTTTTGGTTGTTTTGTCCCATTGCTAAGCCCTGACATATTTATATTCGGGTTTGAGGATGAGGTGTTAGTGGCATGAGGAAATGGTGTGTTTGAAGCATCCAGAAGCCAGGAGCCTCTCTTAATTCCATTTCACTTCAGTGACAAGCACTGGGGCACCACCATGAAGACTATACATCAAAGTCTTTCTGTCAGGCTGGTGCAAACTAGCTAAAGCCTTGAAGGGTTTTGCTGAGTTAAGTGTGTAAAGATCCAGTCCTGTGTAGTGGTTTTCTTTTAAGCCAAAAATGGGAAGAACTGCATGGTGAAGGATGGGGTCAGGGATATATTGCTACAAAGATTCAGGAATGTTCTTAGGAAAATCCCTCCTCCTTAGCTTCTGAGCAGTACAAGGGTGAAGCTGTTGGCCTCTTCTGTGGTTTTAAGCTGGTTTAAAGACTTACCCTGCATTGCCTTCTGGAAGAGTTTTTCTGCATCCTAATTTTGTCAAAGTTCATTTTATGGAGGGACACCCCCAACCCCAAACTAATCTCCTTTCACTGAGAAATAGAACGGAAGGGTTAGGTTTAGGAATGTTAGCACCATATCCCATGGGTACTGTAATTAGCATACTTTATTTTCCCATTCTTCCCTCGGGGTTTGGCTTTATGGCTGACTTCCATCTCCTCTTTTAAAGTTTAGTTGCCATTATGGTTATGGGAGATGCAGTCTAGCTGGGAAGCCCAGTCCCTGCTGGACATTGGGAACAAGGATCATCCTGTATGCAAGTACCTTGAGCTGGAGTAAGCAGCATTTCACAGTTCTGAAAATGGATTGCCAAATTTCTGATAGTCAGCAGAAAGGCACCACTTCCCTCAGTACAGGTGACATAGCTGTTAATTTAATATAATTCATAAGGTCTTAATTTGAAACACAACATTTTCATGAAAACTCACATTTCTCTATTTTTAATTCATCATCTTGGCTTAATTTGCAAGCACAAAATACCACTTTTAGGGCTTGTCCCGCACTGACGAAGTGTGATACTAGGATACTGGAGTTAGTTGTGAGTTCAAAGTATAGCAAGTATACTGATACAATTTGCCTGAGGAGACCTCTTGTTTGGCATAAGTATTTCTGACATGTGGAATGGAGCTAGACTGGGAACAGGAATAAACTACTCTTCAGACTTCAGATTTTACTTTCTGAAGTGGATAGATTCCCTTCTTAAAACAGAAATCAGCAGAAATGCTGGAATTGTGTTAATTGAGCAGACTGATGTATAGTCAGTCTGAGGAGTGGGAGATGTGTCTGTATGAAGTTTAAGGATGTCAGGAAGAGAGAAGCTGGTCAGCAACAGCAAATTAGTTAGAATTCAGTGAAGTTGTATTACTCACGAATTTGCTTTCAGTAAGCAGTGAGCTATTTTTACAAGGACTGTTTACAACTGCTACTTTTATGGTTGGCTAATTAGCAACCCCCTTCGGAAAGAAAAATGACCCTCCTGAAAGTCTTCAAGCGTACAGAAACTTGGATTTTTTAATCCTCTCAATTTCACGGTGTCTTCTGCCTTTCAGCTTACAATCTCTTGCAAGCTGCCACTCTCCCTGTTTGTGTGACTTCTACGGAAAACACAAGTAATAGTAGTTGAAAGGGAATTTTAAAATAGATCATGAAATGTAGGGCATGTCAGGATGATTTTGAGGTGGTCTTAAAAAAGCCAGTGGTTGTCTTTTTTGAAAGCTTTTGCTGAATGTTTGAGATTTAGCCTTCCTCCTGTTTGTCTAAGGGTTGGGAGGGTCTGTTCCTCTCAGACAGTGCCTGTCACATGTGTTGGCATTTGGGAATTTGACCAGGACTGCTTCGCCATTGGAAGGATTCCTGGGCAAGTCTGGCTCAAATCTGCTCTTGAGAGCAGTTACTTCTGAGAAGAGCTTCAACCAGCTCAGTGGAACTGCTTCATATGGAGTGGTCACTGGCAGAAAGAAATGTTGGCAGAACTGGACCCAGGCTGGTTTTCACAGCTTTAAAGAAATTGTATGTCCACCTAAAAAGTGTCTGTGATACATTTTTAAAGCTCTTCCATAGATTTAGAATTACTTTCATGTGTAAAATAAATTAATTCATACTATCATACTGGTGCTCCTGAGCATCTCTGCAAAAAGGCAAGGCAAACAAGTGAAAAGCATTTTGGTAAGAAAATGTGCATTTTAAGAGAGGATATTTTGCCTTTGTTCAAAAGCAGTTTAGGGAAGAAACTCCCTCACATTGACTTACCTCTTGGAGTCCTGATTGACTGTGCAGGTCTCTTCTGATGCAGCTGCATCCCGACACAAGAATGTGTGAGCTACAGGGCTGTGTATGATAGTGAGGAGTTATTTGAAGAAAGGTTAGGATTGTGTGTCATGGCTGGCTTCCTTCCTTATGTCTTTCGCCTTGGAGTTAGTGTGACCCAAAGATAAGTGGCAGTGGTTGGTGAGGGGCAGTGGAAATATAATCCCACAACTACAGGAACTTTATGGTTTTAGCTCTTGGAGGAGCTACAGCAAAAAACCCTTCGTATTTTGAGAAACTTGGCTCATTTTTTTCAGTGTTAGAGGTTTACATTCCTGTGCAGCTGCTTCCTCTGCTGGCTGAAACTCCTTTATGTGGTCCATTGGAGAAACTCTTATTTTCTATGTTAATGGGTGGTTTTGAAATGAGAACAAAAAAAAATTAAAGATCATGCACTGGCAATTTTAAGAAGTGGTAAGAATCTACAAATTTGTCCTTTAATAAGATTATAATACTGTTGCATTTTCAAATGAAGAGGGACACAGAGGTCCACAGCCTGTACTTGTGCATTTTAAAATCAGGATATAATGATGAGTTGGAGTTTTTCATCTCACTCCTTTAGAGGTCCCATTTCCTAGCATTCATGCTGATTTCTTTTGTGTCATTTTAGACAATATACAATAGCATTTTTCCATCAGCAAAGGCCTGTGCATTTCAGTGACCTTTACTGCTTTCTTTAGAGGAGTTATGCAATCAACATACAGGAATGAAAATATTTAATGACTTTTTTCTTAAAAAGAAGTCTTATGCCTTTATTCTTATGGTTGTACAACTCACATCTGTGTTTTGCACCTGCATTCTTTATTTCAAGGAGCCCGAAAGTCTGCTGGCAAAATCTGAGCTCATTTGCAAAAATCAAGCTGAAAAAAGAATATAGGTGGATAAAACTATTGTCTTTAAAGCAAGAACCTTTCATTCTAATGTTCCTCCTTTGGTCTTCCACCTCAATTAAATATATGATATTTTCTTCCAAATTTAAATGCAGAACTTACAAAGGGATTGACCCTTTTCATGTCTGTTGCCTAGTCAATGCCAGTAAATTTTGTGTGACTTTCTGAACCCACTTACAATGCACTTGCCTACTTTTTGGTGCTTGGCAACATTAAAGCTCTTGAGAGGCCACACTAAGTGCAGTCTCCTTGCTAGAGTGAGGTTGCTCATTAGAGATGGAGATTTATTGCACCTAATAGCACGGAGAATACTGAAGCCTCATCACCCTTTAGTTCTGCTTCCCGAACAGGTGGGGGAGGAGCATCCATGCATCTGTTCAGGGACATCCATGGAAACAGGAGATCCACGTAAGTTCTCGGAGCAACGACTGTGTGCCTTGCGAACTTGGAAGTACTTCTGTTGCTTCACGGTGGTAACCAGAGGGTGACACACTTCATTGCTGCTCAGAGTATGGGTTACAGTTACGCTTTGTGATTTGTTTTTCCACAGGTGAAACTTTTGTGGTCCAAATCCACAGTAGGATAGCGGCTAGGAAGGCAGAGTAAGCATGAACAGTTGCCTCATTCTTCTTTCCGTGCCGTCAGCCCATCTTTGTGTATTAAAAGATACTTAATCTAAAAGCATGTTTTGAGCAAGCTTGTGTGCAGCGCGTATCATGCATAAGCCTTGAGCTGAATTGTGCCTCTTTCAGTGGGTGACACTAGTGAACCATCAAGAAAAAGGGTGTTTATAGGTTGTGAGGAAATGAATTTGGAATTCTAGATACAAAGGGATTTCCTAAACACAGTGTATGTCATGGCATTGATCATGGCCCCTGTTCTGCAAGGAGGGCACATTACTTTGGTTTTATTTGTTGCTCACATCCACAGATGCGACCTTAAACTTTTCCAGTTTTGTGTCTCTTTATATTTGGGGTCTATTTGGAGGGAGGGGGCAGGGAAATGCCAGTGATCCACTGACATATACAGGAGAGGAAAGGAAATTACTTTATGACAGATCTTTTCTGCTATTTCCACATGAGTAGATGGATCCTATGGTACAGGTTTGCCTTTAAGGAGAGTTTAAGCAGTAAATATTTTGCTTTTTTAAAGAGGGCTGGTTATTTTCCATGTTTGTATAGCTTTTAGGTAATTCATAAAGACTTCTGATGAAAATGCGAGTTTTTTTTTTCACCCAGTTCAGTACTTTTAAACTCTAAATTTTTCCAGGGTAGAACGATGTGAAAATTGCATCTTTGTCAGCTGAAGCAATTCATTATCTCTCTAAATGTTGACTGCTGTGCTTGATGCCTAGAGTTGGAGAGAACATCTGTCTTTCACAGTTTTTCTTTAAAATTTCTTTTTCTAAGAGAATGGCACAATCCTTCTGAGTTTAAGGATACCTCCTTCTATCTCTGTCAAGTTGCACAGTGTTTTAAAGGGCCTAATTTTGAACATTGAAGAATTGGGGGTATTTCCAGCAGGCGCAAAACAAGGAATTGCTGTTAATGAGAGCTGCAAAGACCAAGTGGGCCACAGCTGTTTGAGGTGGATTTATTTCTTCTGGCTGCTGAGACATCTCGATAGAGGCTTTACTGACAGTCAGTGGTTGAGTGGAAGAAGTGCTGGTGTGACTGACTTTGCTGCGGGAGGAGTGCAAGTGTGGGGCAAGGCAGAAGGCTCAGAGCAGGGTGGGTGTCCTCACCGTGCCTTGAGGAACCATCTGCAGTGACGCTTCCTAACCATGCAGGTGAGCATGTGTGTGTAGTTATGTGTGTGTAGGGCATAACTAAATATGTACACAAAGGACCTGGTTTCCTAGTTGCTGGGGTCTGTTTTGTGTTGGTGGTGCTGTCTTAAAAGCAGTAAAAGCCAGCTTTATTTCAGCTCTGTCCTGTGTTTGGAGGAGTGTAGGAGAGTGGTGAGAGGCAGCAAGATGCTGCCACCTCTCCATGCACAGGGTGCGAAGGCAGCTCTCCCGGCCCTGTGGGAGCTCTCACCTCAGTCAGGGAGTGAGGAACGAGCTCAGTGCCTTGGGTGTGCTGGCACCCCGTACTTGCTTCTAGAAAGGACTGCACAAGGTGCGTCTCAGCTTGCTGGTACATCCCGTCCAGCACCAAGGTAAAAGCTGGGACTGGCAGCATTTTTTCTCTGCCGTTTGGGAGAGGGGAGAAGGAGACAATCATCCTAAACCAAACCTGCTGAAGGGTGCTAAAGGGATCGTGGGACAGCCAAGCAGAACTGGCTTCATTGGTCCTATGAGCTCTGGTGCTTAATGGTTTATATTTTGGAGTGCCACCTGCTGGCACTTCTCTCTTCGCTCACTCTTTTCTAGAGGCAGCTGCTCCAGAAGATGAGAACTCAGAGCAAAGAAGCATGAATGTTAGTAATAAGAATAACTGTACTAATTATTTGTATTGATCTTTACATTATTTTTTTAATCATCATGGCACTTAAGGATCCTGTTTATTGGCAAAGAATGCACTCTGGCAGGTGTTCTGCAAACTTGGCATGAAAGAAACTGGCAGAGGCTTCACTGCTTAGAAAATAGCAGACTGAGAAGGAGTGGTTTAAAAAATAGAAAATGATTTTTCCAGTCCATGCTGTTACTTGGCAAAATGTGAAGCATTTTTTTAAAATTTATGGCTTGCTTTAGTAAAATATTTGGATCATTTCTGTGGCTGGCAAAAAAACCTCCAAAGCAGTAATCATTTCATTGAAAGACACCTGACAGTGAAGACACTTAGGCAAAAGTTAAGAAAACACTGACTCAACTCTAAAAAGTAAAAATTATGTCAGTAAAGTAATTCTGAAAACCTTTTGGCTGGAAAGCAAGGGATGTTGTAGTTTGTGTCACAAAGCAGATCTGGATCCAGAGCTGAAATTTTTTTCATCCTAGCCAAAAACTTGTTTTGGCAGTAGAAAAGAGGCAGTTCTTGATTCTGTTTTTTAATACTGATTTGATTCCATCTGTGGGTCAAAGCCTAATGGTGTTAAGTCAGTGTGGTGCCTTTGGCATCAGTTTGGTTGTGTGCACTGGCATTGCCAGTGTTCAGTGTGCCGCTGTAAGACACAGATAGAATACTGTAAGAGAAATAAAATAAAGAACTCAACTGAGTGGAATATGGTCTGATCTTGCAGACATGCATAAAGCTGTAGTCACACCGTGTCTTAGATAATCACATCCAGTGCAACACTCTCTAGACTTCTCGCCTCTTGCCTTCCTTAGTGACATGTCCTTAAAGCACCTCTTTGGTTCCTAACTGTTAGTCTGTGTGATGTTGCATGGAATAGAGTCACAGAATTGTTTAGATTGGAAGAAGCCTTTAAGATCATTGAGTCCAACCATTAACTCAGCATTGCCATGTTCACCACCAAACCATGTCCCCTGGGGCCAGATTTCCACGTCTTTTAAAAACCTCCAGGCATAGTGACTCCACCACTTCCCTGGGCAACTGTTTCAATGCTTAACAATCCTTTTTGTGAATAAATTTTTTCTAACATCTAATCGAAGCCTCTCCTGGTGCAACTTGAGGCTGTTTCCTCTTGTTTTGTCACTTGTTACCCGGGAGAAGAGACCAACCTACACCTCACCACAAACCTCCTTTCAGGCAATTTTAGAGACTGACAGGGTCTCCCCTGAACCTCCTTTTCTCCAGGCTAAACATCCCCAGCTCCCTCAGCTGCTCCTTATCAGACCTGTGCTCTATCAGACCCTTCACCAGCTCTTTTGCCCTTCCCTGCACACGCTTCAGCACCTCAATGCTCCTCTTGTAGTGAGGGGATCAGAACTGAACACAGACTTCAAGGTGAAATACATGTTGGAAATAAGTGGTGAGGCTTGTCTGATGTAAGTCTTCCAAAGTAACTAATGATTTTGGGATGTATGCTGGAGAACAGTGGGGTGAGTGTGACTTTTTTTTTTTTTTAAGAAATCCTTGAACCACCTGTTTTTTCCCTGTAAGATCCTTCAGATCCTTTGCAAGAAACACTTGTAAAAACCAGCAATCGTATTGACCATGTAATCCTCTTCAGCTTCAGTCACATTGTGAAATGTAACTTGTATGTTGAAAATACTCCATGTTGTGATTTTATTTTTAAGCCAACAACCAAAAAAGTTGAATAACAATTATTGAAAACACACTTCTGTAAAACTACAGCTGATAGTTTGGAGTGTATCTCATTTGCCTTTGTTAGATTAGGAAAGAAAAAAATAAATCATGGTTTTAGCACTAGACTTAAGCATTCCACCCACATTCAACAACAGAGCAGTGTGAGAGACACTTCTGGCTTACGCAGTGGCTGACCATATCAAAAGAAAAATTATTCCAGAGTCAGTACAAAAAGCTTTGTTTGCCCTTTACATTACCTTTTTATATATTTCTTCTGAAAGAAAACAGTCAGATTGAAATGGAAGTTGAAATGAGCTGATGTGTTAATGGAAATTTCCATTTTTGCCAAAGGAGAAAGTATTTGCATAATTTGATCTGAAACTGCCAATGAATTTGATCACCTCGAAACTCCATTTCTTTAGTTAGCTCTAACTCTCATGCAGAAATCACAACACTGGCCTGCAAATCAGAGAGTGAAGTTTAGGAGTCCTACCTAACTGGGATCTGAAGTTCACGTTTTCAGGCTTTTCTTCGGATAAACGGGACTAGCAGCCTTCTTTTTACTGAATACTGACTCGATTGTCCATAATCCTGTGCGCCTAGGACTCAACTGTGGCCATAGACCATCAGGATTGTGATGATGTGTTGAGCATTAGCAGTGTTATGCTAGTTTCCTTGTCTAAGTTTGTTCTTCTGTTACATTGCAAGGACTGCAGATCCAAGCACAAAACTGGGAGATGTGAAGCAGTTTGCTTTACTTCAATTGTTTTGCTCTAATGTGGCGTAACACAGTCCTTTCTGAGCATTTGCACTCCTTCATACAGCAAAATTGCTGTAAACTGTTAGTTTAAGTGCTGCCAAATGGAGGATATTTTCACATCGGGATTTTCAAAAGCAGATTTTGACTGACAAAAGTCAAAAGTTTGGGCGATGTCTGGCCCAAACTTTCAGACTCACTGTAAAGAATGAAATTCAGCTTAACAAAGCTTGGCAGGTCTGATAAACTTCATGCAGCTACAGGAGTAGCTCTTGGAATTGAGTACCATCTCTGTGAAGGAGGTCAGCAGTAGTTTTCCTGTAATGTGGGGAGGAGCAGTTCATCTTCCCGTGCATGAGCACTTGAGCAGCCAGTTGCCAGTCCCCACTGCAGTGTCTGCCACAGCAGAAGGGGTAGCAGCTCTGAGCTCAGTGTCCCAGATCTGTAATTTATCTCAGCCCTCCAGAGAGGGTTGTGGTAGTGCTAACCTGAGTTATGATCATTGCCCTTGAGATCACTGTTTTGCTTAGCTGCAAGACTACTTCTGGCTGAAAACAGTGCTGGTTGATATGATGGAGAGACTTGGTGCAAATCCCCTCACTCACTCTGTTCTAGGCTTCATTCTGGAAGTCCATCCTTGGGAGTCTTTGTTTTCTGTCATGGGCATGGAGAGAGCCAGGAGCCTTTCCTGGTGTTATTTTCTTGTCTCACCACTAATCTGGAATTTCACCTGGTGGTGCTGGGGCTTTGTGTGACAATGTGGAGTTGGTTGGGATAGGTAATGTGCAACCAGTTTGTTTATTTGCAGCTGTTTTGGGAAGGTTATGTTGTGTTTCTTCAGGTTGCACCTTTTCACGGTGGTGTAGGGGAAGCAAAGGTGACAGCACTTGGAGATTACCTTGATCTGCCTGTGGCTTCTGGCACCGGGTTCTGTACTGGTGGTGTTGATGGATCATGTGTTAAGCACATGAGTGTGTAATGCCATTAACTTCCCTGGCTCATGTCACGTCACGTGCTCCATAACTGGTCTGAACCGAAGCTTGTGGAGTGTTTGTAGTCACAGGTAGAAATGTGGTTTGGAAAAGCGTTGGAAGTAATTATTTATCCTGTATAGCCTGCTACATCTCTTCGGAGGATTTTGCTGGTGTAAAGACAGAGAGATAAATCATGAAATGGGAAATCATCAATATTATGCAGTTCAGGCTTGATCTAACTCTGCTTCTGATCCATATTTGCAGTGAGAGCTGGACTGTTCCCAAAATCCTGGAAGTGAGGGTGGTATTAATATTACTAGCTGACAGAATGTTACAGGGTGAATGATTAGTTTCCAATAAGAAAGGAGCTTTTGGATCAATTCCAGTTCCTTTTGGTATAATCTGCAAACCGGAATGACCAGTGCCGTGACCTGGAGTAGCTGTAGCGCTTATCAGAGGCCAAAACTTCATGAAGATGATGATTTGTCTGCATTAAGAAATGACAGAGCTGTTGACCTTGAGGAGGCATATTAGTTGGCTATCTTCCACTCTCTTGTGAAGATAAACTCCTGGAAGTGGTGGTTTGGCATTGGCACTGCTGTTGCACATTCTCTGTTGATAAACAGGGGGCTTTACTCCTTTGTGCTGCCCACTTAGCAGATTGCAGGAGAAAGGTGAAAAGATGGAAAAAGCTCCCTGTGCCCTTCTAATCTCTTTCAGGCCTTATTCTATGAATTATGATGTATGAAAGAAGAGAATTTCATTACTTCTCATTGTGGGGCTTTTAATAAAATATTTTCCAATTTCTTAATTCCATCTATTTCAAGGTAAAGGGATGTATTACTTTGACTCCCCTAGGTGTGTTGTGCTTTTCCCTCCACTTTTTCTGAAGCTAAAAAAAAGAAGAAACAATCCCTTCCTGCACTTGAAGAAAACAAACCCCAGGCCATCCCAGGCCTTGAGAGCAGCCATGTGAAGGTGGGTCACATAGTCACGTCCTCAGGAAGCTGTGCTGGATGAGTGCAGAGAGCAGAAAGCATGTTAAGCAGGTGGGGGTTGGGGGGGTAGTGTGAGGTGGGGGCACAGAGCAGTCACAGCAATTAAAACTGTCATTTGAAGGGCCTTTGTTTCCTGAGGTAAGTCTGAAATCGAGTTTCCAGATTTTGCATTGTATAGGCAGTGTATGAACATGTGAGTATTGATTCCTTTCCTCACTGTTTGGGCCCATAGGCAGGTAGGTTTTGTCCTAGTTTTATCAAAATCCACTCAATGACCTTGGAGAGCTGTAGCACTCTCTCCTGTAATTATAGACTAGTGTCTTAATAGACTCAGTCACCCACTGACCTGTAACAGTGAGAAAAGTCTGCATTTGAGCTTTATTTAAATTTCTTTTTTTTTTTGACGGTATATTTTGTAAGTCTAATACCAGATCCTCAGGGGAGGGAGGGAAGAATCTTTTAATTAAGCTTCTATTTAGGTATCAGGCAAATTCTGTCAATGGCAGATGAAGCATAAAGCTCTAATGGGAGAGTAAAATTTGTAATTTAAGTGATCAGGTGCTTCATGCCTCTCTCAGCACTTTGAATGCCACAGTGTTATGTCATATTGCCATAAGTGAAAATCCCTTAGAAAGAGGATGTTACATTGCATTTGAAAGCTGTTACTGAGTGTGAGTTTAGCACCAGTAGCTCCTCCCATACCTTGTGGGATTTTGGTCTCAGTGACTTATCTTGTGACCTCACTTTTGGTTTGGGAAGCAGCTTCTAAATCTGTCTTTGCCGGCTACCTAACCACTTGCCCCTTTTGGCGTGGTCATAAATAGCTATTGGTGCTGCTTTTATTCAGGGCTGAGAGGTAGATTTCTTTTCACACCACACCTTCCTCCACCATTCCTCGTGGTGGTTTGAACGGCAAATGGATCTCTCACTTGATAGTGGAAAAAGCTGGCTTTTGATTCCTCTGATGCTGGGGTTTAGAAGTGAGTCAGGCATAATTAAGAGCAGTCAACAAAAGTGAGGAAGTCCTAATGGCCTTGCAAGCATTGTGCTCAGAGTGGGCTGTAGAAATGAGCATCATCCCATGGGATGCTTTGAATGCTGGAGATTCTGTTTATTTGCAAAATGCCAGGAACCTTTTTATATCCTGTGCTGGGAAATTTTCAGATGTAATATGTCTTACGACCACAGTCAGGTCTTCCGTCCTGCTAGTGCACTCCTCATGGAGAGAAGGGAAACTTAGAACAGCAGGAATGGTGAGAAAGTACTATCACAGTCCTTTTAGCAGAGCAGAGCTGCACCTGGGGGTGCTCTGCCAGGGTGGAGGGGACTAGGAGATTTAGGGAACCACAGCTCTGGGACAGCTTGACAGTTGACCTTGTTCGAAACCTGCAGACATACCAGAGTTGTGCTGGTGATCATGCTCCCACCACCCAGCCTTTAGAGTGACCTGCACAGAGGGCTGCTGAGAGGCTGTGTGGGCAGGAAAGCTGTCAGCTCTCTGTCTCTGCCTGTCTGAAATGGGCACATTTCTGTGGAATATTTTAATTTCAGATAATGTGTTTCACATGTAAAGTGCCTCATGTGAAACTATGTGAGGAGCATGTACTGTTCTGCCTCAGCAGGATGAAATGTTTGCTGACCTGGCATGTTGCAGGTGATTAGTAGTGTTTGCTGTTGGAACAAAGTGCAGCTTATCCTGGTCATATTTGACCAAAATAAGGTCTTTGGAAGCAGGGAATGTGGACGTGTCAAAGTTTGCAGATAAAAGGAGGGAGCAACACAGCTGGTGATGTGAGATGGAACATGGAGCAGCATGTGAGTCTCTCTCTGTTTTCTCTAAACACCAAAGTCTAGTGTTTTCACCTGATCTGTTTTTGCTCCACACTCATAAATGTCTACATCTCATATTCCTGTAGGTGACCTTTCTGCTTCTATCTCCTCTTCCTAGGTCTGGCTGGTGACAATTTCTGAGGTAAATGCTGTGGAATGATACCTTGCAACTAGGCTTCTTTTTTGTGATCCACCACTGATTTCTCTGCTGCCTGAGAAGCAGGACAGACTGCTGTTCTGTCTGATGCATACGGTTGGGATCATCCACAGCAGGTTCTCTTGCCATCAGCATGGATCCCCTGGTGCTGGTTCCTAGAATATTATGGACTCATATATCACAGTTTCACTCAGCTTTATTTTTTGTGGCTTTATGCATCCAGGACTGTGTAGACCAAGATGCTCATCTTGGCAAGGGCTGGACTAAAGCTAAAGGAGCAGTGACAGCTTGCACTGACTGAGGCTTTGGCTAAATTAAAACGTTTTACTTCTGCAATATAGAAATACTGCAACTGTGCAATTGTGAATAATTAAGTGGAAAGGATGGTGGGTGTAGGCTGCCTGGCTTGCAGGAGGGTTCCTGGAAAACACGTAATTCTGAAGAGAAGAATGGATTTACTTTGTTGTTTTATTGTTATGTCCCTCAAAATGCATGTAAGTCTCTCAGTTGTAATGTGCATGGTGGATGAACTATGCCCGTGGAGATAGTTACCTTCCGGAGCACAGGCACTCATGTTTTTCATAATCTGTGGAAAAGCTGATATGTTTAATGAAAGCACCGTCCCCAGCCCCGAAATCCCAGGCATACCATGGGGATGCTGCCAGCTGAAAGCAGTGGGGAAAAATGTGTAGGTTTCTGAGCTTTGTTGCAGAAAAGAATCTGTTACCTCTGCCCTGAGGCTCATGGGGTGAAAAGTAGAGTTGTGATGAAATTGTACAGGAACTTTTGAGGCGATCTGGGTGGTGCTTGCATGACCTTCGACCAACTGCTTTGTCTCTCAGCACTTCTTTTCTTAGATGATGAAAGAATATAATGATGATAATACTTGTCTCTTAACAAGGGTGTTGTGATGAATTAATTAATTGTTCGTTGCGCTGTTCTCAGTTACTATGGTAATTAGTGCTACAGAACAGCCTAAAAATAAATAAGATCATTTAGTGAAGGATATTCAGGAGAAATCAGGTAGTATGTCCTGGGCATTTGCAGTAGCCCGAGTGTGTTTTGTCCAAACATGAATTTATGAAAAACATTCACTGATGCTGAATTTTTGTAGCAGAAATGCTTCCAAGTATTAAATATGTTCCTTCCTCCTCATTATCTGTTTGAAGCGACTCTAGCACACATTTCCTTCCGTATCTGTGGGCACATGATTCTTGCAATTAGTTCTCCTATTGAGAACAGCACTCCCTCCTCACCTCATCTCCTTTACAGCCTAAGGGCACCTGAAACGAATGATTCTTTCTTCTTCATAAATCATACATACTCAGTAATACTGCCAAAGAATTGTTAATGTGTTTGGGGAGTTTACATAATGAACCTTCCCTCGGAAAGGTGAAGTATTGTCAATGCACTGCCTTGCTGAAATTCTGTTACAACCTTGCTGTACAGCAAGTAGACCGCCTAAATCTGTGTGTAGGTCCGTGCAAAGTTTTTGAGGCTTTCTCTCAGTGATCAGTTAAGTACATCAGCATGCCCCAGAGCCAGTCTTTTAAAATGTTATATGATGTTTAATCATCTGTGAATTGTATTGGATTCCACAGGCACCAATGAAGTGTATTTTTGGGGTTTTCAAGTTAATATAATTTTACGCCCTAGTAAGTTAGGAAGTATGTGTTAAGGTAGTTCTGATTCCTTCAGTGAAGGTGGCACCCCTTCAAGGCTGTGGTTTCCATTGCTTCCATCACAGGGGTTACCCTTACGTGGAGAAAATGTCATGTTGCTAGGCAAGGATTTGCCATTAATTACTGTGTTCTCTGACTTTATATGCAGCTCTGGGCATGAATGTTTATTGTCTTCCTTTGCACTGGGTTCCAAAAATAGCTGTCTTTTCTGACCTGGCCTGTTGGGGACCAGTTTGTAGTTAGCATTTGTGCAGAGCGAACCTGTGCTTTCTTCCTCTCACTGTCACAGCTACAGCAACCTTCATCTGTCCACCTCCCGCAGCACCCCCCCACATTGTGCTGGGAAGCTGCCAATAGTAAGAGCAACAAATGCCCCTTCTGCTTCTTGGGGAATAGGAAGCTGATGCCTTGGCATTCCAGGCCTCCTGCTCACCCAAACAAAGAGAACTTGGGTCGTTGCCGTGGTCTCCAGCAAGGTACTGGCGGAACAGAGAGCATGACTGACAGACAGCTGAAATATTTGTTTTATTCTTCACAGCTTTACTGCTCTTGAGTCATGCAATTTGAAAAACTTATGGCTTGTGCAGCGGGCAGCCCTTACCTGCAAGGAGGACCTTTTTGCCATGCTCTCAGCCACCTGGCTGCTGCAGGGGTCATCAGCTTTGCAGGTTTCTCCCTGGTTCTGTGTAACTGCTTGTGAATTCCTCTCCTTGCTGGCCAGTGGCAACCTTGTAGATACTGGGCAGATGTACAGAAAGGGGAAGAGAGTGCAGGGCAGGCAGAGAATTTTCCTAATACTTCTTTTCACGGGCTGTCTCTTCTTGCTTCCTTTGCTCCTGTTGCACCTTTCGGACACATGAGTTTTGAAGCTTGTGGATTTTCGTTTCCAGTTACTTATTATTTGTGTTACAAGTTAGATCTCAGCCCCGAAGAGCTTCCAGTTGCTGTCAGGTTTGTGCCAGGCAGTCACTACTCATAGCTGTGGTTGTTTCTGTGTGTGTGGTTTCACTGTCATGGTCCCCAGCCCCCCATTGCACTTGTGTGCTCCTGTCCATCCGTACATACATGCTACCACTTCTGCAGAGACCTGTGGGCATCCCTGACAGTGTTTTCTCATCCCCCCCCACCACTGTTTTCCTGTCATCAGTCCCCTTGCCCACCGTGGGTGTCACTGTGTGACAGGAGCAAATGACACAACAATGGTTTTGACTGATACTTGACGTCAGCTGCACCCTCACGTGTGGTCTTGGCTGCCTCTCCGTCTTTGTACTTGAACCACAGAGAAGAGTCCAGTCTGAGTAAGCTTTGAATGAGCTGTTCACCTGTGGCAGCTCAGTACCTTCAGCTGGTGTGAGGGCAAACTAGAGCTCAGTCCCCTGTCCAAGAGGACATCTGCTCCTCTTGGCACAGTTATTAATGTGAAGTGATAGAAAAGTACTGAGAGCTCTCATGGATTTTTCATTCTTAGCTATGTAGTGCAAATGTTTTTCAAATAAATTCTTACTGTAGATGGTGGCTTGACTTTCATTTTCCTCAAATTAAGCTGTGGCAGAGTGCAAGAGGGTTGTATGGTTGGAAATAGAATTGCATTGCACCTGCGAAGCTATGTGTCCAACCTTTGAACGAGGCAGTGTCAGCAAACTCCAAGGGGTTAGATGGCTGTGGCTACTCTTTAACTTGTCTTTAGTTCTGAAGGAATCATACTAACCTCTCTGCTTACTGGTCGTTGCTGATGATCCACACCTCTGATTATTATTTGAGCTGTTTTGGGAAAGTATGAACAGTTCATGTCACGTAGGTGGTAAGCCCTACCTTAACCTTGCAGAGATACCGATTTACACCTGTAGAAGGAGTACCTCCACTCTGTCCTTGAGCAGAGTAGTCATGGGACTAGGGGAAATGGTTTTAAACTGAGAGTAGGTTTAGGTTAGATATTAGGAAAAAATTCTTTACTGTGACAGTGGTGAGGCACTGAACAGGTTGCCTAGAGTAGTTGTGGATACCCCATCCCTGGAAGTGTTCGAGACCAGGCTGGATGGAGCTCTGACAACCTGATCTAGTGGAAAGTGTCCCTGCCCACAGCAGGGGGGTTGGAACGAGGTGATCTTTGAGGCCTTTCTATGATTCTGTGATAAGCCTTAATTTCTGAATTTCTAGGCATTGGGAATTTTTCTTGTAATAATACTGCAGTATTGTTACACCTGATGTTTTTTTGATAGATTTGCAGATAAAGCAGGCAAGAGTTGTGTCTTGTAATGTCTGAGCTCAGGTTCGACTCGGATGGTGCATAACTGCAGATTTTTTATGGATCTGTTTAAAATGCAAATCTGCTGGGTTGCTTGTGGCTGAAAACTGGATCTGGCGGCTTCAGTGATTCCTTCCTGAGTTTCTGTAACTAATTTCTATGCTGGTCTTTGTCTCTTAATATTTTTTTTCAGCCAGAAATTGCCCAGCATCGTGGTTATCTCTCACTTTTCTCTCTCGGCTGCATGCTAGTCTATTATCATGTCAGCTCCATTCTTGATAGTCTTCCTTTGTGTGTGCATGTATCATAGGGATATGGAGATAGTAATGGATAAGGAAATAAAGAAGATAAAACCTCTCCTCATTTTCTTCCACTTTCCCTCGGTGTGGCCTGCACACAGGCAGCAGATGTGTAGCCCCTTCTGCAGCAGTGTTGAGCTCCCCAGCACACGGAGCATCTGTTGATGCCTTTGTGTAGCACGGTACTGGTGTGGAGCAGGTGTCCATGGGCTTCATGGTGGTGGGGATCTCTCTCAGCAGTGGCCTCTGTGCCACACTGAGATAAAGCATCCCAAAAGTGCTGGAGGACAGTGTGTGCCAGTTGCTCCTGCAGCCACTGCATGTGTTTTAGAAGCTCTGCCTTCTTAGCTGCAAGCCCCGCTCCCTCCTGAGTCAGGATTATCTCTGCATGTTTGTTGAAGCATCTTGTGAGCCAAAATCCACTGCTGTTACAAAATCAGCAGCAGGGCCAGTTCTGCCAATGTCGGTGATATCAGTCATCAGCATCTGAAGAGATGACGTGAATTTTGTTTTCCCTATTCAAATACTGCTAACTTCCAGAAGCAGGAGGCAGGACAGTGAGGTCCAGAGCGCTGTCCTGCATTGCAAACCCCACGTCTATGCCTGCCTTCTCTTCTTAAACTACAATATTTGTTTTACTGACATTGCCCGTTGATTAGTATGTTGCAACCTGGCTGCTATAAGCTAGAGAGAAGAGCAAGAAATTATTGTATAGAAAAGAAGTCCTCTGAAAGCTGTGGTCCTTGGGTGCTAAATCTAGTTTGGCAATAACATTGCAGTAAGAGAAGATCAAAGGTCGCCCTGCAAACATTTTGGATTTTCTTTATTCTCTGGATGCAAATTCAGGCTGATACTTCTTCAAACACAGGAAGGAAGTAAGTGTAAAATGTTGTAAAACTGTCACCCCCTCATATTAATTGTGTTGGAGTAACCAAAATCAAACAAAGCTAAACTATGCACTCTGCAAGTAAACACAGATGCCTTTTTTTTTTGGCAAAGATGTAAGTAATAAGTGAGAGAATGGGAATTGTAAAGGGAATCCCTTTGTAAGGAATAATTTAGAACAAGATTAGTAACAATTTGCTTTTAATTCAGTGCATTATCTTTCTTTCTGTTATTATTCTGTTTATTCTATTATTCTTTGTGGTGTTCAGTGGTCCTCGGTCTTAGCAGAGCCTTTTGTTACAGGTGAGGTTTTCATTAGTGAGAAGGTTTATGTTTCAGAGGGCCATGTTCAACAAGCTGCTGGTGTAACTGGGCAAACAGTTAATTTGACTGAAAATGATACCATTCTTTTTCATTATGTGCAAATGTAAGTGTTGCAGTATACTTGCTTGGTTGCTCATTCGTGCACAGGCACAAGTTCAGGAGCCTGTGGAAAAGCTTCCATTTAAACATACTTTTTCTTTCCCCCACCTTTTATACAGACTTAGCGGTTGAGCCAAATAGCTAAAAATCCTCAGGGATTTAAAGGATTAAATGAGAACAGTTGTTTTGGCACAGGAGGGGCTGAAAAGTCCTGAAAATATGACAAGAGGTAGTTGCTGTGGGACCTGGCTAGTGAACTATACAGCCACCTCTCTTATAGGCATAAATATAACTGTGAGCAGTGGACTGGTGCGGTGATGGGGGTTTGATTGCTGGGAAAATTGGGAAACAAAGAATGGAAGCCTAGTGAGAGTACTGATGACTGACCTGAAGCTTTGCCACTGGGCTGTTACGTGAAGCTGGTGGAAGATGCTTTCTAGTGAAGGACTGCAAATTTGTGTTCTCCCACCAGATAACAAAGTCAGTGTTAGTTTTCATTCCCCCTTGGCTGGACTCTTTTGTTGCCACTGGTTCCTGTGAGTAACCTGTTCCTTCATGTTTTTCTGTTTGTCTCAGGTACTGAAGGTTTCAGGCTGGAGATTTTCCTGTGCTCTCTGTAGCTGCTGCCTGGTGCTGCCCTGAGGAGAAACAGCGTTAGGAAGGCGGGTGCTGCCCTGAGGAGAAGTGGTGGGAAGGCTGCTACCCCTTGCCCGCGGGGTGTGAGGGCAAGGCTCATCACAAGGCCTGCTGTGCTTCCCTGCGCTGGCCACCATGGAGACCTTATCCCAGGACTCTCTGCTGGAGTGCCAGATTTGCTTCAACTACTACAGCCCCCGCCGGCGGCCCAAGCTGCTGGACTGCAAGCACACCTGCTGCTCCGTGTGTCTGCAGCAGATGAGGACCAGCCAGAAGGACCTGCGCTGCCCCTGGTGCCGCGGGATCACCAAGCTGCCTCCGGGCTACTCTGTGTCACAGCTGCCCGATGACCCCGAGGTGATCGCCGTCATCGCGATCCCCCACACCTCGGAGCACACCCCCGTCTTCATCAAACTCCCCAGCAATGGGTGCTACATGCTGCCCTTGCCTCTCTCCAAGGAGAGGGCGCTGCTGCCGGGAGACATTGGCTGCCGCCTGCTGCCTGGCAGCCAGCAGAAGTCCCTGACGGTGGTGACGATCCCCGCAGAGCAGCAGCCGCTGCAGGGCGGCCTTCCCGCCGAGGCGGGAGCGGAGGAGCCGGACCGGAGAGGCGCTGTGAAAAGCTCCACCTGGTCGGGGGTGTGCACTGTGATCCTGGTGGCCTGCGTCCTGGTCTTCCTCCTGGGCATCGTCCTCCACAACATGTCGTGCATTTCCAAGCGCTTCACGGTGATCTCCTGCGGCTGAGGCGGCGGGGGCTGTGCTCCCCCGGGGGTCGGGTTGGGTTGGGTCGGTGGTGGTGGTATTGAGCGAGACAATTCTGTGCAGCTTTCCCCAGTGACTGCAGGACGCTGTGCACCGGGGCAGCGGTGCCTGCCTGGCTGCGGCCCCTGGAGGGGTGGCATCAGGCCTCTTGGCAGCCTGCGGAGAAAATCACGTCCCATGTCTGGCGGCAGTGGCACTGAGGAGGACTGCATGTGTCACCGTAACCATTTATCAAAGGGACTGCAACTTCACAGTGATCTTTTTTTATTGTGTTACGAGATTAAAGACCTCTATGTAGCTGGTTATCCTGTGAAGTATACAGTACGGGCTCTTCTTTAAACACAGTATATTAAAATCAAAACTGCTCCACGTAGAATGAAATGAGAACTGGCGCACAACTGTACGAGGTGTTCAATACCAGTCCACACATGCATTATTTTTTAATGAAGGGAGGGAGGGAGACTCATAAAACAGAGAAATCATTTAGCTGGTAAAGCGTTTTATATGTTTTAAATGGCACATTAGTTAAACCAAGTTAGGGAGTTGTACAATAGTTTTTAAAAGGAAGAATTTTACAAGCAATCATTTCTTCCCTTGGTGTCTGTTTTTTACTTCTGTTTTTCCCCGTTTTTCCCCATTTCTTTCAACTACAGGGAAGTGGTATTTCCAGCATCTTTTATTTGAAGGGGCTTCCAAGACGGGAAGCAAAAGTGGTCTAGAAGGACTACCTAAAAATGCAGTCAAAACAGTTCTGCCTAACTGGCTTTATGGAAAGGATGGCTTTGCCTGGTAAATATTGGACATGCTGTTTTACCTCCAGTCTGGCTGCAGACTTCCTGATGACCTGGCCATCATAGCC
This sequence comes from Platysteira castanea, assembly GCA_013397175.1. Taxonomy (NCBI): domain Eukaryota; kingdom Metazoa; phylum Chordata; class Aves; order Passeriformes; genus Platysteira; species Platysteira castanea. The sequence goes on from VYXC01006602.1 coordinate 924,042, forward strand.
ATTAGTGAAGAAATGGGTCATGTGAAGTCCTAGAACTCCTGTGAGGGTGTGATAACATTGCTCTTAATTTTCTTTTTCTGCAGGTTAGGTTTATTTAATTGTTTTTGAAGAATTTAGACCTATTTTGCCTCCGTCTTTCGTAGGAGTCGCAACTGTGCACCCATTGGTGGTGTGACAGAGACGTTGCTCTAAGAAAATTTCAGCATCGAAACTGAGACCGAGAACCCTTGTATGCAATCATCTAGTAAGAGGCAGTGACATATCTCAGAAAAGAACCCAGGCCAGCCTAACCTTTTACTGGGTGGGCCACTCCTCCTAAACTGCTGTGGCTGTCCTGATGTCAGAATGTCTGGGTGAGCATAACAGAGCCTCTTCCCATGTTTCAGTCTTACTTCAGTCCTAATGTTGATGTTCATAAGGACAGATTAGAAAAACAAACACAGGAAGTGTCTCCCTCCACCTGTGACTGTCATGAAACCCCAGCCATTTGCAGTTCACTTCTTGAGAAGAGCCAAACTCCTGAATGTTCACTGCAGTAGCCCCTTGCTTTAAGCAGTCCCACTAGCTTTAGTAGTACTGCTTATAAGTAAAATAGAGCCCAGTGTGAATTTGGGTATTTGGCAAGTCTGAAAGCTGAAACTTCTGTGAGATTTAGGGATTGGATCAAGGGGCACGACAGACCTTTAATAAGACAGAAAAGTTTGTTACTTTGCACTGCTTCTTGTGAGTACAAGGCATAACCTCCCTGAAGCATGTCCTCTTGTTGTCTACCTACTGCTCATTCTAATTCTTGGAGATTGCCAAATGCCATGTTATAACATAGTTTTGACTGTGCAGTGCCCAATTTGACCCCATAGTCCTTGTTTTCCTGGTTGTGTCACAAAATCCAGTAGCTGGTTCACAATAAATATTCTCAGCTCTGACTTCTGTCAGGAACATACCTCTGACTTCATGCTGGATTTCTTTCCTTCCCTGTTCCTAAACCACCATTTTCTTCCTTGATTCCCATTAACTGAAGAATAGACTATAGGGTGCTTAGTTGTGATGAGGTGTGTTCAGTCGCATATGGAGAGGGACCATTGTGCTGATTTTTATCTACTGTCATATGTATGCATAGCACAGAAAAAAGAAAAATTCTTCAGATAACACACTCAATGCCTTTTTTGTGCAAGGCCCATGTGCAGTATGCCTTGATCCTGGCTTGCAAATGTTGTAATTACATGGACACCTCTCCGCGGCATGTTTCATTTGGTTGCAGTAGGGAACACCAGGTATTCCCAAATGTGTCTTGTGAACGTGCTTGTCTCTTGTTGCCAGTAGGTAGCCAGATTTCTACTGACATCCATGCTATGCTGCTTATTGTGTAAAGGAAAGCCAGTTCACAAAAAATCCTGCCTTTTATAAGACTCTTGAGGAACTGACCTGACACAGAACTTGACCCTCTACTGCCTTACCCTGTAGCAATTGCTGGGTGTACCAGAAGCTTATGACATAGGTGAAAGATACCCTGAGAACAGCGCTGGTGGTTTTTGCACCAGCTTCTGCATTTGTTTATCTGAGTTGTCAGTGAATGCACAAAACCACGAGGCAGTCAAGGAGCAGGTCCTGGCGACACAGGTAATCTTACCTACTTCCAGCCATACCTGCCCGACTGAAGCTCTTGAGGCCAAGGATTCTCTGGCATTGCAAAGAAAGGCCCTCTTCATCTCCATATGGAGAGTGCAGAATAAAAGAGGAATCAGAAATTAGGTTAAAATACCACACTGCATAACACATTATACAACAGGCAGCCCTGGAGTTTATCTGGAATTGATGATGTGTTATATTAGCAGAATACCATCCTGTACTACGTAACACAGTACATTGTTTCATTAATATGAATTTCCTGTACTTTTGTGCCTGCTGAAATGCATGTTTGACCTAATTTCTGATCCAGACATTTGCCTGCTCACAGCCTTGTGTAAGAGCAATAAGTAAAACCTCAAGATTTTTGCCTGCGTGTATGCGCATGGTGTGTATGTTCATTCCTTTTTATAAATAGGAGTTCTGGAAAAGATTTTGTTCTGGCTTTAGACTGTGACTAGGATTTTAAATTTGCAGCTGTCATACATGTTAGATCACCTAGCTTTTTTGCTGACTTGTGTATAAATGAACTAAATAGTTTGTTGTAATGTACAGTGTTAAAATGTTTCTCAAGTATGTCAATAGTCATACTACTTTAAAAATGCAGTGCAGTCTGTCCCATTCCTTGGTTCAGTACCTGGCATTAAAAAATAATACTGCTAATTTTTAAATTATTATTTTAAAAAAACCAGCCTTGTCTTTGTAATTTTTCCTCTGTAGAGCAACATGTTTGGGCTTGTGCCAAAATCATCAGGTTCCAGGTTAGCTTTTATTCTCTGGTGTCCAGTAAGAAGTCACTGCCCAGTTCCACCAAAAAGAAAGACAGAAACTTACTGGGACACAATACTGTTTGAGAAACCAAAACTTATGCTAAAATGTGTGGGTAATTATTCAAGCACCTGCATTTTTAGAGCACATTACTCTGTATGAATGTGTATTTATTTGCTTGTTTAATAGGAAAGATGTGTGTGTTGGGGTCCAGCTTCAGTTTTTCTCCTGGATGGTCCCAACTCCCATTGTTGGCTTGTGCTTTGCTGGCAAACAGACTTTAGGGTTCACTCTGTGAAATTTTGTTTAGTGAATTTTAAAAATTCAAAATATGCAATTTTGGTATGCAGGATTTTTTTAGGAAATTGTGTGTTCAGTGATTGTTCATGCTTAACCAAGATGTAAAGGAGCCTGTATGTTTTGTAAACACGGAGCAGTCATGAGTCCAAAGTTTCATCTTTATTAATGAAGCTCATTCTGAATAAAACGTTAGCAGGAAAAGAATGATAACAAGTGAATTATGGTTCCTCTGTTACTTCGCCATCAAATGAAGAGCATGGAAGGGAATTTGGCAGAATTGCTCCGTATTTTATGAGAAGGTGGCTGAAATTCATCACTCAGCGTTTTAAGGCAATGTGTAAAGCATGGGTTGTGGTAAATAGTAAAAGGGCATTCATGTTTTAATTGGCGTGGAATACTGAATTATAGCTGATGACTACTGAGCCACAGAATGTTTTTTCTGTTTTAATCAAATTAAAAATTTTAAGTAAGCGTTTTGCTTACGGAAGTGAGGGATTGTTGGCCTTCACTTAAGCTTGCATTGTACAGACTGGTACACTGGTTCCCTGTTCCTTTGAGCCCCCCTTCCCCATCACATGACTGCTGCAGCCATGGGCAGCCAGCTTTTTTTGATAGTGCAAATGCTTTTCTGGAGTAGAGATGGTCGATACTGCACACTGGTTTTGTTACATTCACAGCAGGGCTGAACCAAACCCAAACAATTAATACATGGTTTGAACTCTTCTGTAGGTGTCCCAGGATCAAAAGCTCCAGGCACTGGTCTATTGCATAAATTGAGCCAAGCCTGTGTTGTCTGGATCTTTTCACAGCAATGCCAGGGATGTTGCTTCCTCACAATCATGAGAATGGATCTGTACCCACCATCCACAGCTAAACTAACCCCAGGGAATGGGGCCTACTGGCATGAGACACTTGCATGAGTACTGCAGGAGATGATACCGGTTAAGGGAACACCTCTCTACGAAATGTTGGGGCTGAAATGCTTCCTTATCCCAATTGCACAGAAAGCGTGGCTTGAGGTTTGTTTTTTCCAGACTTTTTCTGTGGGTGGAAGGAGGGGGGAGGGAGGGAAGAAGGTCCATGGCAGCAAATTAATCCCAGCAGCATCTGGAAGGCTTTTGAAAGATCTGCTGGCCCTGAAGGCAAAGTTTTTGTGCAAGAGCTTCAGTAGGACAAGATTGCCTGGAAATGCAGTGGATTTAGAAGATTTAGATGTTAGTGACCTTTCTAGTGCTGTACAGTGTTCGTAGGCCTGACAGCTGGGCTTGTTGTGTTCTCTCTCTTTGTCACTTTACCTCTTGCATGCTCGTGTCAAAAAGCAAAGCTGCTTGCTTCAGTCTCAAGTTTCAAGACAATTTTTAAGCTGCCCTGAGTATCTCTAATGAAAAAAAATTAACTTTACAAGCTCAGTGAAATTTAATGCTTAATGAATGTTCAGAAAATGCATTTTTCAAGCATTTCCTTGTGCTTCAATATATTTTTATTGTAGTTCTAAATCCTGTAATTTTTTGTGCTAATCATATTCCTGAATATCAATTGAAGGGATTAGTTAAGATCCACAGGCAGAAGAAAACATTTCCCATCCATCCCACAGTTCCCCTTCAGAACCACGTGAGTCTGTTTTCACTCTCCTCATCCATTTCACACTGGAGCACATACGCATGGGGATGGAATGGGAGTTCATGGGCATGCACGAAGCACCTACACATAGGAGCACAGGGATGCATTCCCGTGTTTGGGGAGGGCATGCACACAGCACATGCTCACGTATAGTCAACAGGGGTCAAGAGGGGGCTGGTAAAAGAGCCTCAGGCTCTTCTGTCTCCGGAAGATCGTGTACTTTCTGGTGCTGGGATAGCTTGGTACACGAAGCTTTGTTATGGCTACGTGGATTTCCTGTGGGATGAGTTAGCACCCCCTCTGAGCTGTCTCCTGCAAACCAACTCCTACTGCTTTTGGATGGAACGCTCTGCTCCACAGGTGATACCTCTTCTGGAGTTCAGGTGAGGAACTGCACATTCCTCTCTGCTTCCAGGCTGGAATAGCCACCCAAAAGGGAACAACCAGATGCCTGAGCTTTTAGTTTATAAGGAGTTTGTAAGACCAACTGGAGTTCCTTTGAAGCAGAACTGCATAGAGCACTCTTGAAAGCTGGAAGGCAACATACAGATTTGGCCTAACTTGTTTGAAAGAGAAGAGTGGGTGGAAAAAAGATGGGACACCTGAAAATGAGCACACAATTAGACACTAGCCTGGAAATTCAGATCTGTATGTGCAAAAACATCTACTGGGCATGTGTTGCAGTGGCCTGCTTATGTAATTTCTGTCAAATGGTATCTCAAGAATGTCACTGAAACTCCAGATCTTGCTTTTCCTTCAATACCTTTGATCTGGGAAGCAGCCTATTTCAAAAGTGCAGTTTTCTACCTCACTGAAACACTTGATGGATGTACAGAAATTTTTTAGGGTGCTGAATCATGGCTGAAGCTCAGGACTTGGACTAAAGTTGAACAGGAATTCAGTGGGGGAAAACTGGGATAAAAAAACAAAGTCTAATTCTCAGTGTGTGCTGTTGAGTCACATTGTTTAAAATAAAAACTTTGCATGCGTGTCTCCCAGGACAAATAATCAAGCTGACAATGTTGGTAATGCCAAACAGCTGAAGACAGGACTTAATGAACCTATTAGATCTGAGAAGCTGAAAACAAAAGAAGTGGCTATTGGGTACAGTTATTGCACTCAAAAGAAATAGTGGTATTAGGTTAGGGGTCTGTAGCTTTTTGGCTTGGTTTTCAAGATTAAGTGAAAAAAAACCCCTGCACTGAAAAACCTGAGTGGTTTCAGACTGAAGGTTATTTACATTCCTATCTTGAGAGTTACGAAAAGATGAGGGTGTGTTGTCACTGCACTTATCAGTTTGGGAAGTATTGCCCTATAGGTGCCTGCATGCCCTGACTGGGTCTGAATCACTGGGATTTGCATCTGCTTGAGAGAAATCTGAATGTGCCTCAAGATGCTAAAAAAAAAATAAACCAGCAAAATCATCTTCTGCAAGATGGTTTGAATTCAGGTGTCACTGTAAAGTGTGTGATCTCACTGAAGAATTTAAAAACAGTGGTGAATCTTACAAGACTGTCGAAGCCGTCTGTCATATGGTAGACACATGGGGCTGGCTATGAGCATAACAAGGAGATCAGTTCCCAAGTATGGCCAATTGCTGATTGAATTGCTAATCAATAATTTCTTGCCTAAAGTTTTTTGAATAATGGTTGCAGGTGTTTCTCGAAGAGCTGCTTAAGGAATGTATTTACATACTTGGGACACAATTCAGAAAATATGCTAACTGAGAAAGCACTAAAGTATTAAATCTGAGGAAGCCAAAGGGATTCAGTCACAGATGATTAAATGCTTTCTTGAACAGAGGTGGACTTTACATTCAAGTGTTTCTTGATGCTTGGCTAGTCTGCACAATTCTTAAGGAACATTTGAAGTAAAAAGCTGTGCTTTGGGGAAGGCTTTAAAGTCTGTTGACTAGGAGAGGCTCTTTAATACCCCAAGGCAGCTGTTTTCAAGCATTTAAGTCTAAAAACTTTTATTTCTGTAGCTCCTGTTTTTAATTGCTTATTGCAACATAGCTGAGAATTCTTAATTTATGGTGGAAAACCCCACAGCCTTGCAGTTCAAACCCACACCAAAACCCACCTTAGGAATCCAGAACAATCATGGTTTAAAAAACTTGGGAGAAATAAACTGAATTCTAATCACTTCTTTTCTGCTATGCTGAAATGCTGAGGGATTTGCTGAACCTACAGGTTGATAAAACTGAATCCCTGCTCAATGGTTGTATTTGCTAAACCACCTAACAGCAATGGATATGTAGTGTGTTCTTTCTTTTTGACCTCCCCTGGTTTAGAGAAGACAAGATTGGGACAGTTGTAGCTGGATTGAACAGCGTGATAAGAGTTGTAAAATGTTACCAGCCAGGAGTGTGGTTTTGTGATAAACAAAGGATTGCAATACTGAATGTCTTCCGGCAGCCATCCAGGCAGAACAAGCATGCAGCAACTCCAGCAAACCCCTGGGATTGAGAGAAATGTCAGGAACAGTGCATAAATGAGGCTATTTTTTAATACCATAGATACTGTCTGTTATTGTTGATGCTTGACATCTCTGGGTTGGGGTTCTTTTGTCCATTGTAAGAAGCAGCCTAAAAATCACTTTGTGCTGCTTCCTTAGGAGTGTGCTGTCTCCTGTTTCCTCTTCTTCAGCCCTTTGTTTGGGCCGTGCTGGTTCCCTACAGATTTGCGAAGAGAAAGTTACCTTTGTATGTGTGAGTGACTGAAAATTTCTACTGCATTTTCAGTGATTAAAATGGTAACAACGTCTTCACAGAAACAGAAACTTCTCCAGGGCTTGAGAGTCCTATTTGCAATACCCTGTTATCTGCTGTTATTATCATAGGTCCTCTCTAAATCAGTATTTTGGATTATTGTTTCTTTAATATAGCCGAAATATTTTTGAAAAAAGCAATAGCAGAACAAGATAAAGCAACTTGGAGACTAGAAATTATTTTCACAGTCTGATTTTTGAGATAGGATTGTTACCATGAATGGAATTTTTTTTTTGCTTGTTTGTTGTTTTTTCAGTGGTTTTTTTTCTTTTTGTGTTGTTTTGTTCAGTGTATCAGTTACATTAATTTTGCAATTTCACTTCCTTTGGTGGGGAAGGGAGATAAGGAAGAAGAAAATCCATATTCATGGCTTAGATTAGATGTGCTGAGTTCCAAAATGTATATGCTTCTGTTTTGTAAAACCTCATGAACCTCGTAACAGCTGAAAACTGCAGTAGCACCAAAATCTTAACGAAATGTCACGTGCTGCCTATTAAGTTTAAAATGCCTGCTGAAATATGCACAGCCTGGACTTTCTGGCTGTTGAGTATAGAGAGCACTGTGTGTGGAATTAGTTGTGACTGTCAGTTCTCTGAGACCAAACTTGAGTCGTATGCCTCATTTAGAGCTGTTAGCAGACTTGGGCTCTGAGGCTCTGTCATGTCCTAGATGCAGTGGCAGCCCTAGCTTTAGAGGTCTAAAGCAAGCAGCTTTTGGTAAGGAGACATTTACAGATATTGAGGGCAAATTATCCACGTCCTTAAGAGATTGTTAAATCCTTGATTTGGTCAGTGACTCAGCTTTTGGCAAAGGAAATGGAAATTTGGTTAAATCATCCAGGCTCTGTGCTACCCTGCTGTTCTTGCTTGGTGGCCCAGAGGAAGGTGGTGTCCTGGGAGGAGTGTTGAACCAGGTGATGGGATGTGACCCACCACAAATCTCTGTTGAAACTATGGCCCTATGAGTACATATCTCAGATAATGCTCCTTGCTGGAATAGTCCAACATGACATCTATGGTAAGAGCATAGGGTTCCTCTGCTGTAGATAGGACTTTTAAGCTTTAAAGGAAACTAAAACTCTGCAAGATTCCTTCAGCTTTCTAAGTTGACAGAAATGTAGAGCTTTTCTGGCCATCAGGTGCTCTGTGAACTGGAGGACCTGCCCTTCTAGTCAGCTGCAGGTGAGGAAGGTCCCAAAGTAACCTGCCTCATGGCAGGGCACTGTGTCTGATGCTGCGCTGAGGGTTAATGTGCTGCTCAGATGCTGTTTTGTGTAGCCTCTAAAAACTATTTCTCATCCTTCCCGTCCTCCCCCACTCTCTTTTTGCTTATAATTGTTTTGGAAAAAACAAAAACAGACACTAAGAAAAACAGAAGAGTAAAGCTGTTCTTCATTCAGGCCACGTTTATACCATCTGTTCTGTATCTATTTTAACTCTGTTGGGAGAAAGCAGAGGTGCCCCCGTATTTCAGCTATGCTCCAAATGAATCCCAAAGGGCTTCCTATTTTGGAGACTAAACCTTGCTAAGCAGAGGACCTCTGAGAAGAAAAAAAATTTTTAAGCCCCAGGAGTGAGCAGATGCGGTCGGTGGTTGCTGGAAAGAGCAGAGGGAGCAGTGTCAGTCCTTGCAGCGAGGCATTCTCCCTGTGCTTTGAGACCAGCAGGCTGGTGCAGCACAGGGCAGCAGCGGGAGGGCAGGACTGGCTGCACACACACACATATTCTCTCGGGGTGCTGCTTGACAGCTTCCCAATGTGAATTTGGAGCTGCTTGCAGTTGATATCCTTTTAAATTACTTCAGCTACTGTATCCCTGATTGCTCCAAAGACAATGCAAGTGAGCTGTAATCTAAAGCAGACATGAAAAACCTATCCCACAGGACCTGTCTTTGCACTACCCTCATTAGCAAAGGTTTCTGTATTGCTAGGGGAGATAGGGAGGAGTGAGGATGTTTGGATGGTTGGGGTTTGTTTTCTTTTTTTGGTGAAGGCAAATAAACTTTGACAGGTGTTAAAACAAAAAGGCAAAGGAAAAATACTGAACAGTCTTTATGTCAGCTGAAGTGTCCTCAGCACAGCTTTGAAGTGAGAGCTAGTTCTCTATCTCAGTGCCAACTTTGAAGATATATGTATCTATTCACATATTTAGTGTGTTAATTAAAACAAGAGCTGAATGAAGGCTTGTCTCTTATTTTAAGAATACTTGCACCAGAAGCTGGAAGGTTGAGTCTAGCCTCAGGCACACAGGTATTACATGGCTCTCCTAGAGCTCTACCACTGTCTCTGCTCCTTGTTTTACACTCTGTTTTACATGGTCCCTTGCTTTCCCCAGGCTCCCTCCCTCATTAATTATATTCTAGCTAAATAAGCAGGCTGGCAGTGTTCAGTGGCTGTGAGCTGAAGTCCTTGATGTGTTTCAGAAGCAAGAACACGTATCTCTTGGTTTGAGATAACTGCCTCCTCCTTTTCTTGTGAAGGGCCAACCAGCCTCTGCAGATACGGGACCTGCCAGGCCACTGTGTCAAAACCTTGCCAAATATTTACTTTATTAATGTGAAATCGAAGTGCTGGATAAATCTGAATGTCTGGAGAAGCATTCTTTGCTTGCTGTGTCTACCCTAGAAGGTGTCTCAAATACTGCTCAGTTTCTAACCACCCCCTTCTCCCTGCCCCTGTTTTAGTACATGGTACTTTTGTAGGTCAGTCTCTGTGGTCTTTTATATAGGTGGAAATGCTGCTTTAATGAGAGCAGTTCAGACACATTTGCTATGATTAAAATTCTTTAAAATTATTTTCAACAGACTAGTGTGTGCTTTTTTTAAGAATACAAGAAGTAAAATTGGCTGGAACATTCACTCATCGGTTCCACTGAGAGCTTTAATAGAGTTGTGCAGTAATTAAGAAAGGCTGAGATCCTCAGCCAAGTTTCAGATGGGTGGAGGTGACATTCAAGTGGTCCATCAGAAAGCCACTATTGCAAGCTTGTGAGAGAGAGGGAGACAAAAGAATGGTTTGCACTCCCCTTCTTTCCCTGGCCAGCTCTAGCTTTACAAGTTCGGTACAACTTTGGTCTTGGCTTAGGTACAAATCTCTGTCCTTTAAGACAGGACCTGTTGTGGTATTTCCCTGTAAATGCCCTGTGGTGCCTGAGTGCACGTGTGCTCATTCACAGTCGTGTCTATGCTCATGTGTGTAGGTGCTCTCTTACCTCCTTAACTTACATACATGCTTACAAATATGGAAATAATGGGCTACTGGTATTAATGCATGTAAATCCAGTGACTTCAGAGCACCTCTGACGAATTACAACACCCAGAGAGAAGACCAGTAGAGATAGATAACTTTTTATATTCACCAATCTCCGGAGTTTAAAGTCAGTGTATTATTCTGAGCAGAAATGCAGCTTATTTTCCTTGTAAATCTTCCATTTTTTAAAGCCTGATTTCCTATGGAAATGAGACATGCTCACACATACTCTGCATCTCTATGTCCCTTTCCACTGACCTTTCAAACCACATTTAACACAATGATCGCTATCCAAAAGATAATTAAATTTCTGTTTTGATGATGTGTAGGTAGAAGAGTAGAGGGAAGAGAGAGACAGATCCTATTAGTCCCAAATATTTGAAAAAGGTGCAGTGTGTACTTGAATCTCGTTATAAAGACCATGTGGGAGATGACGCCCAATAAAAGACTCAAGCAGAAGAAAAACTCAAATTGAAACTTGCAGTGAACATTAAGACAGTACAGGAAATTAGATTTTATTTTTGCTTCTTTTAATGCAATTCATTTTCTTTTGAAATGCAGCCTCTTCCAGAATTTTATACACATATTTTAGTTTTGAGTGATGAATTTAAGTGGCACTTGTTGCCAATATACATCCCAAGTGGAGTTTTGCCGTCACCAGAAGCTGAATCTCTTCATTAGTAGAGTCATAACACAGCTTTCATGACATCACTTTAAACAGCTAAGCAATTTCACTGAGATGGGGACAGATACCAACTGGCAGAACTGTAGAGGCGCATCATCAAAGGGAAATGCCTGGTAATGATGTGTCTGACTGGGTTTTATTAACAAAAGCAAGGAAAAGCCATACAGTGCTCTGTCGTTTATGATAGCATAGTAAATATGGTTGGTTTAGCTGGGATGAACTAGGAGTGTAAATTAAGTTAGGTGAGGTAACATGTATTATTACTTGAAGCAATAAACAGGAAATTAATGAATTATTGTGCCCACAAGCTCCCCTTCGAGTAGCCAACATCAAAACTACGTACAAGTGACCTAGTTATGCCACTTACTTCGAGTACTGAAGAGAGTAAGAGAGATACAATCTGTGGAGGAGAGGAAATTTTTTTGAAGGCCAGGAGAGCTTTTAGCCAAACAGAGCAGGTAGAGAGTGCAAGAGACAATTTCACTGGTGAAAAATAAAAGTGGTTAAGGGAAAAAAGGCCTGAGGGAGACTTCTAATTTGGCATGAAATACAGATATTCAGTAGATCGCAGAAGAAGAAATTTCAGGATCCAAAGGAAATACTCTCAAATAGCAATGTATTTTTTCCCTCTGTGCCATCAACAGGCAGGCATAGTGGACATTTCCAGCGTCTTTAAACCCAGTAATACCAAATAGGGCTTCTGAGTAAAGCTTAATATAAGGGCATTTGGTATTTTCAGTTGTGTAAATCTTGTATAAGGCAGATTTGTTCAAAGACTTGATACATTGCTTCAGTGAGTAAAAGCCTTTCCTATGTCATCGAGCTATCTAGACTAGCTTAAGGAGTGCAAAGTAGTGAAAACACATCTGGGGACCAGAAATTGTGTGTCAGCAGTTACCGCTTCAGACAGCTGGAGAATGAGAAAGAGAAAAAAAGAAACAGACTGAAGTAGGCTTACTTAGGGATTGAATAACCATTAGCAGATGCAGACTCCCCTGAACCCTGCACCCATGTCTGTCCCAGACTGCAACGCTGGAATCAAGGGCTGCATCTCCAGTGTGAGAGTTACACAAGTCACCCTGAAATGTGTGTGAGCATCTGGCAGCTGTAACCTGCTCTCTGTTGGTGTAACAGGCAGGTTTGCTCTGCTGAGCTCATCTTTTGGTGGAAAGTTTCTCTACTTCTCTGAGTACAAAAGGAAAGCAAAATAGGGCCAGTTTAATGATTCTGCTGCTGAGCTTCCTCTCCACTGCCAGTGCAGGAAGCTGGGAGGAGGCTCCCCACAAGAAAGGGAGTGAGGCAACAGCTGCGCACAAAGGTATGAAAAATGTTGTTTCATCAAAACCACCCCTTTCCTACCAGCTGAAGGCATTATAAAAGATTGCTGGTAGCTGAAGTCTTACGCAGGAAGACAGGTTAAATTATCACAGTGTTCTTCATGGCCTCCCAGGCAATGAATCAGTGAAGCAGTGAAGTGGGTTGCTGCTTTCACCATGGAGGAATTCATCACGGTAGCCAAATTAATGACCGCTTTTCAGAAGTTTCTCCTGGTATCTGAAGGACTGATTTGCTGTCTGCTGTTTATTATCTGTGGCAGTTTTAAGTTTCACTGAGGTGAGTATATTGCTTTGTGTGTTTAATGTCTGGATACAGCCTTCCTAACCTTGATGATGTCCATTGCTTTGCTTTCTTCCTTCGCTGGGCTTGATGATGATATCACAACAATTTACCCAGCTAAAAGCCAGTTCCTCATTTTGCTTTGTGGCTTCATTAGAGTGATTGCCTCTGCCCCTTCGAATGGGCATGCTTTCAAGTTGACCTTGGGGTAGGAGCAGTAAGGCTGCAGTGTTTCGCTGGTATTTTAGGTGCTGTCTGTGTTTGAAGATGTAGCACAGGGCTCTTGGTGGCACTAGGGAAGGGGAACAAAGAGAACAGGCTGGAGGAGTGGATGCAAATGAGCTTGTGGATGCAGAAGGCCTGACTGGAAGGCATAGCACTGACTGGCTGATTTGCACGCACTCTGAGCTGGGCTTAGATTACTGCCAGCACTATCCTGGCCTCGGGGTCTCACTTGGATTTTATTTTTCTATGTGCTTCTATCACCTGCCACAAGCTGAGGCCTGTGGAGCGACAGTCGGAAGGCTGCCAGGACAGGGGCTGCCTGCAAAATGCAGTGGGTCAAATTAATCCTTCAGGAAACCTTATTGAGAAGAAGGGTGTTAGTTGTGTTCCCTGGCATGGCTGAAAAAATATATTGGTAGAATAAATATAGTGGCATGGCTGACAAAGTATTTTCAGCAATTTTCACTCTGACACTATCTTTTACCCAAATATCAAGTCTCCTAACTCATACAAATTAATTTGGGTCTTTTGTCAGCTTTATATACAGCTTTTGCTGCTGAGGCTTTTGGATACATGGTCTTGTGTCTAAGTCTTCTGTGTCCAGGACAAACTAGAATCCCTAGACTTCAACAAATGAGGTGTCTCCTTCACTCAGTGACCTCCAGCTCTCCATCCTACCTGTGTTTGAGAAGAACTAGAAAACAAAACCAATCCAAAAAACCCAACTGAAAATGTGGAGGCTGTAATTTAGGACATATTCAGGGGAATCAAAGCACACAAATAAGTAAACAAACCAGTGATTTCATCCACTTCTGCCCTGGTTAGAAAGCCAGGACAATTGTCTGTGGCATGCAAGCAGGTCCCAAGATGCTGTTCAGCTCAACAGCGTAATTAATGTGTCTCCAGCCTAATTAGTTGGTCAGAGGTGCAGATGAACACTTTAATTGCACCAATGTATCATCACTTTTGACCAATCCCAGTCACGCCTACACAAGGAGAACAATGCAACTTGAGCAGATTTTTGTGGCAGCTCTACAAGGAAGGTGGATAAATCATGGAGGCCTCATTCTGCCACCCCTGTGCTCACAGAGCGAGATGCCGTGTCAGGAGAGGGGTTTGATGCACCGGGGCTAACAGAGAGTGAAATACTCCCAGCATGAGTGAGTGTTCCTGAACAGCAGATTAGCACACTGAGCCAAGCGCTTGTCTAAAATTAAGCATTTTCCTCTACTTACACCCTGACATTCTTGTCTCCAATTATGCTTGGTTTGTTTGCTTTTCCTTTTTTCTCTGTGTACGCAGATGCTGGTGAGAGAAGTCTACACAGAGATCAAGGAATGGGTAAGGTCTGAGTAGCACACTGAAATAAAAGCTTGGGTGGAGTTCAGTTGTTAAATCCATATACTTTAACTATTATTGTCTTCAGCTGGGTTTGAAGTACTAATGTACCTAGGCAAGAAAACAAATTTACAATGGCTTAGTTAGAAGTTCCTTCTCCAGGAAGAGCTAGAATAAGCAAAACATAGCCTGAAACGAGGCCAGATTCCCTTGGAACTTATTGAAAGGGATCTTGTTGAAATCAAAACAGTTGTGTTCTAATAAATTAATGCAGATCCCATTTGGCATGGGGCTGCTGAAGGCAGCCCACAGGCAGACACCCAGTCCCACAACTGCATTGCAGAGGTGCACAGTGGAGTGCTGGCACCCCAGCAGGACCAAATTCACTCGTGTTACCACTGGTTTTGCGGGGGCAGCAGCTGCTGACATGGCACCTCTATGTCAGTCTCCTGCCACACCATCCAAGCAGGGCTCTTCTTTATCGGACTTCCCAGAACTGGGAAATCCTGTGTCTGCTGGCATTGTGGTTGGACAAAAGGAGCAGGACTGCAGTGCTGGGGTGCTACAGCTGAAGCAAAGGGAGGGTGCAGACAACTGGTGGTGCAGTAGCCGCTATGTCAGGGTCCCTCTTCACCCTCCAGCTCCACAGCAGCTGGACTGGTTTACCAGGAGTCCAGTAGAAGCAAAGTAGGAAATCAGGCTGTAGATGTTTTCCTGTGGCTGACAATCTGTTGCACTAAAAAAATTATTATGTGCCTATGTTAAGAGCCAGTTTTGAGGGGGGCGTTAAGATTTCAGCTTCCTCTGCTGGCCTGTTTGGAGGTGGGGAGGTGACTTTGTTAGCGTGTGTGGGCACCTGAACGCTGCAGGGGAGCTAAGGGTAGCACCGCTTCTTGACCTTGCTGATGAGCGTGTGGCATTTTTTGTAGGCATTAGATTGAATGGAGCAGCTCGCTGCTGGCACTGAGCTTTCTCTGAAATGCCTGATGACCACGCCCTGTTCACGTGCTTCTGGCAATGGTAATCAATAGCGCTGAGGGCAGCAAAATTATTTCCCTTAAAGGTGGGATGGGTGCTCATGTTCTGTCTCTTTCTAAGCAGAGAGATTCAGCTGCTGGGGTCACATGTCTGCCAAACAGGATCAGACACTGGAGAGCTGCCAGGTGGAGATAATGCATTCCTCCATCTTGTTTTCCATGAGTGCCCCAAACTTTGCCTTTTTAAGGAGTGAGGCATACCTGTAGCATCAGGATATTTGGATGAAACTGAGAATCAGGCTGGATGGTCTAATGATCCCTGCTACCTTCTATAAGGTTCTACAACGCTGCATTTTTAAGATGTAGCATAGGCTACTTGTGCAAACCTGAAAGAAAAACCCACAACTACCAACTCTCCATATGGCACCTCCTGAAGACCTTGTGCAGCAAATATCTTAAAATACCTTTTTAAAAATATGTTCAGGTGTTGTTTTAAAACGAAGTCTCTGATCTTGATCACTTGACAATATATGGCTGAAATAAAATTGAACTGCTGAAAACTTGTTTTAAATATTTCAGAATATGGCTTATATGAAAACTGCATATATATTCAAAATTGAATTGCGTATTAATGTATCAACATCAAACACATATATTAATGTAATAAAAACAACCCTTTCATTGCTTTGGAGATTATTTAACAGTTGACAAGTTCAAAGGCAAAAGAAAGCAAAAATTTCAGACAAACATGGTTTTGTTGTTAGTTTGGTAATGTAGTTATCAGTGTTAGTAAATTGTTCCTCTTGTATGCCTGTGTGGTTTCAGTCAAACAGGACATATACAGAGATATCATGTCAGAGTTGGGTAAATTTGCTAATAACATGTATTCCTTGAAATTTTGTGAAATAATAATAATAATAATGCCATAATTAGATGTTCTTTCATGATTATCCAAAATCTGTCTGTAAACTCAGATATAGTGCAAGCTGAAGCCTATTTTATAAATATCCATGTGTATAAATAGACATTTATATATGTGCATGTGCATATATACATATGTGTTTATCTTTAATGCTACATATATTGAAAAATATCACATGGCATTGCTTGAGAAGCCTTGGCAATGCAGAATAGTTCCTGTAAGGTTATAAAAGACTCATAGGGAAAAGCTTGCAAAATCCTTTCATCTAAAATAATCACAGAATCATCGTAGATTCACAGAATGGTTTGGGTTGGGAGGGAGCTTAAAGATCATCTTGTTCCAGCCCCCTGCTATGGGCAGGGACACCTCCCACTAGAGCTGGTTGCTCAGAGCCCGTCTAAGGTTGGAAATTTTACTCTTCAGTGCATCTCACCTCAACACGGAGCTTTTCAGTTTTGCAAGGAGCATTCTCTCTCTGCTCTTTCATTCCTTCATGCATGCACACATATGGATGGATATACCTTCTGATAGGAGGTGACTCCAAATTACTGGATAGCTGTACTCCAGTGTTAAAAGAGCATCTCCTCGTCCCTTTCATCTTGGAAGTAATTTCATGCGAATGTCCTGTGCAAATTGATCTATATAACACACGAATATAATATATGCATGTGAAAATCTGGAGGAATGCTTCGTAACAAAGCTGGATGAACATTACTGTAGACCACATATTGCCTGTGAGTACCCCACTGTATTTTCAACCATCCTTTTTTTGCTCAGCAGGAAATTATTCAGAGGTGTATCAAAGCCAAAAGTGTGGTGAACTGTGGATCGTATGGATATGGTTTCTTTTTCCCAATTAATTATTATTTTTTAAATTTAAAAATGCATTTATTGGTACTGCACTCTTAAGATAATTGGTTTTGTTTCTATTCCTTTAACTAAATATTTGAGGGAAGCAAGCACAAGTAGATACTCCTGAGCTCATTACGCATTTAACAGTGTTATGATTTGGGAGGACAGGGTTAATTTTTGCAGTGGCCAGGAGGGGCCATGGCTAGGACCCGGAGGTTGTTCTGTACCACCTCAGATCATTTTCCAGGGATGGAGAAAGGGATCCCTTCTGAGTCGGTGTAGCATGGTGGAGGGAGAAGTTGGGTATTGTCAGGGGTGAGAACTCCTGTGCAAATCCTTTGTTTCTTGCACACCTTTGTTTTCATATCTCTTTGCTTTTTCCAGTAAATTGTTCTTTTCTCAACCCGTGATCTTTACCTTTTGTAGCTCCAGTTCTCCCCTCCATCCTGCCGCAGGGGAAGGGGAAGAGGGAGAAAGAGCGAGTGAGTGTATGGCATGTAGTTTGGAGAGTCTCAGTGGGACCACTAAACCAGGGAGTACCATTTCTAAACCATGACAGAGCAACCGGGGTAGTTCCCACTGCCAGCTGAATGCAAGTGAGACTCTGACATTTCTGTTGCTCTCTTGGTTAATGGAACCTTCCTCTTTAGCCAACACTTGGATCCAACACTTGGATTTTTTTCCTTCAAGCTTCTTTAAAGGACAGGTGCTACTGGAGCACCACATTTTAACACTTACCGCCCCCAACCCCTCAAGAACACTGGAAACGCTGTAGAGGAATAATTGATATGCCCAGGTTAGTTGGATTACTTGTCGCTGGAACCTGAAAATACGCAAAATGTTCTGTGGGAGACTTTATGCTGGGGTCTTAACAAGCAAAAGAAATTAGGCTGTGGAGTTTGGAGACAGGGAGGTTGCTGGGAACAGGGCACTGCAGTAAATGCATTATGCACACAAATTGTTACCTATGCTTGCAACATAAAATGAATTGCTAGGACTTCTTACACTATAGCAAATTGTGTATCATATCTTTCTCTATCCTCTCTGTGAGTCTTTCATTTTTTTCCCTTCACCTGCAGCATGACAGTTCATTTTTCTATGCTTATGGTTGCCACCTCATGCAAGAAAAAAATACATCGTTTCCGGGGTAATCTTGTGTGAAGGACCAGGCATAAGCAGATGAGCATGTTTTATTCTCAAACATTCTGACTGTTGTGAGAGCAAAGCTGTTAATAGATGAGAGGGTCCTGTGGAGATGGGGCAGCCCTGTTCTCAGCTTCCTTTTCTGCCTTGAGGCTTGTGCTCAGCCTGCCTTCACCGACTTCCCCTCACCCCAGCTCACTTCCTGGAGGGCTCTAAAGAGCTGTCTGTCCATGCACAAACAATGTAACACAAATGATGCAAAAAACCTATTTCACATAAGAGATGTGCACCAGATAGACTAGAAGAGAAGTGGATCGGTCCCTTTCTCTCTCTTTCTCTCTCTCTGTTGACCCAAGATTTGGACTATCCATGGTGGCAGGACCAATGTGGGATCTAAGGACTGGTGATCTTTTTCCTTCTCTTTCTCCCTTTTCTTTCTTTATTTCTCTCCTCCCTTGCTTTGTCTTGGCAAAGTGCAGCTATCATATTCTTACCCTGTTCTCCGTACTGAAGTTTGTTGTGATGATTGGGCGCATGTTAAAGGTAGTTGTAAAAGTTGAGACCTTGTTAGCCAGCACTTCTCTGATTATATAGTGGTCTAGTTTCTGGAGTTATGGCGACTATATTAAAAAAGATAAAGAGATCCCTCACACGTAGGCTGGTGTCTTTGTTCAGCCTGATGAGAATTTATAATGAACAGCATACGCCCTCCTGAGTGGGCTGTGACATCCTGCCCATGCAGTTTTGGCCACCATGCAGAACAGTCCAGGTCCAGATGGAAAACCATCTGTAAACCAAATGACATCCATCCAGTGACATTTCCCACAACAGAGACTGTCAGCTGGAGAAGTGCTATGCAGCTGTATTTTATCCTTGGAAGTGTTTGGGTAGAGTCCTGAAAGCATCCACAGCTGTGGGGTGGAACTGAATGAGGCTTCTCCTAAGCACTGCTGTGCTACAGGGCTTGTTCGGGCTGTGTTTGCAGCCTGTGTGGTTTCACCTGGCCAGCTGGAGCTGCATGGCCTGTTTTAGCCATAGGCACTCAAGCTCTGCTCCTTTTGTAGCCTGCACAGAGGAGTTCTACTTAAGATCCATCCAGAAAGCCCAAGGATCAGATAGCACCTCTCTCATTCCTTGCTTGTAAATCATCCAGGAGAAATAGTGTTTACCTCTGGGTTTAAGAACTGATCTTATTACGGTGTCTGCAGATGGGACTGATTGCAAAAGTAAGCTGGATGTATAAAACCAAAGATGCCCCTCTGGCCTTTCAAAGCAACAGAGTAGCTGCCACCTAGAAACCATCAGGGATGTGTCCCTTTCTCTCTTGTTCTGAAACAAAGGACAGGTACTCTCCTATTGGCTTTTCTGTGAGATGACTTTCTGTGTATTGATTTTATTACCTTTCAACTGCTGTCTCTCAAGTCTTCTGCACTGACAGCATTATGAGGACCAGCTGTATGGTCGGAGCTTGGAAAATGTTTGTATTTTTGGTTCTTTCTCAGTCAGATGGGTTCACAAAATCCTTGGGGCTGAATGATGATATCATTTCTCACCTCTGTATTTCACAGGTCAAATTATTGCAGCTGCTCAGAGAAATGGGAGAATTCAGGCCAGAGAATTAGCCTTTAGTGTCCATTTCTGCTCTTAGTGAAGTTAAGGGGGAATTCCTTCAGGATCAGAGTTGCTACCTGTTTGTGCACATTTGCTCATGCACTCATCTGCTGAAATCTGGCTGTATGCCACTATGTTGAATTCTGCACCTAAAAATAGATTTCTTTGCAGAAACAAGAGGCTTGCTTTGTTCACATTTATTCCTGTATCCATGACTGATTGTTTCTGTCTGCCAGCAGCAACAAAGCCTCATTGTTTTGGTGCTCCGACTGGGACGCGTCAAATGCATCCTGTTTTCAGAAACTGCTGAGACTCCAAGCCCTTGAGATATCTGCCCGTTAGAGTGTTTCACCCTGGATAGCCCCAAGTGGTGGCAGTTGCACCTTCCATTCTTAGTTATATTTGCTTTCAATGCAGTTTTCTGCAGCCTAATGATTTAAACCCACCTGGTTTGTGATTGTTGGGGGGAAGAGACAGTAGATTGCTCTTCAGATACTCATCTTGGCATTTTGTAGAAAACACTGCCGCTTTTTAGCCAAGTGATTTCTCACTTGTGTTCATTCTCATCCTGCTGACCATTCATTCTCCATTCACCAGGCTCACAAACAACCTCATTTTTCACACCTACTTCTCCATTTGTTGACACTTTGGGCTCCTGCCCATTGCTCTCCCTCAGCAGCAAGCTCATTCACATTCCATATTCAAAACCCACAACATGATTCATTGAACAGCAAAGTGCTTTTGCTTTGCACTGTTTGTCTGAGACTGACCTGAAGGATGACATTATAAATGAGCTCTTACATCTGAATTGCTTTGTCCTGATTAGCAAAGTCAGTAGAAAATGGCAAGGATCTTTTGGTCTTGAGTGGGATCAGCTGCTTTTCCAAAGTTTTTCTACTCACTGACCTTATGTCTTTGCTTCCCTCTGTTACATGGGGCATGCAATGGAGTTTCAGTTTCAGTTTTTAGGCTCCTGAGGGAGATATTTGAAAAGGAAGTTTGCTACAGGCGACTTTCACAAAAAACACTCAAACAAAAAACCCCAACCAAATCCTAAACCAACAGAACTGAAGTGGCATTCAGCATGAAAAGAGGGGGATGAGCTGGACACTGGAAATGTTGTAAACCATGAGAATGTTGCAACTTTAATTTTGCTGACTTGAGAGGTTCCAGACTGTGCATTTATGAGATCATTAAAATTAACAGGAATGTTTACTCCTCAATAGTAGAATTCAACTTAAAAACGTTACAGTATTTTCTAAATTCTTCGTTGGTCATTCAAACCAACATTCCAAATCCAGGTATGTGACTAATTTTGATGCATGTCAAAAGAGAAGAACCAAAGATCAGTCTGATTTTTGTCATCCACAGATTAATGTGAAAATATCACCCCGGTGAGCTGTCTGTCTTTCCATATTTACTCAGCTTTCTTTTAATTTCAGTTGTATTCTGTATCCACGCCATCGAAATCTCAGTCATGACCAATGACTACTGCTGATGACAACATCAAGATTCATAGAGCTGCAAAATACTACTGTGAGGGCTAAGACTATTTTGAGACATAATGAGTCTCAGTAGACATCATAATAGAGATTATTAAGTTCTTTATTACATACAGTAATTATCGTTGTGCAGAACATCTCAGCTTGTGACATAAAAGTGGTGCTTTTTCAGATTAATATTAAGGAAAATGAGTTTAGATTTGACATCTAGAAGAAAGCCATTCTTAAAAATGATCAGAATAGCTCGTGAGCTTTCCTAGCATGTGTTATTGTTCACTGATATGAATGAAACTCTGGAGTAATACAATTGGCTGATGAAGAACAAAGGATTTTTCTGTTATAGAAAAAAGATAAAGAAAGAAGATAGAAGTGGAAGCTGCAAACGAACATAAACATAGGTGAAATAAGTGTCAAACTTGTAGTGTCTTAACACTGTTGGAAGTTGGGACTCTCTTGGTTTTAATAAGTTATAGTTAAAGGTATAAACAGGCTTTGGTGGAGTGGAGTGATGGTCTCAAGGAACCACTAGAATTCAGAAACTAAAACCCCTCTCAAAGGAGGTGAGGAAGGAGAGAGAAGGATGAAATATAGGCACCAGGACTTAGTTTTACTTCAGGAGTGGTGAAATATAGGTCAAATATAAGTAATACTTTTGACTGATTTACTGATTAGTTAATAGTTTGTGACCTATGTATTAATATTATTAACTCAGCTATAATTAAGCTGTTAGTTAATGTGGCCCACAGTGAGATTCCTACAATGTCTTCCAGAGACTGCTGTTTCAAAAGGATTTTTTGAAACGTGAATGAAGTGGGAGTGAATGTTTTTGAGGGCTCAGGGATCTGGTGTTGAAACAAGACTTAAGTATCTCAGTTTATTTTATCAGCAATGAGAATCAAGAGGTGACAGGTTTACAGTGGAGAAGTTCTTTCAAGGAGAGAGAGTAATAAGGTCTAGACAAGCGTGTGACATGATCTTATAGCTGGAAGCTAAAATTACACCAGTGGAGACAGCAAATAAAGCACAGATTTTGAACTAGGAGCTCTGGTAACAACACAACAAAACCCCCCAAAATTTCTCCCTCATCCTTCTGATGTTCATATCACCTCTTTGGAATATGTACTTCAAGTACAAGATACTGGTTCCAGCACGAGATCAGGTAGATGAGCATTAGCCACTTTTAAAACACAGAGAGGCATACTGGGTCAATTAATTACTGCTTTTTGTGGCCTGTGGACCTATTATGCCCACTCCTTTCAATCACAAAGTATTCAGAGACCAAGATCATTCTGTATTATTTGTTCAGATGTAGTATCCTCCCTCTGTGTCATGAATATAGGATATAAAAGTGATAGATACTCTCCTTGTTCCTTTAGCATTCAGGTCTGTCTCCCACCAGCTCAGAGTTTAGGACGGAGATTGCAGATGCTGCTTTGTCATGCAGTCTATGGCTTTCATCACCGTCTTATCATTTAAATGTAGGATTTCAGTTTCAGATGTGGATGCTATCACAGGATTTGGACATAATGCCCTCATTGTTGCCATGCAGACATAGGCAGCATGTTAAACAACGCGTAACTGAGTGTGGTCTTTTTCATGGCTCACACAATTGCTGTCACCTAAATTCTAAACTCCCAGACCTTGGGCACTAACCTTGAGGCACCATTGTCCTGTGGTTAATGAATATAAAGTGATAATTTCTAGAAGGAAATGACTGGTCACATTCTGTACAATACAAACTCGTTTCAATATTACAATTTTTCTTAGAGGGGAAAAAAAAACCCCTCTTTTCAGACCAATATTTCCCCATTTCTATTATTTACTTCTCTATGAAGAATAATACAGTAAAGACTGGGAAAAAGCATTTGAGGATAAAGATAAAAGATATGAGGTTAAAAGATGCAAACAGTGGCTAGAAGTGTAAGGGGAACAGAAAGTGGGTACTACACTCAGCTGTTCTTTGATTCTGGAAGTTTGAATGGAGTCTGTGAAGCTTTCCTCCTAGATGGGTGTGGGATGGAGCTGCTCTTTGCCTGGTACACTGGAAGCTAATTGTAGCGACGAGGGTGTCCTGGTCTCAGGCTTGGCCATTTATCAGGTGTTCTACCCCAAAGTCAAATCCAATAACTTAGTCCTCGCAGAGGAAGCTGTGGAGGAATTAGCATACTGGGGTTTTCTCATCAGGATGCTGTAGGAAAAGTGTTGGCCAGAGGGATGTAGAGCAAACAGGTATTTTGTCAGCAGGAGGTTAAGTGGGAAGAGGATACAAGCATAAGGACAAAGGTGTGAGGAAAGAAGTCAGAACAAAGGACAGCTGATTCGAGGGGTCAGGCCACTTCATATAAGTGCTTTTTCATGCCTGCTGGGCTGAACCTTGTGCTGGTCATGCACCAAAGTGAAAGAGCTGCCCAGTCAGCTCAAGCAAAGCCTTTGTAAAGAAGGCAGGTAGCCCTGGCTGTGCAGTGCTGCTCTTGCAGTAAGCCTGCACACCAGGAGGTGCAGGCAGACGTGAGCTGCCTGGGTCGCAGCCTTGAGCTGGGAGTGCTGAGAGGAGTGGGCAGAGGCTCTGTGGGTGGGTGCAGAGCAGTGGTGGCACTGAGCTGATGAAACGCACTGTGAGGATGTGCAAGCACTCCCAGTTCGGTCCTGGGCTATTTTGTCTGCTTGGTTTTACAGCCTGATAGCAGCTCTTCCAAAACAGTTTGTATATGTGGGATATACATGTTTTGTCAATTTATGTGTGCTCTTTTCCCAGCGAGCAGGCATCTGTGAGTTTATGACAATGTGCTGCTTGAGCTGTGCCACTTCCATTTCCCTTCTCTAAACTGGGAAGCTACAGCAACTGGTGTAACAGGGCTCATGCATTTAACCTGAGAGATTTCTGTGGTATTGGGGAGGTGAGGGGAGAATCTCTTTGTGTGCCTTGAAATAGAGCCAATTTAAGCCCCAAGGAAAGATTTGCACTGATAATAACACAGTTTAAATCTGGTCTGTAATACCTACTAGACAACACATCATGTTGTGATCCTTTTAAGTCATGACTTTTATATAAAATCAGGAGAATTATTCTTATTTATTATCCCTTTCACTTAAACCTTTTGGGGATAGAAATACATTGAGTTTCAGAGATAAAGGACACACTGCAATCAGTGGCTTTGGAAAATCACTAAGAAAGGATTTGTGTATGAGATTGACTCAGTTTTTATCCTGCTAAGTACCTATTGTGGAACAAGAGTGATTAACTGAAAAGTTGTGGAGAAAACCAGAGCACAGTAGTGTTGATACTTCATAGCTAAGTGATGGAGGAAAAGTTTTAAAAATAATACAATGATGTCATAAGCTTTTCATAGCTTATAGGGTTTTCCTTACTAGAACTTAATTTCAATGTGAACACAATTACCTGGAGTAAGCCACTCTGGGGAATAGAGGGGGGAAATCCTTTAACATTTTCAAAATTGGTGATGGAAAGAAAGTAGCTGCATTTTAGCTAAGACTGGAGCTTTTTTCCTTCATGCCCAGATTTTGCCTTCTCCACTAAGACTGCAAGATACTTGAGGCTGGTACTCTGCAGTCTCATTCCTCATTGTCATCTTAACTGCCTAAAACTGCCTCTAACATTTGAATGAGGAAACAGAGGAGCAAATCATGTAGAGTTTCTCTTATTTCTCAATATATTCTATTTTCAGTATATGCTGTTATCTGAAATACCATTAATCATAGAAATGTCTGTTGTGTTACCGTTATTTCTCAGGATAATTAGAGAAGTAAACTATCCTCTGTATTTCAGATCATCTTACAATATGAAGGGCTTGGCTGTGCTTCCTCAGCTTTGCAGGACAGTTTGGCAGTAAATGACAGTGTGATTAATTTATTTTTCAACCACTGTGGTTTAAAATGCACAGACATCAGAAATACTGATATTACTGCAGATAACCTCCTTGTATGGGCCTCATGCCACAATACCTAAGCACCTCATATTTCTTTTCATCCAAGTGATCTGCTTTGTCCTCCAGTCCCAGACTTGGAAGTTCTATGCTCTTGCTTACAGAGGCTGGGATACTGCATGGAAGTCAGACCAGAAAGTCCTGGGTGGGCACACTGCCCTTTAGATCCCTGTTGGCTTAATGTGGATTTGTATCTTGATTATTTGCTGCTTAGCTTCCTTCAATACTGAGTTTAAAACAAGCTTTGGATACATATCCATCTCTGAGGGCATCAGACATTTATTTTTCTATGGAATGATCCCTCTCACTGAATTGTTTTCTGAATTGAACATGCAGAAGCTACTTCTCAGTTCAGTATCAGCCTGCATTGGCTCTGTACCAGCTCAGTCAAGTGGTGCAGGCAGCGGAGCAAGAAGCCCTTTTGGTGATGTGAAACTTCTCTCTGGAGTAAGGAAGACCTAGCTTTTTCTAAAAAGCTAGCACTTGTGGGTAATCTTTTTGTAGGTTCCTTAAAGATAGTTTCCCAATCATACACATCCAAACATAGCCTGTAAACTCTTTTTATGCAAGCTTATATGATTGGAGAGGGGTCAGGTAGATCAATACCTTCGGTTTGCTTTGAGTGACTGCCTCCTGACTTTGTGGATGAAGGCAGAAGCATTTGTGCTCACATGCTTTGTCTAGATTTGGTAGATATGTCCTTTGGCCACTCAGTAGTTTTCCAAGAGGGCACATCACAGCTGCTTGGGAAGGGATTAAGCTCATGCTGGTTTGGGGTGTTGACAGGTGGCCCTGGTGTGCAAATCATCTCCCCTCAGGCAAATCCATTCTCTTCAGCAGAAGCTGTTTTATAGTTTTGAGTGATTATATTTCAAGGGTCGATGAAAGCAGCAACCCCACGCTGTTAGTCATGTGTGAACACTCCTTATGAATTACCTTTCAAAACAAGGTTTGAAAAGGGTACTTAGGCAAAGCAGAGTCTTGCAGTTAAAAAAGGCAGGTTTTTTTAAAGCGCACTGTGACTCAGAAGACTTGCCTTCTCAGACTCCTGTCAGCGTGCAGAGGTGTCTCCAAAATGGCTTTGCTTACTCCTTGCTCAGAAATCCTGTCATGTTCAGAAGCATACTGCCTCACTGAATACCAGGCTTTTAATGCCTGAGGAGAGGGCAATATTTCTCCCTTGCAATACAATCTTGAAGCCTTACAGCAAAGCTTTTCTTTGACATAGGCAAAATATTTTATTTTGCCTGACTAAGGGACCAGGACCTTAATATATGCAGTCTTTTAAACTGGCTCAGTTTTTAATGCTCACGGAACTGAAGTGCCTTATGAATTACAGACTGACATCTCCTTTATCAAATGAAATTACTATGTTGGACTCATTCATGGAATATTTCCAAGCACAAAACTCACTCTGCTTTCTATTTCTGTTGAGAACTGATCCACAGTATTCTGGTTTATGCTCACTGGTAGCCATTTAACTCTTTTATTATAAAAACTTTGCATGCTGCCACGTGTGGTTGGGTAGAAACATTCTCTCCTGGCCTATAGTGACAGCTTTAAGATAAATAATGGTATTTTCAAAATCATTTGAATTTTGTTTATAGCTTCATCTACCACTTTAGTAGTAATGCACAGTGCTTTAAGATACATGAAGTCGTCTTTAGGTTCCTGGAGTGGTAAATTTAGAGAGTGCCTTGAAAACTCATTTGACAGATTTACTAGTAGCAAGAAAGTAAAGCAGATATAAACTATCATAAGTAAATCCACCCTTTTATTAAGAAAGTTCATATTTCAAACCCTTTTGAAAAATTATTCTGCAGACTGTCAGTCTGGAATTCAGCTGATGTAAATGAACACCCCCCTACTGACGCACAAGATGTGGGGTTTTATACCAAGTCTATTCCCACATATCACCTGCACAATCTTCCTTCAGAACATGCATATGTGATTCCATTCATTTTTGATAATTAATGTGTAATCCTTGCAGCCCCACATCAGAAATGACAATGGTAGAAAGTAGTGCTCATCGGAAGCAGTTGGAGTTTAATGTGTTAACCCCATTCCAGTTTACCTGGGTCACTGAACCCTGAATCCTTTTCCAGTTACAAAATAAATATATGAGCTTGCAACACACCTAAAATTTCATTCTTAGATGGACACAGTTGTCACCTGACATTGACGTGGCTTGGAACCAGTATGTCCATTGGATTTCACTGCATTTTAATTTCCAGGATTTTATCCATAACGTAGCTAATCTCAACACCAAATTGAAGAATAATTTCCTTGCTTTTTGTGTTTTGGATAGTGATAGAAGTGCAACCATCTTGGCACTGATGGTGAAAATTTGTCATTGTGATTCTTCTTTAAGGTCACTTTCTGTAACTCCTATGGCTCATCAGCAAAGGCTACCAAACAGTTGATGGCATAAGAGATTTACTGCACAGATACCAGCAAGGAAGAGCC
This sequence comes from Platysteira castanea, assembly GCA_013397175.1. Classification (NCBI taxonomy): domain Eukaryota; kingdom Metazoa; phylum Chordata; class Aves; order Passeriformes; genus Platysteira; species Platysteira castanea. Next base: position 951,652 of record VYXC01006602.1, read on the forward strand.
CTGCTCATTTTAAGCTGTGCTCCAGTCTTACCTCATGGGTTTTTTTCCAGATCAGTACTTCAGTTCTAATATTTTCCACATTTGGGTTCAGACCATTTACTATTTTGAGAAGAGTTCAGTTTGTTTGAATTCAAGGAACTCTCACCTAAACTAGGAAAATAACTCTACTTTCAATATCTTTCCATATCTTCATCTCAGATTTTTGCTGTTTTTGTTGCAGACAGACATATAATTCAAGGTTATGAGACCAATTTTTTTTTTCTTCATGGTTGAGGTGTTTTATGTCAGTAAGAGCCAGAAACAGAAGAAACTCACAGACTTAGTGCAGTCTTCTGCCATTCCAGCACCTGCAGCCAATAATTGCAGTCAGAAAATTGTCAATTTCCACAGTATTCCATTGTGAGGTAGGTCCTAAAGTAAATTGGTTCTGTAGGTAGGCACTGATGATGGAAGATTGTCTTAATCCAGGAGTTCCAGCTCAATTACAGTGTGAATTACTGAGATACTTCCATATGGTTATGAAAATTGTCTCAAACAAGAAAACAAAGCATAGGATTACTCACAAATGCCACATGGCTTTATTTTGCCTTATGAATGCTGGACTACACTGTAATGAGAAGTATTTTTTAAGCAAATAAGAATGTTGCCTCTGCAAACATAGGTGCTTAAATATTAATCAGAGCTCTACCCCAATCCTGCTGAAATACTTAGCAATTTTCTGGCTGTCACTCAGTGTAATTCTGACAGTGGTAATGAAATGCTGGTGTCAGGCCTGCTTGTCAGTGCCCTGCGGGACTGCAGCAGGTGTCATTCCTGTGTTAAAAAGTCCCAATTTATTCCCATCTTTGTGGCGAGTCCTGTGTAAATGCAAGGAGCAAAGTACAGAGAGGCAGGGTGAGCCATCCCTTGCAGGCAAGGTGCGTGACCCCTCTCTCCCTCTGCTCAAGGCAGCCTCTAGAAACAGCCATGTGTGGTCTAAAGCTGCCTTCCAAGCCCACTCCAGCCTAAGAATAACACCTGAAGTCTGGAATTTTCCCTTTAAGGGAAAAAAGATGGGACACAGGCTATTGGTATGGGGTCTGGATAGGAAGTGTGTATTTTCTGTAATTAGATGACATTTCGATGTAACTACTTTTGCAGCCCATCTAGACTTTCTGCAAAGTGTGTGAATTTATTTTAGCCCTGAAACTTTATCTAGAGATCACTTTACAGACTTGCCCAGGATGAAAAACAAGCACAAAAATGATATTTATCTCTAATTCTATTTGTATTTTTAGGCCTTGAGCACAGAGAGAGGAAGTAAGAACGCCATTTAGGTGTACCGCCCTAGCCAAAGGAATACATGTGTGTATAAACAATAAAAATTCCTCAAATGACAAGCCTTTAACCTTTCACTGGGTGGGTACTTACTTCGTGTGGGTTTTTTTTTTCCCCCACTGAAAATGTCTTCCTTTTATAATGCCATACTCCCTTTAATATTTTTAGTACATTTGAGACTAAAAATATATATATAAAAAAAGTATGTATAATTCAATTTTGTAGCATTTAAAAACTAAATTAAACCCCACATACTAAAGGATAGAGGACTCCTTTTTTCCCAGGTCTTAATCTCCTGGGTAAATTTTCTGGGAAAAGCACTTCACTTTTCTAACCAAGATTTACAGTATACGGAAGTACAACAGTATTCAAAGATTTCTCTATACTGCCTGCAGTATCACTTCTGCCTTAGAGGGGCTTGAATACTTGTATGCAATAATATATGAGCAATTCTTTTCTGCAGCAACTTCTATTTTGGAAGCCTATTCCATTTATTATTATGAGCTGCAAGGTATATTTTTAAAGTAATGATGAAACATTGACTGGAAAATTGGGTGTGCCAGGCATGGGATCTTGTCCCTCAGGAGAAGGAGCTAGTTTGTCAGGTGGCTTAAGTGTGGCTGACATGAAGCACCTGCGTTTGTCAGCTCTTTCAGTGCTGGCGTAGCATCCAGAAACCCTAAGTGAAGTGGGATCACCAGCCACGATGACACTAGTCAGTGAATTTTACCTTCTCTTCTGCTGACCCTGGCTGGAGTTTGGACAAGCACTTTGCAATTCCTCTGGGCCTTCCTTCCAGGAGAAATGCAGGCACAGGGAAGTTCCTATGTGCCCCATCTCTCTCTTGCATGTGAAGGCAAAGTGCTGCTGGAGCAAGGTCCTGTGTGCCCCAGCTGAGACATGGCCCTGGTATAATGTGCAGCGTGGATGCAGCCTGTTACCTCTGTTACAGACTGGCAAGAGCAGTGCCACAGGGTGGTTGAGACTGGAAGGCACCTCTGGAGGTTGTCTTGAACAACCTTCTCTGCTCTAGCAGAGCTACCTACAGCCTGTAACTCACGACCATGTCCAGTTGACTTTTGAATATCTCCAAGGACTAAGACTCTACAACCTCTCTGGATAACTTGTCTCAGTACTTGGTCACCCTCAGAGTGAAAAAGTGTTCCCTGACATTCAGATAGAACTTCCTGTATTTCAGTTTGTACCCATGGATTCTGATCTGTCACAGGTCACCACTGAGAAGAGCCTGGCTCCATCCTCTTTGAACTCTCCCCTCAGGTATTTATACATGGCATAAGACTCTCCCTAAGCCTGCTCTTCTCCAGGCTGAACAGCCCCATTTCTCTGACTTTCCTTGCAGGGGAGGTACTCCAGTCCCTTCAACACCCCAGTGGCCCCTCACTGGACTCTTATCTTGGACTGGGAAGCCCAAAACGCGTTACAGTCAGTCCTATCTTAATGCTACCACTCTTAGAGCACCCTTGAGCCAAAACTCAGAGTGATTCAGACAACCAGCCCTCTGGGGCTCCTTAACCCTGGTGCTGGGTAGTTACCAGAGGGGAACCCTGGGGCCTGAGTCTCTCCTGTAGCTATGGGGAGATGAGGTTGGAGAGCAGTTTGTGGTGCTCATGCTGATGGCTGTGTGGAGCAGGATGGCCCAGGAAGAGTGCTCTGTCCATTCTGTCCAGATGATGAGAAGGCTTGCTCTTGGGCAATCCATGACTATCCACCACTGGACAGGCCAGTGCAGTGCTGGGATGGCATCCTTTTTGAGCAAGGGGACATGCCGTGGTGGTATAATTGGGAAGCAGTTGTGTTTGCTCTTTCCTCTTTCCCTCTCTTCTTCCCACCTCTGAAAGTATCAACAGCAGTATGACCTTCAATGCAGACCCATTTCTTTGTTCTTCCTCCTCCTCCTCTACCCAACCTCCTGAGATGTCTTTTCACCTCCATTTTCCCAGGAAAGCACCTGCCACTACCTAGCCCTCCCATGTCCTTTCCTTCCCTCTCCTCTCTCTTGGGGACTCTAGATTTTCTTTTTTTTTCAGGATGGGAAAGATGTTATGTGTAATTAAGTTAGGACATGGATTCTACATTTATATATTTATGAAATAACAAATTATGTTTGAAACCACAAATAAAATTAATGCATACAAATAAAGTTAGTCCATTGGGCTGCAGATAAGGCTGAACTGCATACAAAGAGATGTTTGCCCATTTTTTTCTCTTTCTTAATATAACTCTATAAAGATAAAAGAAATACACCCCTCTAGGGGAAAATACCCTTTCAATAACAAACAAACCAGCATATTTTATCTTAATGCACTAACCCAACAGTATGATGTTGAGGAACAGACATAACTTTGGATACATGCTCAAGTTTAATAATTAACAGCGAGCTTTGAAATTACAATTTGCTGATATTAAAATGTCTTTTACAAGGTAAGTTTACTTTAAAACTTCATTAGTTACGTATTCCCTTAAAAGGTATATAAAGATATAGAACTTACTAGTTGTAGAAAATATGCCTTCCCCAATCAATGACAGAGGGAGTGCTTTGAATAAAAACTTTATATTTTCATCTGGAACTCAATATTGATTTCATTTTCCATACTCCAGTCTGGAAAACAAAGGACAGATTTTCTGGTAACCTGATTCCTCTTCCCTCTCTTCACCTCGCTCTTCAGACCTCCTTCAGGTGAGAGATGCTGCTGCTGAGGTGTCCTCTATGAGTTGCACCAAGCAGCTGATGGTCATGGTGAGTAAACAAGGGGCAGAAGTAGGGAAAGAGGTGAAGAGCCTTAGGAGATGGGGAGTAGAACACATCTTGATTTCCTGAAGTTGACTAGTAGAGATCATTATTTCAGGTGAGATGTTGTGAATATGGATTTCTGAGTGGAAAAAATGGGAGTAACAACGGTGTGCTACCTATATCTGAGCACAGGAAAGTCAGAGGCAATGTGTCTGGCTAAACACAGCTTTTTTTCTGGACCTCCTGGCTTCTTATGAATTGTACCACCTGGCTTTTCAGAACTGTAGAGGTGTGAAAACTTTCAGCTTTGTCCACTCACCATGGTGTTCACTGTCCTGTATGGTCAGTGCTTCCTCTGAGCTTGGTGGAAAGTGCAGCCCTGGCTGCCCAGCCTTGAGCTCAGAGAAAGCTGAAAAATTTCAGGGCTTTCCAGCTGAGAGCAACATGGAGGCATGGCCTTGGGGCGGCAGAAGCGGGCTGTTGAAATGGGGAAAGAGTCTCAAAATTCAGGTTTTCATCCTCAGATCTGGAGGCATCCTGATGCCTTGCAGCATCATTGGCATGAAGTGTAAATAAGGATTAGCATGGACTGATGTTGCATGCCTTTCTCCAAGCAGAGAAGAGTAATGTGGAAAGTCCTGGGACATTTTGTAGGAGAATTGTAAACTTCTGACGACTTCATGCTGAGGTGGAGCCTGGTCAGAAAACTTCCATTCTGCAGAGCAGACTGTTTCACACCAGAGAAACCTGGAGTCACAGGTGAGCAAAGAGAAGAGACGTGAAGAGGCAGACAACCATCTCCCTGCCTACCCCTCCCACCTTCTCCCCGAGACAGATCTTAAGAGAGGTGGTTGCCTGGGATGGGGCAGTTTCTACTCTGCCCCATGTGCTGGGTAATCTCTTCTGCAGAGACCCTTTCTTTATCCAGGGCAGCCATGGGGAGGGGAAGGGACTTGCTCTTCTTTGTGAGATTAGGGAGAGAAAGCAACAACAAAAGCACTGAAAATTGCAATGAGTGAGGAGGTGGTTTGTGAGCACTGTGTGCTCTGTCCTTCCAGGGGCTGCTCTGCTGCCTTTCAGAAGTGAAGCAGAGCTCATGCTTTTAAACAGGAGGAACACAAGACAGAGGCTGATAGCTTCACTTCTCAGGCAGTATCATACCTTTGGACGCTGACAAGTTTTAACATGAATTATTGTCATCCGAGTTCACTGCTTGGTTGAATTGCTTTGCCTGTCCCAAATGTCCCTCAGATGTACTTTTTCCACAAGGCTTGTCACCTAAGCACCGCTGCAATCTCTTGTCATATCCTCTTTGTTCATAGTCAAGACTTGGCACTGCTGTTACTCATCAATTTGGTGGCTTCAGAACAGCTGCTAAGTACACTTGGGAAGGACTTTTCTCAAAGTGCACCTGAGCCAAGAAATGTAACAGTGAGAAAAGTCTCAGTCACACACCTTTAGTGGGGATGTGGTTGCAATGCTCTTGCATTACATGAGTCAATATTTATTTACAAAAAGAATCAAAACAAAACAGAAAAGTCTTACTTTTTGCCCAATTGTGTTGTTTTGCCTTTGGCCACTTCTATTTATGTGTGGATTGTGTGTTATCATACATCTGTTTAGAATTCTGCTAAGACATCTGTGTTATATTTTAAAAATAGTATTCCCTTTTAACGAGAGCTACATCCTGTGGTGATGACAGGCCTGCCGCTCCAAGTCTCCAGTGTCCTCCTTGATGACAGTAGAAGGCAAATAACACCAGATCTTCCCAACTTGCTGTTTTCCCCAGGATGAACTACTCTTTTTGTGTTTGTTTAGTATGTAATATTAAAGTGGTATTTAGTCTGTAATCTCCTATTAAATCAAAAGAGATAGGACTGCTGATTTTGTTTAAGTCTGGTGGTGAGAGCGGCTTGCATGAAGATATTTCTTTGCAAAAGGGACCTGACTAAATAATTAATTAAACAATGATTAATTTTTTTTTTTCAGGCAGCAAGAGAAAGAGCTCAATAGGATAAACACCCAGGGTATTTCTCATTAATTTAGAAGTCACTTTCATGAGAACAATAAAGAAATCACTTGTGGGAAGATAATCCAAAGTTAACTAAGCCTTGATTCAGTGGTGATGGATTTGCTGTCTCCAATGGTTCATATTATGCCTTTAGGTCAGCAGCATTGTTCTTTAAAGTTTGGTCTTGGAGTTTAGTTGCATAAGAACTTAACTTTCATTTAAAAATAAAAAGAAGGAGCTTTCTGCAGTCTAGAAAAGGAATTTAAAATGCCACCAGAGCCAACTGTGATTAGGATGAAGTTACTTTGTGTGAAGGGGGATGAAGGGAACTCAGCAGTATTTATGATGTGGATAAGCCCTGCTGCTGCTGTGGGGATCCACGTAGGCACACAGATGTGCATCAGAAGTGGCAGCACAGCACGTGCTGTTTGTGCCCAAAAGCACAATATTAAACCATGAGTGGGCTTGTGTGTGGGCATGGGTTGTACCGTATTAAATTAGACCTTTATTTAACCTGGTGACATTATGACATTTGTTCAGTGTGATTGACCACAAATTATTGCCTCTGCTCCGTTTGTGTTTTGTTTGAGGTCACAATGCAAGTAGACTGTCTGGATACTGGGGGTGCAAACTTCTGTATCAGTTTTGTAGCCAAAAAGGTGGGACTTTTCCCAGTGGGTAGCCAACACAGGATACCTAAGCTGTAAAACCCTAGCTGAAACAAGACCTCTGTATCTCTTACCGTGTGGTAGGAAGATGAGCTCAGCATTTTGTGCCTTACCTGTGGAGTAAACTTCTAACTTGCCTAGACGTGAAAACTACAGGAGCTTTGTCTTCCCTAGCATTTTATGGACAATAGCAAATATCAGCTTTTCATGTTTTTCTTTTTTAGTAGTGAAGACAAAACCAGTCTTGGAATACCACCTGAATACCCTCAGTATCCTTTTCCACTGTGGTGACCACATCCTTCCCTGAGCAGTTTTGTGGCAAGTCATGACTCCTCCACCAATACCACCACTGCTTATCCTGAGGTCGTACCACAGTGTGTGAGAGGGAGAAACTCATACCTCTAAGGAAACCAGGATAGTTAATGTCTGTATAGAAAATTCCTGAAGACTTTGCATCACTGCTAGCGTGTGAAAGTAGGGAAGGGGAATAAGCAATGGGAGGGAGTTTACACCAAAAGTGGTGATTTGAGGTATTTCCTTAATGAGACTAAACAAAGAATAATGAGGAAGCATTGCCTGTCAGGGAACATCTTCCCTCGCATGTGAGGAGGCTTTAAAATATAAACAAAATTAAGGTGTGTCCATGAACTGTCAATTATCATTACTTCAGTAGTGATTAAGCAGTTCTTTGGAGAAGGAATGAAAGGTGAGGCTTTGCAAGCCTCTGGAGTCCCATTTATGCACCAGAGGGTTTCTACTCAAATGCCCTGTTGCTCCCTGCTATTTATATACGCTTGACTTTACACCTTAAAAATACCTTGGCCTCTATGATAAGAAATTTCACACATGTGCTGTCTTTTCAAGCAGAACTTGTATTCAAACATGCAAATTAAATCTCACATTCTTTCCCATAACAAGTTAGAGTTGTGCTTATCTACTTCTCATGGTTTTTATCACATGGCTGTGATAAAATAATGAGCAATGAAAAATATTTAGGCAGAGTTAAAAAAGGCTAAAAAGATAAGTCAACAGATATTTTGAAAAACAATATTTATAGTTATATTAATCTCTAGTCTATGTAGATTGCATGCCATAGAATTCAGTGCAAAGAGCAAAAAGAAAAGAAACAAAAACATTTCTGGTGTGTTTGAATCAAGTTTATTTTGGTGATGACTTCTTGCTCAGCTGTGCACATCAAAACAAAGCGATTGTTATGCTCTCGGTGAGAATTTTATTTATGTGCCATGACACTACCAGTACTGAATCATGATGTTCTTCTAACTCTCCCCAAAACAATGGTCTGCCTAAAAGTATTTAAGAAAATACAGCTATTATTGTTTTCTTACATGGTTTCATACGCTGAATATGGGAAGTCCAAAAACACAGCCAGAGTCTTGCTGACACTGTTGTTTTCATACAAGTGAAATGTGCTGTAATTTGTTTTGAAAGGAGGATCTCTCGCATCAGGGAAATTCAGAGGTGTCTAAGGCATATCATTAAAAAAAAATAAGATTTCTATTCTTGTGGTCAGTTGGAGGGTTGAGAGTGCTTTGGGCTTGCTTGGAAAGATATTCAAAGCCGTGATCTGCTCTCTGTTCTCACAGTAACACAGTTAGCAACATGCTGTGTTTCCTGCAGGGCTTTCACTGAGTTCTGCCTCCACCAGAGCCAGCTCTGGATGCTTTCATCGCAGCTTTCGTGTGACCTTATAGCTTTCCTGGCTCCTGACTCATCTGAATTTTTTTCATGTCAGGACACCACTTTCATTGGCATCTTGCCTGCAGCCAAGTAACTCCTCTCAAGGCTTTGTCAGAGTACTTTGGGGATATGACACTTTTCTTCACGACTCTCTTTCTATATATCTATGTGTTTAACCAGATAAAGGCTGTTCATACTCTTTAAATGTAGATAAGTACCTGTTTCTTACCAAGTGGGCCTTTGAAGGCTTTTCTTTCTGTTGGGCAGCTGTTCCTTCCTGACATCCCCAGCCCCACAGAAAGAACTACAACTGCAGTGGGGTATATAATTCTGTAAGGAAGCTGAGAAAAGGGAAGGAAAGCCTGTTTCATTTCTTCTTGTTGTGACTATCTAATAGGAAGATACCCAGCAGCAACTGAAGTGTGATAGATATTTGCTGAGCAGAAATTGCTTCTGTTTAAAACAGTCTGTTGTAATGTTAAAATAGGAGTAGCTTGACTAAACCTTTCCTCCTGAAGCATATGAAGAACCGAAGAAGAGATGGAGGAAGTCAGCCCCAATTCTCATCCTCTGTGAAAAGTGCTAATCTACATCCCAGCCTCCCTCATAGGAGAGAGCAGTGCCCTTGAAGGGCAAGCCCAAAGAACAAGTAAGTGGTGAAAAGAGGTGGAGAATGTCTTCCTTGCTTCTCTCCCACTTCATATGCTGAGAGCCCATAGTTGCAGCTGCAGATGTGCTAAGCATCCTGCCCCAGTGGAGGGTGCTGTTGTCTGTGTATTGTCCCTTCTCCTTCAGACACAAGCCAAGATGTGTGCCCTTCATCATTGCTGCATAGCTTTGTGTAGAGAGGAAGTGCAAGTAGACCTTTGTTTCATTTATTTCTAGTTTTTCTGATCCAACAAACACTGATTCCTGAATTTCCTTCACAATTCAGTCCAGTACCTCATCCTAACTACAATTTGACCCCATCTCTTTGAAGAATTATGAATCTTCCACTGAACTGGGCCCTGTCCTGCCACCTGTGTGTGTTTCCTCTGTGTGTTTCCTCCGTGTGTTTCCTCCAGGTTCCACAAGCCCAAGGGTCCTGTGTCCCTTTGTGTTACCTCAAAAATGCTGGTGCAACCATCCCCTAGCAAAGTAGTTGAGTAGCAGTGGCCCTCTGCACTGCTCTGGATCTGGTCTCTGTTGTGGTGGAGCAGGAACTACACTACACCAAAGAGCCTGATTTTTTCACTCTAAAATTTCATTCCAGCCTTCTGTTTCCCTTCAGTTTTAATGGCCGGGGACCTACATTGACGTCCACCCATTCTCAGCAGGGCTGCCCACTAACATTTTGGATAAAATTTCCCATGTGTGTCTGCAGCTGACTATCACTGTACAGGGCAGAGCTTATTAATGGGCCAGAGCAGATTGTTTTGGAGGAAACCTGAGCAGGTGTGCAGTGGTGAGTATGTGTGAAATAACACTAGGGGTTATGATCCAGTGGCTCAGTGTAAAAATCTCTGGCCAAGGGTTGTGAGGCAAGCCTGCTTTGAGAAAGTCACTCATGACATCTCAAGTACTCTGCTCAAACAAAGGCGAGGGTGCCACAGCAATATCTGACTGGGATACCTGCAGGAACAGTATCAGATCCAGCTAATGAGATGCTAATATGAGATGTTAATATGTGATCTACATCTCAAAGAGCAAGACGAAGTGGCAACAACTTCTATGGAGGATTTTGTGAAAGTCAAATATATAGACAGCTGTTGTTCTGGGTTTGAGATGCAATATACAACAGGTAAGGGTTACAACACATAAAACTCACAGGTTTCACCTTTGAACAGTAATAGTGATTGCAGAAGTGTAACAGATCACTCTTTAAGTGTGAAAGCTAGAAGTGACCTTTTGCATTTTTTCAGCCTTCACTGATGAAAAGAGATTGGCCTCACCCCAGTAAACTCAGCAGTTTAGTCTTGCTTTGCCCTGGGTAAAACAAGTCTGATACATTGAACATTTATAAATAGAGACATATTTTTCCATATCTTGTGGGACCTCTTTGGCCCCTACTTGAACACTGTGGCAAGCTACTTATCTTGGGGGCATTTAAAAAGCAACAGCACAAACCTAGGCTTTTATCTTTCTGTGTGAAGAGAAGAGCAACTTTTCTAAGCTTGCTGTTCACAGCTGTTGAGTTGCAGAAAATGGGCCCATGTTGTTCAACATCTTTCCTGTAGATGTGGACATATTTTTGACACTTAATCTATACAGCCCTCTGCTGTCTCTGGTAAGTTTTAACTGAAGAGAGAAACTGCTGAGTTTCAGCCCCTCAGAAGAACCCTGAGTTCCTGAATTCATTCACAAAGGCATGAGAAGGAGTGATTTAGCAGAAAACATAGAGCCTGTCAGCAAGGTGTTTTGCTCAACTATTTCTGAAAAGAAATAGAAGTTACAGTAGAAAATCCCTTGGCATAAGGGTCAGCCCAGTTTCATGAGCCCGCTTCTGGAGCTTGACCTTCCCAGCGGGACTTTTCTACCTCCTGGCCACCCACTAGCTCTTCTGAACAGGATACAAGCAGAAGGGAGAGCAGAGCTGGATTTAACCCCTTGTTCACAGCCAAGCGCATACTGGATCACAAGCCAATGTTGCTGTGTCACATGGTTTTTTTTGGTCGACAGCTCTGTGCACAACACAGTCCTCTAATCCCATCCCAGTCCCTGTGGCTTAAACTGTGCGAGAAATTCCCTCCTGCCTCAGATCATCAAGTCCTACGTTTGGGGTGCAAACAGATCATACAGTCTCTTCCACAGATTAATCAATCTCCATTAAAAAGTAGTTAGAACTTCCTGCTCGCTTCTTCTGTCTTCCATTAGAAGGCTGTTCATGAATAAAATTGCTTTGCCAGGCATAATTTGCAGGCTAAGTGTATTCATTACTTGTCTTTATCCTTTAGTTCTTTGTCTTGAATGGTTCTTTTCCCTATCTCATGCTTGCAGTGTTTCATGTGTTCATAAAAAACAGCTCTGGCAACCTTTTCCCCCGTTTCTTCTTTTCTAGGTGGAACAAGGCAATCTTGGTGTCTTCTTGTAATGCAGTGCTTCCACTTTGTCAGGGATTTTTGGTAGATGCCCTCTGGATCACCTGTGCCTGACTTCTTAACTTGTGCAATACTTCCCTTAGAATTGCCCAGCCTCAGATCCTGTTCCTGATCACATTAAGCCAGTGGCATTCAGAGACTGATAAGGACAGTTAAAGGCCATACAGAAATCTGGGTGTGTGTTGAGTGCCACAGGTTAATCCTTGTGAATTCAGAGATTTTCTATCTTTTGATGCCAAAATCAATGAACAAAATTTAGAAAACATAACCCCAGCATCATTATTGGTACTGATGGCTAACTATGAAAATAGGTAATACAACAGGCAACCCAAATAGCTTAATTTTTTTCAACTGAAAAAAATTAAACTAAAATCTATTAAAGATTTTGTAAATGTGTCAAGCACGTAGACATTGTTTATAAAGAACTTCCAATATTTATGTGTGTTATCAGGTGCAATTTGTTGGTTGATATCTGAAAACGTTCTTGTGGGAATGGTAGTTTTAAAATATTAGGCCGGTATGACAGCCAGTAAAATAGCCCCTGGGCTCTCCTCACACGTATACCACCAGTCTGTACACATGATGCTGCTGCTCATGTGACACTGGAACCACTGATAGTGTCTCCTTAAGATTAAAAATCTCAAAGGCAGGGACTTTAAAAAAAATGTGTGTGCAAAGCTTTTGTGCATGTTTTTGACACCATGTAAATAATATAACAGGGCTCTGCTCATTTTCTTCTCATAGATGAGCAGTTTCTGTCACAGCAACAGACAAGAATAAACTCGATAATATATCAAGATTAAGGTTAGATATTAGTGTTGACTGATGCAGACCTTTTATTCTGCATAAACTCTTGCTGAGAATTGCAAGTGAAGCAGCTATTTAGACTCTGAAAATGCTTACCTGTTTACATTTGCTCTTCTCACCTGCTAGAAATCATTTAAAATGAGCTGAGAGACAGAATTAACAAGAAGAATATGACTATAACCATAGAATGAACACAGTCACTTGAGAAAATACAGATGACTCCTGCTCAGGATGGAGGAAAAATTACTAAATGATAACTGGAATGTATTCTTTGAAGGTCAGTTGTTTTCACATTGTTGAGCCAGCTGTCCAAGCAGTTTTCTTACATGGGGACATAAATCTATCTATGTAGCTCATGCTGTTCTTAGGTTTTTTTCTCATTGACAAGAATGGGGTAGCCTACCAACCTTTATTGTTCTTGTCAGCCCAGAAATACTTACTATGGCATTACAGATATCCTCAAGAAAAAGAATTTCAGGGTCCCTGTGATGTGTTTTCTGCTCCAGCAGTTTTCACCCTTGGGCAAGTTATGATGTATGATGCTGATGTGTTGGGCATAACTGTTACCTCAGCATGTTGCTAGCAATTCTGTGTGGAATTTAAGATCCTCTCTCATCTTCACTATCAGAGGAAGTCTTTTCTTCTGACATCTTGACGTTTAATGTTTTTTATGAACCATGTGCCAGTGGTGGAAGAAACTGGTTGCAGAGGTATGAGCGTGATTCTCTGCCTCTGTACTGGTGATCTTCAGCTGGTGCTGTGAGGTGAGCTGCTGTACTCTGACATGTTTATAGAGCATCTGACTATGTGGGAAAGCTTGACTTTTGACCGGTTTTCTTTTGTGCCATCTACATTGGCTTTTAACCTGTTTTTCTCCTATTGGCATACTGTAGCAGCAGTAAAGCCAGGATGAAAAGAAATACATTAAAAAGACCCAGTCTGTCAGGGAGGGTATATAGTTTAGTCAGAGTTCCTGTCCCAGCTTCACGAAGCTTACTGCAAGCTGGGTGAAATGCAAAGTCTCCTCAGAAGGAGCGTAGCTCCTCAGACAGTGCTGCCAAGAGGGGAGGGCATCCACTGCTTTGCTGGAATGTCAGGAGGATCTGAAGAAAAGTCTATGTGGTCAGTGTCCCCAGTTCTGGCAGCAGCCGGTGGCAGGCACCCAGGAAAAGATTATAAAGAGCAGGGCAAGCTGAGAGGGTTACCTCCTTGCAAAATCTTCCCTTGCTGCCAGCCACAGGAACTTCTTGCATCGGAGCTTGTAATAGCCTAAGTTTTATAAGTGATTGAGAGAGCCCAACTTTAAATACAGCAAGAGCTGCTGCAGATTCCACTACCAAATTATAGAGGAGGCTTAAATCAGTGTTCTGCATTCTCTGTGTCCTGTCTCTTGCTTCTGCTCTGCAGCAGCTACACCCACTGTCTCTAGGGGTTCCCCCAGTCTCGAGATCTGACTGCTGTCTAGCAGGCAAAAGTACTGTGTCTAACACACAAGCTGACACTTTTCAACATTAACCACATGTCAGATTCAATCCTTAAGGAGCTGTGGGAAGTTGAATTCACTGAGGAGAAGGAAAGCCCATAGCAAAGTTTAGTGGACACCTTTTTCTGCAGCTGTTGAGGTTCCCTTAGGTGCTTCTTTTCCTTATGACTTCACTTGCTATGTTCCTTGTGGTGCTGGGTGCTGATGGGACTGGTGCAGTAAGAGATGAAAGAAGTAACCAGAGATTGCTTGGCCCTGTTTAGTCTGCACTGGTGTTGGGATTTCTCCCCCTCAGTGGAAGGAGATGCTTTAAAAGGATCATCTGGTTGGAGTGTGCCCTCTGTGATTAAAGCAGCTCTGGTATTGACCACCAAGGTTCTGCTGCCTTTCCATTCCCTGCAGCTGCTAAGTTGTAAATACCATCAGCATCTGCATTAAGCCATGCTCTTCACATGATGGATGTAAATCTGAGTAGCACTTGCACTGAGGCATTTAATCAGCAGTGGTCATTTAGCACAGCAACTTAATTGTCGTTACATAAGTGAGTCATATCATCACAGAGTAACACCTAATAGCTGACTGATTGCTACACAGAGCTATGTGCTCTGACTGGGGTTTTTATGGCCAACTGTTGCTAATATGAAATCAAAGAGAGTGATCCTGGCTAATGCTGTGTTGCATTTCTCCACTGTATTCAATACACCCCTTTCCACGCACTGCTTTTTCCTGTCAGGGTCTGTCACACGATAAACCTACTGAAAGTCTTGCATTAATCGTGCCCTTGTGAATTATCCAGCAATATAATTTCTCTGTCAGTCAGCCTCCAATTTGAAGTGATAAAGCCTGCTTGCATGTCACTACTGCATTATCACTGGTTCTGTTCTTACTGGTGTTAGTCAATAGAAACAATGGGTTTAGATTGGTTCATTTGTAATTCTATATATCAATTCTCACCAGTTCTTGAAAATTGGAAGTTTAGATGAAGCATAGGCAGTGTTTTCCAGGAACTAATTTAGAAAAGCCTACTTTTGGCTGTAGCAGTGTCCTGCCCTCAGAATCGCAGAGGTGAAGTTCACCCTTACAGTATGATGCCAGTACCATAATATTCTCATTAAAGAATCCCTGACCAGATTTTTTTTAAAGAAACTGTCCTGAATTGACTGATTTGAATCAGCGAAATAACACGCCAGCTGTGTTGCATGTTCAAGGATTTCAGTTGTTAGCTCAGTATTTTTCTCTATAAAGAACACAGGGAAATCCTAGCCTTTAAGTAAAGAAGAAATACGATAAGGTAAAGAGAAAAAGAAAACAGTGTTTTGTATGCGGATTAAGGAGAAAATTTAGGGTCTCTGCCTGATGTATGGTGCCAGATTAAAAAGAAAAAAAAAAAAAATCACACTCCTGTCTGCCTGACTGTGCCTATTAATGTTACTGATTATCCAAGAGTTTGCAATTCTTTTATTATATTCCTTCTGTGTATTTCAAAGCACTTTTACATGGAATAATTTCACTTTTCCCCCATGTGCTGTCAAAGGATTCCCTTGTTGCCTATGTGGATTTTTTCCACAACTGTGAAGGAGGAAAAAGGTTTTTAAAGGCAAATGTAATTATAAAAACAATTATAAAAATGTTGCGAGAGGAATCTGGGATGGGACAGTGCTATTATCATCTTGTTGATAGACTAAAGATAGTCTTTTTACTCTCTCCCTCTATGGATCCCTCTTCTTTTCTCTCCCTTTCCTTTAATTATATTTTGCTGTATATGAAACTGAGCCATACTCTGTGGAAGTGAAAGTTCCCATTTCTTTTAAGATAAAATGCAATTCACTTGCTAGTCACGGGGCTGCTTCTGTACACTGTTAACTTGAGGGCATGGGGTAATACATAGAACCTCTTTTGGGGAGTTCTACTGAAATTCTGGATGTTGTAAAACTTTTTGAAGGCAATGATCTTGGATGCAGAAATGCATTTTAGACACCTAGTGGTTTATATTTATAAGGAGCAAAACTCAAAACCTCCTAGGAGTTAGCCAGCAGTGCAACTGTGGGTAATGAAATCCAAGTTTTGTGCGTTGGCTTAGAGCTCGGTCATTCAGTGGGAGACTACAAACTGTTAATGAGTTCTGCTCCTGTTTAGATGAGCGGGAGAGGAGTACTAGGCCAAAGTCTATCTGGTAGCACTGACTTTCACCTTGAAAACACAGATGTAAGAAATGAGCAGTGACACTGGATGAGGGCTCCCTTTCTCCTACTCCTGCCTAATTCTCTAAGACGGGAATTTAAAGTGTAGTAATACTGACCCAGGACTGTTAATCTCCTATGACTCAGGGGGGTTTTGTGCAGAGCATTTGTGAGTAGCAGTAGTATTCCTCTTGTCCATGCTGGACACATCACTACTTCCCCCAGTACGTTTATGACCTGTTGTAATTATTTCCCTCCCCACCCTGCCTCTGCCAAGTTCTGGTCCTTGTCTGAAGTTATGCATTTTGTTACTTCTGAGGGTAGAGCTTCTTGTTTTCTCGAATTTTGCGTGTTTTCCCTGAGTGTCAGGGCCCTGAGTGGGCTATAAGGCCTTGCTCTGTCTGACCCTGGTTCCCATTACAGGGCCTGATCCTGATCCCTCACCTGCAGGTACATGTCCCAGCCCAGCCTTGGCCCCTCCCTGGGAAGGTGTACAGGGCTGTCCTGGTCCCCTCTCAGCTGTCTTGCTCCTGGCTGGGGCTGGGGGACAGACCCTGACCCCAGAGAGCCACTGGCTCCCACAAGTGTCCTGACACTGAACTTTGTGTGGCCTTGGTTTTCCAGTTTTATTTTGGGTAGTATCTTGTTATTTCACAGTGTGAAGCCATCGTTCACATTTCCTAAGGTCAGCTTTACTGTGGTTTGAATTTCTGTGCTTTTCCAGCTGCTCCAGAAATTTATTTCCCTATGCTCAGATCTGAGGCACAAGCATGACCCAAAAAGTGCTCCAGTTCTTTGCATTAAAACGTGCAGAAAGCTTTTGGTTTTCCTGACTTTTTCTTTAAAACATCTCTGCCAAGCCTTTATCTGGTGTGCAGGCCTCTTCCAGCTCCTATAATTACATTTCACAACCTCCTGTACCTGAAATAACTAAAAGCTCTTTAAAATGTCAAATGACCAGAGTCAAAGCCTGTCAGGAATGGAGCTTGTCAGAAACAAAGCTATCTTCTGATTGCCCTCCACTTTGCTGGCACCCGTTTCTTGCTGATACATAATGAAGCTCTGTTTAAATCCTTGGCAGTGGCCTCCTGTTTTTCTTTCCATTTCCCATGAGTTTTGTCTCTGACTGGGGCTTGAATAATTCTGTTCTCCAAAGGTGTTTCCTGGGCTTGCTTTACCCACAGGATGATGTATAATTTGGGAATCACTCAGAGCCAAGGGGGCCAGCAGCTGCCTGGGCCATCCAGGGTGGGAACCCATCATCCCAGCCTGTGGTCAAACACCTCCTGCCTCTGTCTGTCTCTTCCTAAGGCACATGCAGATCCTCACCATCCCATTGCTTTTGCCTAAGGAGGAGAGGTGGTTATCAGGACAGTCAGAGGATCCTCTAAGAGCAGCAGGCTGACCTTGTCTGGTATTGACCCTTGTATGGGGGTTACTTCTGTACGACTCCCACAACTGATTTTTGTTTCTGTTGCTTGGAAGTGAACAATCCTCTTACAGTTTTTAGTAACAGGCCCTCAGTTCTCTAAGGAATGTCAGTTTTATATGTGTGAAGTTTCTTTCCTGGTTTCACATGAGAGTTAGCCAAGTAAGAGGAGGATCTGAACCTAGGCTTCCTTCCCACAAGTTTCTCTGTGCCTCTGGGATAGTAATACTTACATCTCTGAGCATCAAGCCCTTCCTTCTGCCACTGATAAAAGAAACAGTCAGATTGAGCTCTACGAGATCAAACGAGAGATAAACCCCACTATCAATCACTTTCCTTTTCCTAGAAATAGCAATTCATCTAACATGTCTAGGGCTTTCTAAAGACAGAAAATTTGTGAGAAAGGGACCCAGCTTCTGTCCAAATCACAGTACAAAATATGAATGCTGTTAAGAAACGTTTCAAAACTTAGTTTCATCCTCAGGACTGCTCTACTGGCTGCTTCTTGGTGATGAGGTGGTTTTTACATATATTTACAAGGTTCTGACAGAGGATTTTTACTTTAAGAAATGTACTGCCCTCTGCAAACCAAGACTGTTACGAGGGTCTGTGCCCTGCTAGTTTAAGCCAGCACTGCCCTCTTCTGGAGATGACATTAGGCCTTTTTGTAAAAATGATGGTTTTCCCGAAGCATCAGCTTCATCCAGGACCCGGCACTGAGTCAGCCACATACTAATTCAACTTATATAAATGATGCAAAGCATGCGTGTAGTTCTGCTTAGGTGCTTAGGGACATCAGCATATCAAACTGAAACCATTAATAGTCTGACATCATAGCTTCAGTGGAAACACTTGTGTTTAAAATCACATGTTTTTATACCAGACTGAACTGTGTCTCTGAATTTTAAATTTCAGGAGCAGCTCCTTATTTGACCCCTCACTAGACTTTGATAATGTATCCACACTGAGCATCTGCTCTTCAGCTGCCTTACAACCACACAACCTCTAAACCAGTGTCTACAAAGGTTTCATAACCCTTTCTGCTTTCTGGCAATGTCACTTTCATAAGAAGGAATAGGCCCTCAAAGTTGCTGAGGAAGGGGCTGTGAATCTCAGCTGCCTTTTCAGGAGGGAGCCTGGGTGGTGACAGTGTCTATGCCTGTTTCATGTGGGCTGGATGCGTGCTGTAAGCACCTGTGGTGTCCTGGACTCTCAGCTATGGCCATGAGGGGCTGGATGTGCCTGGGATGCACACATGGATCTGAGAGCTGGCAGAAATTGCCGTAAGTTGCACCACTGAAGCCACAGATGATACTTTGTGTTGGTGGTTCTTGTAAAGGCCTTGAATTTTAAGCTACCTATCAAAGTGCACGTCAATTTTGAGAGCAGTTTGTCTTATGGGTTTTGATGTGCTCAACTTGTAGCAAAGGCTGAGAAGCAGAGCTAGATTAATGTTATAACTGTCACCAAGCCCAGATTTCACTTTAAATATTTTATATTGTGCATTTGCAGCCTGGAGAAATTTGTACCTCCCTGTCAGTATTAAGTTTTCTGAAAAATATCATGTGGGGTCTTAAAAAGGAAACCCCAAACCTCATTCAAGTACAGTGAAAGGTACAGGGCTATACCACTCTAGTAGTTTCAGCCAAGAATTAGTGCTTTTCAAGAATCAATGACGAATGATTCACAACATCCTTGCAACACTTAATGTCTGTAATAATGAGGGAGCCAAGCTAAGTTACTTACATCAAGTAATTCAGTACCTCATTTATAAATGAGGATACCCAATATCTAACTGGATCAGACGCTGTGGTTGTTTTGATGTGACAGTCTACCAGGGCTGCAAAACAAATAAGAACTAAACTTTGTTGATGTTCAACAGAGCTTGAAATAGACATTTTGCACTCTTTCTTCTTGTGAACTTCCTAAATTTAGATGTTCCAAGAAGGGTAACTAAAAGTAAAAGAAAACAGAAGAAGTGGGCTAACTGATTATTGAAATATTACTATGCCACTGACACAGAAAAACATTGTATACTTGTATGAAACACGTATGTTTTCTTGCAATGTAAGAAACCTACATTCTTTTATAAGTTTTACTTTCTGATTGGTAACATTTGGGTATTCTGAGGAGGTATGCAAAAGGTTGAAAGTGGATATTTATCCAAACCAGGGCTCCAACTTCTCAATATTTCGGTCACTTTCACTAATTGTCTCTCTTTCCAGCAAGACCTTGGTACATTCTGATCTTTTCCTTTCAGGCTGTCTACATTATTAAGGGAGAAGAATCTTTCACAATATGTTTTGAAAATATTCAGCCCTTCTGGCTTTCCTACAGATGATAAATGTTTATTTGTCTTTTCATTATTTGTTGTGTGAAAAGACACGTACAAGCCTTCTCACATTCACTGACAGAAATCTCTACTGCCAGTGGAAATTAGGAGTAACTCAGTCAAAAGCTATGAAGCTCAACTGGTGTGAAACTGCTCTGAAGAACTGATTCAAGGGCAATTGGAGTTAATGGGAATGTTCCCATTGACTTCCATGTGCTTTGAAGTATGTCATGTGTAATGCAGAATAAGTAATGGACTTGTGGGCTGATGGTGATGGTGACAAGAAATGTTCAGAGATCAATTTTAGCATGGGAAAGCAGTTATCCTCAGTCTTCCAATGGAGTCAAAAGGGAGAAGGTTTCTCTTCGGGACTGCTCCTCCTTGTCACAGCTCTTTGAGTCAATAATTAGCATTCACTTCTGCACTAGGCCCACCTGTCTGATGCCTTCAAAACTCCACCGAATCAGTAATTTTACCCCCACTTATAATTAGTGTTGATTAATTGAATTATGCTTTAATGGTTTTGCTGGCAATGCTTTTTGAAACTACTGAAAATCCCACGTAAATAGTACCCAAGTAGGCTTTACATAGGATTAATCATACTGGATGACTACCAGGCACCCACTTCTTATATTAGGGTCAACAATATTTCAAATAGAATTTTTGGTATTTATGGATTTGTTAAAGCTATGAACACATACAAGAAATCAAGGACAGTACTCCTGAGCACAGAGAGTCTTCACATAGTGTCCTGTTGCTGTGGTATCTGCAGGACCAATAGGTTTTGAAAGAAAATAAATGTCTTTATGTCTCTCAGAATTGGAAGTATTTTTTAATTTTTTTTTTTTTTAAATTTTAAAGCTTTCCTTAACAGTAGGCAGACTATCTACAAGTAAGTTTCATTAACAAAATGGCTGTACAATTCTGAGCTAAGGAAGACTTCTTGAATAAAAGAACAAGGCAACACTTCAGAGAGCCTGAGCTCTGCACACTAGTTCTGCTCTGTCTGGCAGATTTTCGTTGTGATTTGTTGTGATGTAAGTGAATTTCTCTTTTCATCTGACAGAATAGCATTAATTTTTCTTGGAAGAAATTAATTTCATATTGGAAGATGAAAAGTTTTCTGGCTACTCTGTGGTACATTATAATGCAGGCGAAAGCTGTGCAGATTTTAAAAATTATGTTTGGCCTTCATTATGTCAAAATTTCATACTGTTTCATAGAGATTTTATAATATTTCTGTGGTTATTACAAGCACTCAATTACTATGGAAATTATAGACTGCTTGAATGTTTTAAGTGAGGCATTTTAGATAATTTCTGGTATGTTGGTCGAGTTTCTATGGTAATCTGAATAAGTGTGAATTAATTGCCTGTTGTTGCCATGGCTCTTTATGGTAATTCCAGACTTCTAATGTTTGAAATGTACCAGTTTACATGTTATACATGTCTTTAGTGCTTGTTAACATACTTCTTAGGACGTTCCAGAGATTACTGCCATCTCATTTCTCCTGTTTCTTACTATCTGAGAGTGTTAACATGAAGAGCTGGAAGATAATCTTCTTTAAGAAAATCCCTCTAGCCACACTGGCTTTACTTTGCAGCCCAAGAAGAAGTCTATTAAGGAAAATTTCCCATTACTACTTTAGATTCTGGTTGGAACCCATGATTGGCAGGCCATTACTTTTTACTTACCTCTCTCTCCTGCTATTGTTATCAGATGGAACTGCTGCCAGTTTAAAACATTTCTTGGGAAATGTAATGACCAAGTCAGCACAAGAGCAATACTGAGATCCTTCTAAAGGGGATTTTGGGGGAAAAAAAAAGAAGATGAAGAAGAAATAAATAAAAAAGAGAAGAAGGAAATGCTGAAAAAATAATAACACTGAAAAATAAGGGTTCACACAAAATTATTCTTCCACTAGTGTTAACAGCATCCTGGTGGATGATGAAAAGGATTAACTGCACCCTGAATGGGGTGATACAGCACTGAAAAATTGTAATGATCTTTCTTAGGGGGCAGTTACTGTGTTCAGGATAAGAATTCATGAGCAGGGCAAGGTATCATTTATGGATGAAGCCTATATTTCATTTGGTGGTGGGCAATGTGGTGGGGAGGTATCTGCTATTGTGCACATTACCGGAGCATTCAGACTCCTATCCAACATGTTTTTATCTCCAAGCGCTGTGGGCCTTAAAACAGGCACAGGCTCCTCTTTATTTGTTATTCAGTGGCAATGATGTGAAAAACTTGGCTATCTAAGCATCTGTCTGTACTACCATGATAGGTAGATAATTATTGGTCTGTCACATCAGTCATCATCAGCTACACACCACCCCTAAATTAATTAATGCTATTTAAATTGCAAAGTCTCAGTGTTCAGGAAATGCCAGTTGAGTTTATAAATAACAGAATTAAGGTATTGCCTGTGCAGGCTTAGCTCATTCCCCTTGTGCGTGCGCTCTGAGATCCAGCCTTTGATTACATGATCACGTAGTGTTTTTCCCACATTTGGTGCCGGGGTGGCCAGTACTGTCTTTATAAGCCAGCCACTTGATATTTTGCACTCACGTTCATAGCGGATGGTGCCAGGATTATTTATGATATTCCAGTCAGACACTGTAGATGTGTGAAATTCCCTATTAGCTACAGAGGAAGTGGGGACACTGGCCACCCAATCATTTTCAGAGAAATGACATTTAAGGAAGAAAGGAAATTAATGAAAGTTGACAAATTCCCTGTAGTGCTCCTACTACACCTACATTATTTTGAAAAATGAAAAGCAAGCAGAAATTTAAAAATGTAAAACAAAATAAAAACATTTTAACATTTTGGAGGTACTGAAATGAATTGGTTCAACATTTCAATATAAACCAGTGAATCTCTATTATTTGAGAGCAGTGCATCTTTAGACACTGTCTGAAAAACAAACAAGAAACACAGAAAACCACTAAAATGGTTAAGTAACACAAATAATTGCGCCAGGAAGTTGTCTTAGATTGAACAAAAGGTGTAGATGGTTGTGATTGTCTGGAAAATATCTGTTTTGACTAGCTCAGGAACAGTTTTTTGTTGCATTCCTCGTTTGAGCTGGTGTGTTAAAAACCCAATTATTTTTGCAGTAAAATGTTAGAGTAACTGATAGCAGTAGTAGCTTCTCTATTAATCAAAATGAAATTGTGGAGGGATCTTGTCACTGGGCGTAGGTATTTGTTGATGGGAAGCAGCTAATCTAAGGGTAGGAGAGCAATGCAATTTGGCTAACCAAAGTGTAAAAAGATCCCGAGATTAAATTAGATAAGTTTTATTTTCAAGTAAAAGGCAATTGATTGTCAGTGAGCCTTAGAAACTATTAAATCTGTGGGGTTGTGTTTGTTCGTTTGTTTGTGTTGCTGATAGCAGGGCTCAATAAACTTGCTGTGGGGTGGAGGCATGAATGTGTCAGTGAACACAGTTTTTTCATTTCTACTATTTCTGTCTTCTTGCTTTTTCTCCTCAAATCTGCCTCAAAGCTGACCAGTGAGTACTTGATGCAATATGGCAAAGCAAGTAAATGAGCCCTGGGGGTGAGTTGTGATTTGAAGCTGAGAGACACTCTCCAGGCATCCTGTGAGAAAACTTTGGGGTCTGGAGAAGGGCTTTCTGGATCCTCAGATCATAGACATGAAGAGCACTGCAGCCTGATTTCTGCCCGTGTGTGACCAATGTTACAAAGCCTCCCTTGTGTCACTGTACTTCCTTGTCTCTTTCTGATGCTTTGTTCAAAAAGATAACAGGTATTTAAAATTATTGTATTTTGAAATTCTTTAAGCAAAGTAAGAAAAGGAGGGGAGGGGAGGGTTCCAAAAGATACTCAGAGGAAAAGGCCAGAAGGAGATGGCTCACCCAGTTTCACGTGGTGTTGTAACTCCCAGAGACCAGCTGGTAGAAGATGAATGCAATCAACAGTTTCCAAACCATCACTGAAGGTCTTCTATGGTGTGGAAGTCCAGTTGCTAACCTGTAAATAGAGAGATTCCTGGGAGGCATCTTTGCTGGGTGAATTCAGAAGGCCTATAAAACTGTTAAGGAAAGATCATGAAAGGGAGGTGTGTAAAAGGCCACAGCCACCCCTGGAATTCATGACTACTGTGTGCTCCTGACTTTCACGTACCCCCTCGGAGTCTTTAGAAGGCCACTAAGTACCACCCACACCTGCCAGATGGGGTGAAAATTTGTAGAAAGCCTTTATATACCCACCTCTCTTCTGCAGAAGGATTGTCCTGACCTTGGCTGCTCCTTTTGGTGTTCTTTGAGGAAAACTATCATGCATTGTTCTAACAGGCATCCAGTCCTCCTAACCTTGCAAGAAAAATAAAATGCTTATTTACCATCACTATAAAAAGAAAACCAACAACAAATCGTATACCTAATCTCTTGATAAAATTTTCTTTGAACTACTTATCAGTATTTTACCTTTCTCTTCTTTTGTAATGGATTGCTAATATTTCCTGCTTAGGATGCCTCTTCCTCACCATTCTAATTATTTCTGTGTTTGTTGTTAAAGGCATAGCACTCACTGTCTGTCCTGTAAAGCTCTCACATTTTAAAACAGGTTTTTCACACCAATTTTTCATTATCCTCCAGGAAAAACAGCCAAAAGGACTGCATGTTTTGTCTGGGATTAGTATAACGTACATGAAATGCAGAGGCAATGTCACCTCCTTTTCTTCCTAATGACTCTCTTCTTTATGGATCAAAGCTTCTCATCAACTGCATTTATTACAGCATGGGAGCCTGCGTGGAATTGTTTGTTCACCGTGGCGGTGAGATTTTTTTCTTTCCCTGGTCCTTCAGCTGTGTAAGGCATAGGTTGTTCTGACAGCAGGACATGGCACTGTACTTTACTGTACCCCTTACCATGTTTTATAACAGTGACTATTTAATATTTATTTCTGAATAACTGATAGAACTATTTGTAAGAAGAGATTGTTGTTAAGAAGGTACTCAGACCACAAATACATACACTCTAAATGTGATTTTCTCTGTGGAGTGGGAAAACTTGCGACTCAAAAGGTGTGCACACTTGGGAGTTCTCTAGTGTGGGGTGGCAAACTACCTACAAAACACTGCAAATTGGTTACGGCTGCTGTAGTGTTATACTTTATTGCTCTTTCTTTTAAGAAAAGTAACAAATATATATAGCTTGATATATATATTCCACTTCATATATAATATGTAGGGGAAACTGAGTCAACTTATTATAGTGTGACTTGAAAATATTCTTAAGATGACACAGTGACAAAGCCATGAGAACTGCAAGCCCTATGATTCCTAATCTCAGGATCCATTGCCTTATCTTTCTTGTCTCTATTTTCTACTTCAGGCATAATTCAGCTAGAAATTCATGCCTGTCCTTTCATCATCTGCCATCAAAGAGAGGATTTTCTGTGATCTGCTGCCTGTGAATTTGTCATGATTTGGCTGAGCCTCCCTAGTGGATGGTGGCCAGATTGAGTTATTTGGACCTAATGTTAAAATTCTGTAGTAGAGCCCTCTTCTTCAAGCTGAATTCACTTTTCTCTCCTTGATGTGGAGATTGTCAAATGCTCTTTCAGGGACACGTCTTTTCTTCTAGTCCCTTTCCTGCATCTCAAAGGCAGTGTTCATACATCCTAAAGCATATACATCCTGGCTTACAATTTAACCCCTTTGGGAGCTTCGTGGCAGTTGAAATAAGGAACACAGGATTTGCAAAGGAACTTCCCAAGCACAAATATATGACTTTAGGCAGTGCAGGCGAGCTGCAGGTCGCATGGAAATCAATACCTATCTGGATGCAGTGCTCTCTTCATCCTCCTGAAACAATTTCTTCTGACATTCAATGGATTAAGTCAGTGTCCTTCAGTTCTTTGTTGGAGAGTTCACTTTCTTTAATGTTTACTTAACACTTAGTGATACCTTTCCTCTTTCTTAACATTTTCTGTATATTTTTATGCCTCAAATTATTGTGGGATTATTATTTCAAAAAGTCTCTAGAAGTCATTGATTTTGTTACAACTGCTGTCTGTCTGGTAGGATAATACTGTTTCAAATAGACAACTCTGAGAGGACCCCATTCAGCTTTTTAGATAGGGTTTATTCTTGTTTTTAAGCTGAGAGTCTGAGTGACACTCAAGGTTAAAATGAGAAAATTACTCTGTTTACTTGAGTAAGAATTGTATACCAAGAACATACATACCCATGGAGTATTAGCAAGTTGTGCACTTATCACAGTTATAAATTGCTAATTTTACAGCAAATCCTGAAAGACAACATCCTGGTTATTATTTATGTACTTTATTCAATGCATTAAAGTAATAAAAAAAATCCGATGTATATTCTGCTATCAGTCACAGTTGTTTTTCCTAGATAGATGCTATAGCTCGATCAGATGTTATTTACTTAACTGAGAAATGTCATCTTCCTCCTTTTCCACAGCCTGGTAGTCACAATGGCTTGGTGGTGTCTTCTGACTCTTGTGATCTTGCAGCATCACTTAGAAAACATCTCTCGTGGTGTCTTAGCTTAGTCTTGTCAGACAGTTACGCTTTTGACTGTAAAACTTATTGTAAGACAATTGTGTGAAATAAACCTGCATTCCCAACAAACTAAACAAAATTGCAGTGCTAAACCACCAGAACATCCCCAGGCTGGTGAAAAGTTTGTGAGCCGTGTGCCTGCAGTCTCCTTGCAGCAGAGCTTGCACTGTTGCTGATGGAATCACTTGCCTGGCAGGGAGGCAGATGTGGTCCCGAAAAACAGCCTCTTGGAGAAACATTCTGGCAGTGTCTTTTTGTTGCTGTGCAAAATTGTGTCAAGGCTTGCAGGTGATGGAAAAGAGCATCAAAGAGGTTGTACAGAGGTGGAAGATTAGAAACAAGGAAAAAGGTCATGATAAAGGCAAAAATGAGATGATGGTTCAATAGCTTTTGTTAGGAGTGAAAATAAATGCTCTGTAGTGTTTGGCTCAACACGTGTACAGCCCTGAAAAATACTGGTAGTGTTTTGGAATGAGAAACGAGGGTGCCTACAGGTAAAAACTTCCACTTCTCATTTGAAAGTAAGCAAAATTTGAAAGAACTTTTTGGATGAAGTGGACAGACTCCTGAAATGCCTGGAGGCAGGACCTGATTGAAGACATGAATGACCCTCTGCAGTGCCCTGATGGGTGCTTTCACTGCATCTGGACGTAGCTTCCCATTGCCCGTTCTCAGGATTCCCTCTATAACTGGATATTCATGGTGTAGGTTCATGGCTCTTTTAGTGGGAAGGGCTGGGAGCATAAGGATGAGTAAGCAAGAAGAGAGCCCATTAATGCCCACCATCCATCGAGGGGATCTGCTCAGAAGCTAACCCAGCTAATTCAGGGGTTTCCAGAAAGGTAAATATTCTCAGCAGACATTGGCATGCTGGGACCTGGTAAAAAGAGAATGCAGGAGATGGTGTTGCATTTGCTGGCGTGGCAGTAAAAGTATAATAAACCACTGAGGGACAGGGTAGGGAAAGCAGAAAAAATATATTTTTCCTTTTCCTGCTGGGAAAATGTGAAGGGAACTACGACCAACTTCACTTCCACTGTGGCCTCTTTCTATGCACTTTATGTGGGAGATATTGCAGAAAAAAAAAAAAAAGACACACAATTCAGCATTGTTTTATTGCATATTCCAACGTTCTGTGAGGTCTTGTATACACCATATAAAGCACTGTTTGCAGTAAATAATTGCTGAATATGACTGTAGGTATTGTGGCATGGCAGATATGAGGGATGTCATGCCATGTAAACACTGATAGAGGGATATGTAAAATGGGAGAATTTATTGTAGCAAAGTTAGGTATTGGTCCCCAGGAAGGAATGAAAGTGCAATCACTAACTGCTGTTCCTCCCATAAAAATTGATTTTTCTGTCTTTCTATTTGGATGTTCTTATGTAGTGTTATATTTTTAAAAATATCATCCAGGAGTAAAAGAAGAATTGGAATGTGGGCATTTAATCTTTAACCCAAACTCTTGATTTAGAGGCAGTGCCTCACCTTTGATTTTCTGAGATTTGTGCTTTCTTTGGACTGCCATATTTTTCTTGCAATGACATTACCTCAGAAACATGTATTAGAAGTATCTGATGTTGAGATAAGGATGGCACAGTGACAGTAGCATAAAGACTAATGGCAAACTGGAGTACTGAAAAACTTGCAGATGCTGAAAATGCTAAATGAAACACAGGATTGGAAACAGCAGATTGACCTATTGTAGATTATATTCAGTAAATAATTTTTCCTAGAATTATTTTTGCATTAATCTCTGGATACTGTGGATCAGAACTGATACTGACTCTGCTCATATGAGAAGATGAGTAACAGCTTTCTGGCATTCATGCCTCTGTGGGAGGAATCTGGCTGAGCTCTAGAGAAATCAGTGGAGAGTCCCTGGCCCAAATTAATTTTCTAAAGGAAGTGGTACAAGGTGGACCACTATAAAAAGAAGCTGGGTCTGCTGGCACAGCGTGTCTACCCAATGCCTGTGCTGCTGCTAGTAATTTCATTTTCATTTTTATCATTCTGTGATGTCAAGTTATTAGAGCTTTTCCCCTTCCCAATGCTCTTTCAAGGCGATTAATGAAATGAAAATATTTCTTCTAGGATAATGAGATCCAGCAAAGATGAGCCTGATAAGCCAGCAATAGCTTCTTCCATCCTTCTCTGGATGGCATTCGTGGGTAGTTAGAAGGGAGCCCTTCCAGTTTCTCTCATCTTTTCACAGAGATTTTACCTCCTAGGTAGCTGTGAAGAGGCAGCTTTGTATATTTAGCTACCTGTTCCTGGGCTCTCAAAGGTGATCTGCTACATTCCATCAAGGGAGGGAGAGGATACATCCAGACCTCTGGTATTTTTCTGTAAGAACAAGGCAACTGAATTGTACTGTTGCAAAACTAATGAGCACAGCACAGCCACCCCAGGAATATAAAGCCACTTTGAAACAGGTGATAATATTTTTTATAATTTTCTTGTCTTCCAACAGACTTTTAAGTACTGCTAAACCTGTTCAATATTTTGGCAGTTTGGTCCAGTCACTCTTTAATCTCAAAGAGCCCTGGCTGTAGCTTCCTTGCAGTAGGAAAAGAGAAATAAAACATCTGAATTGTTTCATTGTTACCTATTTTTATTTTGCTAACACCCTATATTCTGCATTGAGGTCACTGGAGAGTCATTTTCTGTGAGAACAAGAAGATCTCTGGAATAAATGCATCCATAATCTCTGATTAATGAGAGGGTAGCTAAATGGCATGAAAAGATTTTAAAAAGATAGTATTAAAAAGGCAAAGCCAAAAAACCCAGAAACAAAGAAATGCTGGAATTCATGCTCAGCAGAAGCCTTAATTTGCTTCCTCCCTATGCAATATGACTTTTGTTTGCTATTTGGTCGTATTTTTTCCACAGGCCTCCTCTCTCACCCAGCACAGAGGACACTTGGTGCTCATTCACCAAATATCTTTCAAAGTACTTTTCCACTCCTCTGTATACTCTCACATAAACATGCACCTCGGACTTTTCTAGGGTGCTCGTGCTGAAATAACCTCCTAGGTTTTAAATAGTAAAGATTTCAAAAGACCTTTTAAGGAGAGGGGATAATAATATTTACTTTTTACAGGTCGCAGACTGACATCTGAAGATTAAAGCCAATAAACATCAGAAGGAAATCCAGCAGCAGAGGTAGAGATTGGATACTATTCTTCATGTAGATTTCCTGTTTCTTTACCTATGAACTCATTCTGCTTCTCCTCCAGTTTCCTGCTTGCGTACTGTTTAGTCTTCCTAGGTCAGCAGATGACCCTGAGTCTTACAGATAAATGCTCTTTCCACCACCAAATCCCGGTTCATCCCCAGAACAGATTTATTCTCTAAAATTAAAAGAAAGAAAGAAAATTGGGAAGGTTACATCCAAGCAACTACTGCATGTGGAAGCCTTGTGGGATGCTGGAGACTGCTGACAGGTCAGGAGCCACAGCAGTTAGCACCTGTGAGAGAAGTGATGTGTACTGCCCTTGCATGAGCTGGTGGCAATGGGCTGAAGGAACCCAGTGAAGACAAGTTAAAAGCTGCAGAAATTAGATGGAATAGTGAGAGCTCTGAATCCACAAAAAATGCAGAAGAAAGGACAGAAAACCAATTGGCTAGTACAAGGCTGGTGTGGGATACTCAAAAAGGACTGCTAAAGGGGCTTGGCTGTGTGTCAGGAATGACCACAGAAGATGCCTACAGTGTACATCCATAAGAGAAACAGTGGAAAGCAAAGGAAAGCTGAACAATGAATTACTGAAAACTGACGTGGAAAAGAGAAACTGTGAAATGAATACAGAAAGCAAGTAGATGCTCTGCTTTCTGGAACTAGGAACAGAATTAGGCAATTGCAGAGGAAGATGAGAAATGCTTCTACAAGACTTCTGTAGACCCTTTGTGCAGGCCTGCATGTCTCAAGACCTGTCTGATGTGCTGGAACATCTATGAGAGCCTGGGGTTGAACAGCATACTGAAACACCGTCTAAGTCCCCTCAGCTTTGCAATCTACCTGCGTGACTGGAGAATTATAATAGGTTTAATGAACCTGCAAGTCTCCTCAGTCACTTCTCTACAAATGTGGTAGGACTACAGATGCTGAAGGTGGAAACAAGAGTTTTCCTTATTAAGGGATGGAGAATTCCAGTGTACTTTCACACTGGTATCTCCATGTTACAGCGATGCTGATAAAGGCTAGCAAGGTGCAGCTTCGAGATTCTCAGGTGATTTGCACAACTGAAAGTAAATTGCAGCACTTTCACAGGCTTATGCATGATTTTCCCTCCTTGTATTTGGTTACCCTGCAACAGGATGTTTTCTGATGTGAAATTTAGCTCACCAGTGCTCCTTTCCCAGACACTGTTGAAGAAAACTTTTAAGAATATAACCTTTAATATGAAACTTATTCTTTACTGACATATACGCACATCTATCTTACAAGCATGTATTGGATGTGGCTTCGGTTTGCTAATCTTGAAGAATATTTGGAACACAATAGTAGCTTTTGCAGTTGGTTACTTTGTTTTCGTGGCTCACCTTGTAATGAAATGGCATAGAAAAAGTTTGGTTTTTTCCCTGTTATTGTATTGCAGAATCACAGTTCAGCTGATTCTTTACCATTATGAGGACAACATGTAAGACTAGCCAAACCACACACAGATACACGTAATGCTCTGAAACACTGCCATCTTTTGGTGTCCGGGAAATACATTGTGTAATTTGTTTTGGGTTTCTCATAGGGGTCTTGGAAGAGAGAGATGCATTATGTGCTCCAATGACTTTTATCCTATGCAGCAATGTGTTACATTGAGAAGGCTGGAGAACTAAATCTCCGTATTTTGGTGTGAACTTCAGTGCTTGGAAAGCGCTGCATTGTTTTCCTTCCTGCATCTGTCCAGGAAATGCATATAAATGCTCTCTCCTTAGGCAAAAGGAAGAATGACCTACACATAGCAAAATCGTTTGGTGCTCTGCAGAAAAATACTTGTACAGCCTTAATGAAGGCTTTATGAGACCCTGTATTGAGATGCTTTAGGATATGAAGGATAGGAGGTAAATAAACCTGATGTGAACATCACACTTTACCTTCTACTTATTTAGGAAATATGCATCTAATTCACTTTCTGAAGTTACTCATATCCTCCAGTTCATGAGATTTCCTCCCTGTTTCTATTTACTGTACATTTGGGAAGAGTTTTGAGACTTGTCTAACTTTCTGATCCAAATGTTTATCAGTTCTGCTAGGGACCTTTGTCTTTTGTGGTGGACTCCCCACCTAAGCTGCACTATCACTCCCCTCCTCAGCTGGACAGGGGAGAGAAAATTCAATGAAAGGCTCATTGGTTGAGAGAAGAACAGGAAAAGATCACTCACCAATTACTGTCACAGGGAAAAGAGACTCGACATGGGGAAAACATTAATTTAATCTATTTCCAATCAAATCAGAGTAAGATAATGAGAAACAACATTAAATCTTAAACCACTTCTCCGCTACCCCTCACTTCTTCCTCGGATCGATTTCACTCACAGTTTTCTCTACATCTTCCCTCACTGCACCAAGGCGACAGGGAATGGGGGCTGCAGTCAGTCCGTGACACATCATCTCTAATGCTCCTTCCTCCTTAGGGGGAGGACCCTCATATTCTTCCCCTGCTCCATTGTGGGCTTCTCTCTCCACAGGTCTACTGGTCCTGCCAGAAGCCTGCTCTGCTGTGGGCTTCCCATGTGGTCACAGCCTCCTTTGCTCTGGTCTGGAGTCTTCCGGGGCTGCAGGTGGATCTCTGCTCCTGTGCCTGCAGCACCTTGTCTCTCTCCTTCCTCACGGACCTTGGTGTCTGCAGGGCTGTTTCTCTCATATTTGCTCACTCGCCTCTTCTCTAGTGGCAATTGCTTTGGCAAAATACCTTTTCCTCCTTCTTAAATCTGTTATCCCAGAGGCCTGTCACTGATGGGCTTGGCCTTGGCCAGTCGTGGGTCTGTTTTGGAGTCAGTGGGCATTTGCCCTATTGCACACGGGAGAAGCTTCTGGCAGCTTCTCACAAAAGGTGTCCCTGTAGCCCCACAGCTACCAAAACCTTGATGTGTAAACAGCTTTAGATTGGGCAATTTAGGCATGAAGCCTGGAAATAGGGAAAATGGAGGAAGGAACAGCAGATGTTCTTTAGGAGCAAGTCCCTGCCATGCTGAGACCAGACAGAGGAATTCCAGGCACTTCTCTCCATGCTGAAGGTGAACACAACCAGGAAAACTGTGAAGGTGATCTGAATCCTTCCCAAGGGCTCTGTAGTGTCCTTACCTGACTGCCTTCCCTGGTAAGTGTAGCATTTTGGGAGATGTTTAAGGTGATTATAAAGTAGGGCTGTAATCAGGAAAAAGAAAAAGGTCAATATTTATATTGACCAAACTCAACTTCCTTTTACCCTGCGTAGATTTTTTTAGGGAGTTAACTCTGTTACTGAAGATTTACGTCAATGCAAGAAAAAGCAAAATTAGGCTCTCTGATGCAAATGTCACATGCCATGATAACACCTCTCTAAAAGCAGACTGAAATACGTGAGAGAAGATTTAGATGCCCAGACTTACTAATAGATGCTTACTGATATGTGATTGTACAAGAATGCAAGTTCATATGCTTTTTCTTGGCAGAGAACCAGAGGAAATTGTCACATTAAATTAGGAGGATCTATTTTAATTTTCTCCTTTTGACGTCCTCCTATTGATTTGGTCCAAGTGCATTTATTCAATAATTCTACTGAAGGAATACCAAGCAGTCTAGTTGCTTAAATAGCATTAATATGTCAATACAATTTTTAATACACAGAATTTCAGTCTGTCAAGGCCCAAGTTATTTACCAAAGTCTATAATTAAAAAAACCCCAAAACCCAAACACCAGCAAAAATATGTTTTAACATGTATCCTGTCTGGAAATTAGCTGTAACATGGAAATGGCTTTTTCTCAGGAGCACCCAGGTTGCACTTTTTCACCAATAGTGCTCCTATATACACACTGTGTTTCAGAGAGGATCTACCTCCTTGATTATTTGCTGTAATCAAAATAAATAGATATTATATGGCAGGAGGGGACTTTTGCCCTATGGCAACCTTCTATTATGATGAGATGATCACTCATCCACAGAAGTAATTGCAAATGAAGAAGTCATTTGTGAAGTTGTTTGGAGGTACTGTATGAAAAAGAGGGAATGATCTGAGTATTTTCTGAACGGGAGTACAGCATATATAAATATTTTCTGATGAAGAGAATCTTTATGTATTATCTCTTCATGAGAACAGATTACAATATCAGCAAAACTTTAGTGTATCTATTTTATTGCTCTATGTATGTTTTGAAAATATATTTCATGAATGTAATATCTTCTTTGGAGGAGAAGCAAAAGTGAAGTCTTGGTAATTTGTGGGGTAAGTTGGAATGGGAAGTCTGTTCTTCCTCTAACCCAGTCAATTTTATTTCACAAAATAATGTTGAGTTTACTCCAACACCTCAGCAGAACCATTTGCCAATGGCATTTTTGTTCACTTCCTTGTCTTTACAGCTATGTTCTGCTCCTACTGTCTCTAATGCAGTGATAGCATTTCAGGGGTTGCTGTTTTTGCATGTGTAGGTGAATGTAATTACTAATAGTATTATAGGGGTTTGAAGAATTAATAAGAAATTCATTCAGGAGCTCACCGTGTGTCACTTTTGCTGGCAGTTTCTTTACTCTTGTAGAGAAGAACTGGTGTGAATATGCACAGCTCGCATGCTAATGTGTAATGATTACTGTCACACCCTAAATTTGTGAGATCTCATCCAGTTAACGCTTGATTATAATGGCTCAGTATTGATAATAACCAGAAAGTTGGCCATTAAACATTCATTGGTAGGCTGCTTAGTGTACAGAACTGTGTACAAGGGAGGGAATGTCTGGATGAAGACATGGAACAGTAAAGTGAAACTTTAGCAGAGTTCAAAGAAATGTGGTCTCTTGTGTAATCCGCACACTTCCTCACATATGGATTATTGTGCCCAGTGAACTTCAGAAAGAAACATCCAGCCCAGCCTGCTAGGCACCAGAAGATCCTATATGAAGAACTTAAGGACAAAGTTTAAGATTAATTAGCTCTCCTGTTACCTTAGTAGTGCTTATTCATTTAAATGGATTTGATGGAGCACAGTTTGATCAAACAAGGATCAGAGAGAGACAGTCATTGACAGCTGCTGATGGGAGGAACAGACGTCAGGAGATTTATTCCTTTCTTCTCCTGTCCTGTTGGGTCTCTGAGAATTAGTGTTTGTAATGATAGCAGGCTTCAGAAGAGGCTTGCTGCAGTAGCTAACTTATGATCCTGATTAATTTTCTATAACTCTGTAAACTGTAAATAAATGGATTAAAGAGCCATTTGATCTTCAAGAAGAGGTTTAAAGTAGCTTTGATGACTGTGTACCTAGGGGAATACAATGGATTATCATGGATAATTGATTAAAGAAGAGAGAACATTAAACTGATGTATATGTGAACACATAAAATCACAATTTGTGCATGTGAGTTCTGTGTGTGCGTAAATGCAGACACACGTATGAGAGAGCAAAGTGGGTGTATAAAAGTATATGTTATTATTTATTTACTTTCTCTCCTTTATAGTCAGGAAATGAGAGATGAGATATTACTCTGTTAAACTGTAACTGCATTTGGAGATGGAGCAGCATGCTGCTAAACTCTAGGTGAAGTTCAGGCAACAGACAAATTTCTATCCATCAGACAAGCTTTATCCATCAGTAAAGCTGTCTGAATGTAAAGGGCAGCACAATAACTGTAATCCTGTGTGAGCTGAAGCACTCACTGATGACTGCGAAGGTAGATGGGTGGTGTAAATGTTAATATACATTGGAAATCACGTGCCATAAATAAGAGCACATGAAAGTATGGTTGTTCTTGCTGTATTCCCCAGTGTGTCTTAGCTTGGATACCAACATCTCAATCTGCTATGGGTATGTGCTCAAAAAGACGACTCTGAGGAAAGCTTAAAAACATGTAGAGCAAATAATAAGGGGACAAAAAGATCAAGGAGCTGCCCCCTCCAGATTTCTTGATGGAAGAACTTGCCTCAGCTTTTGAAAGATCAAATTTTAAAGTCCCACATGACCAGAAATTACAACAATGTAATGTAACCTTAAGACTAGTTTTGTGACCTCGTCAGATTAAACGATTGGCTGTCCTGCTTTGTAAACTGTATTTCAGTTTGCAGTGTATTAAGTCAGCGGTGCTGTATAAACCTGCTAAAAATAAGAATTGAAATGGAAACAAGTCAGCCTTGACCTTAGTCCTGTGAAGGCTGGCTTAAAGGAACTGAAGTGAAGCTAGGTGTTTTTTGCTCTCAATTTCTTTCTTTTTCTTGGATGAAATATGTTTGATTTTACCGATTCATTTTGCTTTCCCTTCATCATGGTAAAGACTTAGTGGAAAAGGGAAGGTTGAATATAGCTTGGGGAGGGGAAGAGGGAGGTGATGTTTGTGCCCTATGGCAGTTACTTTCTTGCGTCCATGATGGTACTTTCAGTTTTGCCAGTTTTGTAGTTTAAATGATAATTTTACAGATAATACAAATGTTAAATGATATAAACCAATTCATTCCTTGATTTTGCTCCTCTCCTGCACATATTCCCTGCCCAGGCGTCATTGCTCTTTAAAATTAAGTGGAGAGAGAAGGATTTCTTTTGCACCGGGGCTTTGGGAAATCTAGAAAGCAGCTGTTCACTTCCACTAGAGCGACAGAGACAGCACAGAGCGTCCTCTGGGAACTGACATTGAGTATAGTACTGCATTATAAATACCATTTCCTAAATACAGGCTTGGCTCCCTGCAGCTGATGAATAGACCCGTGCTGTCTAAGTACAGGGAGTTAAAGAACAACATTTTCCTCACTTTCAGAGCAGGGGAAAGTGTCTTACAGCATTTCTTTTACTTCGCTGACTGTGTATACGGCTGGATAGATCTTTAACAATCATTTATGGACTGATCTTGATGCTGGCTGTGGCATCATAATTTCCCACTGGGGTGAGCTGAAATTAAGGGTGCAGACTCTGCATGGCGAGTTGGGCAAGATCCCACATGTGGGTCAGGGCAATCACCAGCACTAACAGGCTGGGGGAGAAAGAATTAAGAGCAGCCCTGAGGAGAAGGACTTGGGCTATTGGTTGAGAAGGAGCTTGACATGACGTGGAATATACATTTGCAGCCCTGAAAGCCAGCTGTGTCCTGGCTGCATCAAAAGAGTCTTGGCCAACAGATCCAGGGAGATGATTCTGCTCTGAAGTACTGTGCTCAGCTGTGGAGCCCCCGGTAGAGAAAGTACATTGCCTTGCTGGAGTGAGTCCAGAGAAAGGCTGTGAAGATGGTCAGAGGATTGGAGCACTTCTATGAAGACAGGCTGAGAGAGCTGGGGTTGTTCAGCCTGGAGAAGCAAAGGCTCTGGGGAGATCTTATAGCACCTTCCAGTACCTAAAGATGCCCCACAAAAAAGCCAGAGAGGGACTTTTTATAAGGGCATACAGTGATAGGACAAGGAGGAATGGCTTCATACTGAAAGAGTAGGTTTAGATTAGATACTAAGAAGAAATTCTGTGAGACACCAGAACAGGTTGCCCAGGGAAACTACAGATGTCCCATTGCTGGAAGGGTTTAAGGCCAGGTTTGATGGGGCTTTGAGCAACCTAGTCTAGTGGAAGGTGTCCCTGCTGATGGCAGGGGGTTTGGAACTAAGTTGCTTCCAACTCAAACAATTCTATGGTTCTATAATCCTTTCCAGCGGAGTGAGAAATGGACGTGAGTTTGCACCAGTCTCTACTTCTGGGCTTAGGCACTGGTTTGATGCATAGCCCCTGATAAATGGCTTCACAGCATCTCTGCATCACATTGCTGGTTTGTGAACTAAACTAAACATCTTCATTGTACTGTGGGGATATCTCATAGTACTGTGGGGGTACTGCAAGCTACATTAAATGTCTGTCAGCTTCACAGAGTGCCTCTCTAGTCTTTCCCATCTGAAATAACCTTCCAGTCTCATTTGGAGAGTTAAATGCCTCTTGGATAATAGGAAAAAATCAACTTTGTTCAACCAATACAAACTAAAATGGGCAGTAAGTAACTGGGTAAGTTCCCACTGACTGCTGAAAATGCTCCTCATTAGAGAACACTCATCTCTTTGGGTGCTTTTTTCCCCTTTTGTGTTCCCTTTCCTGCAGTAAGATATAACTCTGTCTGTATTTCATATTCTCATGCACCTGTTCACTGCCAGATATTGTCTGAGGAGGTAAGGAAGTGAAGCAGACGGCACTTTGCATCTCCCTGTGTCAGCTGTGAAAAGCCTCCTGTGAATCACAGCTGAACAGACATGTCCTCTCTTCTTTAGAGACAGCAGCCTAAGACAAGACAGTGCTGTTAGGAGACAAAATAGCTGCAGGAGGGAGTGTGATTTTTTTTTTTCTTAATAATTCTTAAGTGAGTCTATTTTACTCTGAGCACTTCTTAATTAATCACCAGAGCGCAAGTGATTGTCGGCATTCAATATGCACAGCTGTATGATTATTTTGTTCCTGAAGGTTTGAAATTGCAATATCTTAGCCCCCATAAGAGCTACATTGCAGTTGAAACTTTGGAACCTTGTGTCCCCGTCAAGGTCACTTCCATGCCGCAACACTAGCCCAAGATCCAGAGTTCAGCACACACAGCAGTGATACAGGCAGTAATGCAAGAAACAAAAGAGAATCCTGGTTACACCCGCTGCATGAGGAAAAAAAAGAAGTTGCAATTCGTAAATGCAATTTTTCACAGGACAGTGAGGTTAAGTTAGAACTTCAAAGAAGATATAGTTTTGGGAATTGAAGAAGATTTTCATAATCTCTTGATATATCCCCTGAATTAAAGCTTTATAAGCGAATTCCCGAAATTCATTCTTTCCCTCTTATTTTTCAGTGGGTTTCCAGGTTATCAGGTAGACAGCACTTAGCAACTGCTATTGGAATCAATAAAAGCAACCATAATGTTTGCCTTTTATTAATAACTTCTCTGCAGGGGATTCTCTCATGTGAATCTGTCCCTTGATTTTTATTAGAAAAATGAATGTTTAGAGCAGTGCTATTTGTACATACTGTAAGACCCAGTCAACCAAATTAAACTTGTGTTTAAAAACTGATTCCCACCACTGAGGAAACTGTAGTGTAGATGGAACCTTAGGAGGAACCAGCTGGAAACTGGATAGTTTTCC
This sequence comes from Platysteira castanea, assembly GCA_013397175.1. NCBI lineage: Eukaryota > Metazoa > Chordata > Aves > Passeriformes > Platysteira > Platysteira castanea. The sequence continues at coordinate 990,240 of VYXC01006602.1, forward strand.
TTATGAAGAAGTTAAATAATATTTCATAATTTCTCAAAACTTTCAGCAGATTATCTCAGTTTTTCTTTGAAAAAATGAGTGGTTAATTTTTTAACCTATCATGACAGAGTAGTTCTCAAGAAAATAATGCACTTCCTGGAATGATAACAATTTAAGAACAACAACAATAATAATAATAATGACACAACAGGTTTGAGCTGATAGAAAGACTGATGGAACAGTATGAGTGGGATGGAAAGGAGGCTAGAACAGGAGACAAACCAAAACTGATGGGTAGTTCTGTACATGGAGGTTCCTAGGACCTGTGTCACTAAATAGCTTTGCAACAGCAATTAACTCCCTGCCCCCCCGCCCCCCCAAAAAATCACAGAACTCTTCTCACTCTTCTTTCATTTGCAAATGTTTCCCCTTCTCACTATGTACAACCAGATATCTTCTGCTTTCTGATTAGTAAAGAAGTTACTTTGCAGCACTGGTCCCCTCTTTGCCCTTCGGCAGTGGCCAGGTGAGTTGATGGGACACAGAACAGAATGCACCTGTACATCCAGTAACATCACTTCTGCTGGTACTGAACATGGATTTTTCAGGTTACTGTACTGCCCATGCTCCCTGTCTGAGTGTGCTGTTTAATGCTTCGTAGCCATTTCCCTTGGAAATAAAACCAGAAATGACGATTCAAGTTGTGTTAAAAAATGCTGATTTTGTGTTGGCAGCTTTGCTATTTCCCTTGAGTGTAGACAGGACAGAGCTCTTAGTGGGAGCTGTGCCTTGCCCCAAGTCAAAATTAGGTCAAGGAAGCCCATGTGCTGCTTTTCCTTTCCTTCTTTGAGTGTATCCTGTCTCTTTGGAGCAAAAGTATTTCTGGTGTAACGCTGACACTAAATGAAAGTAAACAGGGCAACTTGCAAAGAATTTAGCTCAGCTAAGCATTCCAGGGTTATTTCTTATTAATTATTGAGAGTATCTTTCTGCTGGAAATGGTGGAATACACAGAGGATCATGTGAACCAGAGAACACACAGTGTAACTGAGTCACTACATTGCTCTTCCACCAAATGCAGTTTTAGTGATGAAGGGCAAGAAGGGTTTTAGTGTCATCATGCCTCTGAGTCAGGCACACGCAGACACAACGACTTCATGAAGCTTCCAGAGCACACAGCTGGGATGACTTTTTACATGAGAAAGCCTGTGCTTTCTTGATCCTGCCAATATCTGGCTGTCAGGTGTCATGAAGAATCACAGGCTCACACTTGCCTCCTCTATGCCAGGTCCTCCCAGTGTTGGAACTGGTAGTGTCAATTTCCTCAAGGAAAAACTTATTCTGGATTCTATTTTTTTTTACCAGTCTATTTTACCATATAGGACGGTGAGAAATTAATTCAGGAGTGAGCCATGGTGTCCTCTCAAACTGAGTGGAATTCAAGCTGATAACTTAAAAGGGAAAAACATATAGGTTATTGGCAGTGCCATGTGGCATCAAGTGCTTTAAACCCGTGAGAATGAGTCTTCTAAATTTTTCTCCCTGGAAAATCAGTGAATGAAGTTTTAAATTCTTTCATAGCAGAGTCAAAAGATCTTTTCACAGGACTGTTTCATCTGAAATAGAAGTTGCTGTAGGACAAAATCAGGGCAGATATAAATTTTACAGTGAAAGTGATGCAGTAAGAGAGTGCATGATGTGAGTCACACATACAAGCACCAAGAGAATGTGCTCTGAATAAGCTGCATTTGCAAGGAGGTTTAAAAGATGAGTAATGGGACCCAGTTTTCAAAACAGAGGTAGCATAGAGGCCTCTCAGGTGCCCTCCATTTCCTATACTCCAGTTGCTCTTCCAGAAGGTTGTGTCATGTGTGTCAGTCCCATGAGGATGTCTTACATAGTTAGGGATATCTCAAACTGCATGTCACACCCATTTACAGGCAGCCAGAACCCTGTGAGTGACAGTTCCAGAAAGGGCTTGTGTGGAACTGTGGGGACTGATCCAGCTTTTTTGTTCTGTATTAGTAATTCCTACCAGCATTTCTTTGTTCTGCATCACTGAAGTAAAAGCAGCCTTTACCACAGGCTTACCAATTTACCAATCCACTTTATTGCACAGTTATGTCTGTCCCACTGTGGGACAGAGGTAGGAACACTAACTTCTAACTGAGGTTTGAAAAGTGCATAAATCTTACTGCCACATTAGCAGCAGGTGTTTTTAATCTCTGCTTGAATCCCACTTTAGAAACTTTGACAGAGTAAAAGGATAACATCATATGTTTTGCTAAATTAGGTTTCAAAAAGACCCTAAAAGTGAGAGTTCCAGATTACAGTAGTATTTTCCTGTCCAGACAGTTAAAAGAAGAGCTCCATTAACTGTGTACTAATCTGAGTCTTAAGTGTCTACTTAAGACAATGGTTAGCATTACCGTAAATAACTCATAATTCTTGGACTTGAATTTGAATACTGAAATGTCATTTTGTCATATTTCTATTGTGTCATATTCTCTTCTTATTTTTCTCTCTTTTTTTTTCTTATCAAGATAATAAATTCAGTTCTTCACAACTGTTCTGATTCTTTTCTTCTCAAGATACTCAGGTTCCTCTCTGTGAATAATAATTGCTTTTTAAAGCAGTTGTGTGTGCAACAGAGGGCAATGCACTGGTGTTTGGAGAATCCAAAGTTTTCAAAAAATTAGATTGAGATGGGGGCTCTTGTCTTGTTTGGATGTCCACAAAGTGCTGTTGTTCTGTTCTATACAGGGCCATACATCATTCTAGCATCTGAGTGCCTTCTGGCACTGCAATAATCAGTGTCCTTAGTGTTTTGAGGTCCCTGAACTCCTCTAGATCAAAAGCAGAGTCAGAGACTGCATTTCCTTTGTATTTCCACCTACACCAGGGACCAATGTACACACTTTGGATTTGATTCTCCCAGCTGACATTGGAAACTTTGGAAACTCCTTTACACTGGCTTTACAATATGTTGCTGCTTTTACAATGCCTAGGCTGCTTTTAATTCAGCAATGCAGAACAACCAAATGTTAATGGGATTTACCAATACAGAGCAAATGTCTCCTTGGAGCATACACAGTCCCAGGTTTGCAAACCACATGGAAATCCTCTGAGATTTTAATGCAATTTAGCTTTCCTTAGAACAAAAGAATGATATGTTTGGGTGTTTTAAGGACTGCTACTTCCAGCTGGATGAGTTAATCTGATAATAACTGCGTGCCTAGAATTTGGTGATCCAAAATTTTCAGGTTTATGCACAGAACTATTTTTTGCTGAGGAAGCAACGTATAATGAGCTCTGAGAGCTGCCAGCAAGTGTCTGCAGCTTTAACTCGTGCAGTTAAAAAATGAATTCAGCCCTGTGAATTGTGAGCAGCTCCTTGGAAATCTTTTTAATATGTGTAAAGCAGAGTGTGCATAGTAATAGCAAAGGCACTGATACCACAGTGCAAACATTTTGGAGCAGGAAAACAATGTTTTTCCCACTGTTTTATTTGTTTTAGCTAACTCACTTGCAGCATCAAAAATGATACCCAAGACCAACTCTGAATTCTTGAGAAGTCCCTGTACTGTGTTAAACTGCGGCAGTGGGGTGATAAATCAGTGTGAGCCTGAAGGAAATATGACCCCATGCATTATGCTTTGCTGTGCTTAGCGTGAGGTCAGCTGTTGAGGCTTGGCATGGGGAGAACAAGGAGCTTCTGCAATGATTGCTTACACCAGTAAGTCGTCAAACTGAGGTTCTTACCAGACATTGCCAGGGCAGGAAGGCACTTCAGAGACTGCTGGCTAACCAGTCACCGTGCTTGGGTGGTAAGTGACCCAGTTTTACTGGGTTATGATGCACCTGCTAAGGGGATATGGGCTGCCTCCACTGGGTCAGTGCTCGCAGGACACTGCACATCCTGGTGAAAGCTGCTGGCCGGAACTGCTGAGACTGGAACATGATGCTTCCCAGGAATGCTGCTCTGCAAATGTAGCCTTGATATCAATAGTGAGATACGTTTTGCAATCTTTCTTTTACAGTTAAGGTTTGGGGAATGGTGACTCTTTAAAGCTTTTAAATGCTGAGGTTGAACAAAAGCCTGACGTTTCAATGACTCCCATGTTGCCTCTTGGCACTTATGGACTCAGAGCCTTCTTTATTTTGCTTACACTATTGCTTCTGCTGTTTTGTCACAGAATTTGGTTGGCATGCCTCATACTGGCTGAATAATATTTATATATGTGACGTATCTTCTGTGATATCCTAGTTCTTCCAAAACATCCTGGCAAACTTTCAGCAGTTTCACTTCAGGTGTTCTTGCAGTGTGAGCAGACTTAGATGCTTTCCAATATACTTATTTTCTTATTCCACTTACCTGTAGGACATAATTGCCTTCTGGCATGCTGATCTATCTTTGAGAAGAAAGAGAGAAAAAGATAAGACAGTGTAACATCCAGACTTTTGATTCTTTTTTCCCATCTATTATTCTCTGTTACTAAGCGAAGAAGAGCTCTCTTAGTTTTTAGGCATAACATTGCCTCTATGCAAAAGCTTTTTTTGTCATCTGAATCACCTTAATTTTTCAGCATCCTGTGAACATAAACGATGAAAATTGTCCCTTTTCTTCCACCCTACCTTGTCAATCTCAATTAAAAATTGTGAGAGGGTCATGAGCAAAATGTACAGAATACGAGATATTGCATTTTAAAGGTTTTATGGACACTCATTTGGGATGACCTGCATAGGTCACTGGTCATGTAATGCTTTAGTAAATTGGAAGTAATTAGCTTATAAATGAAATTAGTGGGGAAAATGACCATGAATTTTAATAGAAGTGTAATATTTACAGGAATGGAACTTATTAAACTTCAAAATACGAGGCAGCCTCTTCATCCCCTAGACTCCACAGTTGGGATTGTAACAGATGGAGATTCAGAGGTACTAAACTGGCTGCATGAAGGCTTTCTAACTGGATATGAATAGTGTAAGAGTAAAAGAGGGAGATAGTTGTAGAGGTCTGTCAAAGAAAATTAAGAGTGAGGACGAGAAATCCTGAGTTTATACCACGCCTGTTCTCCAGTTTGAGGTGAGTTATAATGTTCATCATCTGCACTATCCAGGGGTTTGTTTTCCTCAGTAAGAAAAGTGGAAGAGTTTATCTTGCCCCTTGTAGCCTTGCTGGGGTGTGTTCCCCTGTTAGAAGTACTCTTCTCTCTGAGCATTCTTTTCCTGTCTCACAGGGGGCAGCCTCTGTGCAACCCGGTGCTTCTGTCTGACTACAAAACCTTCTGAGAACACACTACACCACTGAGAGCAGACCAGCAGCTTTTTTAGTACAGCTTACTGCAGACTGAACTGCAGCTCTGTACCTTGTACATCTCTCTCCTGGTTACTTTCCTGCTGGGCAATGTTAAGGTGTCCTATGAATACTTGATTACAAATTTTCAAATATGTGCTCCTAAGGAAAAACAGTTCTCTGTAGGCTGATGCTACTTGGGAAACACAGTGGAGCTGTATGTGCATGTGTTTTCTGTCTGCCTATCTAGATACTAGTAATTCTCCTGGTCTTTGGAAAAGTAAAGCTTGCCTGTGTTTATCCAGTTTCTTCAAGCTGGAATCTAAAGTTTGGTTCTTTTGTACTCATGCTTTTCTTGTATGTCAGGTTGGTGCTTAGTTCTGGTTCACTTAATATGCATTTATATGCCTTACTTTTCAATTGAACTTTTACCCGTCACGGGCCGAGAGGTAAGTTATATTGCCCAGCCTCAGTTAATTACCAGTGCCATTATTTTTTTATTTGTGGTGCCTAAGCAATCAGGAGAACAGCAGGTTAAGCCACATTCGCAAAGAGATCATGACTCAATTAGTGCTTAAGCATATAAAATGAAAAAAGGAATAATTAAGGGTATGCAGTAAGAACGTTAAATGCCTGGTTTAGTGCTAAGGAACCTGCTCAACATAGAAGCCTACTAAAAGAATGAAGGATTAGAAGGAATGTATATAAGGCCTGAAAGCAACAGGGAAATTATGTGTGAGACTCTTCTCACAGAAAAATTAGAAGACCTTATTAGAACAGGGCACAGAATCTGGTTTTGTAAAATCAAATGTCTTTGGTTTGGAGGATTTGCTGCATGGCTAATTTAATTTTGGTGATGAAAATAAAAGCAAAAAGCATCAGACATTCAAGATCGTCCCTGTCCACTCTAATCAAGAAGGCCCCAAATAGTCAAAGTTTTACTTATAACCTCCTCTCTCTCTCACTAGGGAAAACTGTTTTAACTTCTAGGTTCAGCCATGCTTCTTTCTCTAGCGTGTTATAGTTACACTAATTCCCATTATTTTTAACTACTTGCCCCAAAAAGTACTGAACTGCAAACTCAGTAACTGAATGGATCACTGCATGGGGTTGGAAAGGCTGTCTCTAATTTTATTCTTCTACTTACAGCCTGGTGGTGCTGACAGTAGGGAGAAGAGGTGCTGCTTCCCTTGAAGTAAAACTGCTAAGCAGTTGGAGCCAGCTGAAGAGCCAGCTTTTTGGGTTATACATCCTTCCCTGGAAACTAATTAATTTGAGAGACACCACAGGTGGGCTATTTGTTAGCTGGTTGAGATATTTCTGAATGAAGTGGCAGCTCAAGGATTTTTAAAGGAATTCTGGAGAAGAAATTGTTGTACACAGGAGCAGAGATATCCAATGAAATGTGCTCTAGTTTTTAAAATATAAAGTCTACACATATGCCCTTAAAAATTAGAGTGTAAAAAACTCTCTGTGGGTCATTCAAACCCAGAAAACCTGTAAGACTATAGGGTAAGAAAAAGAAAAAAAAAACCCTAAAAAACTGTTCACCTCCTTTTTCCATTGAAAAGGTGCTTCCAGCTTGTCCTCCACCTCCAGGCTGAAATAAAACAGCCCCTGTGGCTGCAGCTTGCTCCTTCTCACACTGCAGATTCATCTTCCAAGTTTGTCATCTTGCTCACTCTTCGGGGTAGTCTGTGCCTGAGCAATATGCAACTGCTTGCCTTCTCTGCAGGAAGCTGGCTGGGAAAACAAGACTTCCTTCATGAAGAAAATCCAGCCGCTCTTAAATCTGCGTGCCTTCAGTTCACTTCTTTGTGGCACTGTTTTACTCTTCCTTAGTTTTTAAAAAACTTGCACACAGCCCCTGTGATGTGGGTCTGAGTAATGGAACTGGCAGCAATACACAGGAGAATAGGGAAGCTGAATCGCAGAATTAGCGTGGTAAAAAACAATACTGGCACTGCACCCGGCTGCAGCCGTGACTGGGTGTACAGATCATCACAGAAGGTGGATGGGCTGAATGTGCTTTTTCCACTGAGTTACGGATCCATTCAATGACAAGACCCAAGAGGAATTTGAATCTTCAGTGGAGAACAGCCACTTTCCTGTTGCCACTTGAATATACAAGCACCAAGATGTTTATACCCCAGAGTGCTGTGTAGAATACATAGGGAGTCCACTTCTCCTACTGGGAAAAGTACAGTTTGGTATTGTGGTGCTCTGCTCTAGCACTGTTATGAAGCAGGGGTTACTGTTTTGAGAAGAATGAAATTTTTGTGCAGCCAAATTTCAGCTAATTGGTATGTGAGCTTTTTCTGTGGGACAGGTTGGGTGTTCAGGGTATTCAGTAACCGCATGGGGCCTCTGAAAGCTTGACCAAGGGAAGGATTATCAAATATTTCTTTTTTACTTTGCAGGTGTGTGTGTGTTTAAAATTGCACGTGTTTTTAAATATCTGCAAATATTTTCTGGATTTGAAAAACTGATCAGGAAGCATGTTTCTTGACACAGCCTGCAACCCTCCATCAGGTGAGCTCAGTGCAACCTTAACCAGCTGAGGTTGCAGTGGCTGCACTTAGTGCAGACATTTCATGTGGATTTAAACAGGCCTGAGGTTTTGATTACTTACATTTGCTTTTCTTACAGAGGCACCAACCTCTTTTCTTGACAGATGCAGTGGGTTGACCCTGGCTGGACACCACGTGCTCACTGAAACCTCTCTATCCTTCCCTTCCTCAACTGGATGGGGGAGAGGAAATATAATGAAAGGCTCCTGGGTGGAGATAAGGACAAAGATCATTAACTAGTTACAGTCAAGAGCAAAACAGACTTGACTTAGGGATGCTACTTTAATTTGTTGCCAGTCAAATGGGAGTAGAGTAATGAGAAGTAAACCCGAATCTTAAAACATCTTCCTCCTACTACTCCCTTCTTACCAGGCTCAATTTCACTCCCGGTCTTCTCTACCTCCTCCTCCCCCAGCTGTGCAGGGAGACAGGGAATGGAGGTTGTGGTCAGCTGCTCACATATTGTCTCTGTCGCTCCTTCTTCCTCAGGGGAAGGACTCCTTCCTGTGCTCCAGCACAGGGGCCCTTCCACAGGAGACAGTCCTCCGTGGGCTGCAGTTCTTCACAAACTGCCCCAGCAGCCCAGCAAAGGGGGAATATTGATGTGCCAAAGTCACACTACACATGACAGAGAGCCCTGTCAGAAACAACTGTTAGCAGAAACCCAGGTGATGAGATGGGACATGCTGCATTCCTGCTGCTCCAGAAAATCAGGAGCCTGTTGCCTCCCAGGGCAGGCTGCCAAGTTAGTCAGGCTCCTTCATCCTTGAGCTGCAGGTTAAGAGCTGGAGATTAATGGCTTCGAGGGACTGGGTGGATCAGATGGCTTTTGTTTCTTGTACTGGGGCTTGTGCTAAGGGTATGTTCATGACCAGAGCGTTAGGGGTTAATAGGGCACTAAGGGGTGTTTTAGTATATGGTTAATTAGTTATCATGCAGGCTGATTGATTGCCTATCTATTAAGGATTCTGTTGATGGACTTATAAAATGTATTACTCATCTGTAAAATGGTTATAACAGCTATAAATCATTTAAGAAACCTTGTAATTCCTTTATGAACCTATTCTTTAACGTGAGGATCTGCATATCTTGCATTTTTAAATTACATGTATTATGAAAGCACCTCATGTGAGCATATCTTCCATACTGTACAATTCAATAGAAAAGATCTCCTGTGTTTCACAGTGGCTGCTGATTTTCCTCTCCAAGTTTTGATCCTTGCCTTTGTGAAAGTTATTACACTGCCGTTAAAGATCCTCTACAAGGTCTGTGGCAAAATCCTGTATGGCTGTTGGAGCCAAGGGGAGCACAGCCACTTGCTCTGTCAGTGGGAAGTACTTGTCTTGGGCTGTTACACCACCATGAGAACCAAATGCCAAATACCTGCCAAATGCCAGGTGGTCCTTTCCAGTGGAACCTGGTGAGGTTCTCAGCGGCTTGTGAAGAGTAATGTAAGTTCTTGGCCACCACTGCTTTCATTCGATTAAGTCATGGGTAGCCTGGTTTAATCTGGTGGTACCTGAGGGCATTTCTGATTGTGCTCACTTATGCTTGTTTGTGGCACTGAGGAATGATTCCAGGAACTGTGGGAACCTGGGAGTGAAGCATGTTTCCAAAACCTCTTACTCCCAGTAAAACCCTCCCTTTCTGAAAAGCAAAGGCTGTACCAGCTCTGTCACATACCATCATTTCCCTGCTTTTGGAGAGACCCTGTGGGGGACTTGCTGACCCTTTTACTTAACTGCGGAGCTGTGTGGATGAGTTTGTGGCATAATCCTGGATATTTGTATGGCTACAGTTTTCTTTTTTTAGTTCACCTGATTCATCTACAAATGTATCATTCAGTCCCAGTGCTGTTGCTGGGAAGAGACTGTCAGGGCATTTTTAAAAATTAAATTTCAAATGCTTCCTTCCCACTCCTATGCTTTTTATATTAGCCTTTTGGAAATCAGAAATTGAAATCTGCTTCCTCCCTCGGGTCTTCTCTCTCTCTCTCTCTCTTTTTTTTTTTTTTTTTTTTCCTTTTCTCCCTTATATGGCTTGAGTGTTTGATGACTGGTTTTAGAATTCAGCCTGCAAGTTCATGAAATGAAACAAGTCAAGAAACAAATGGTACTACACTGAGTAGGGAGTGTGTTAATGCATATTGCAGAAAGGCTTTGCAGACTTCAGGCAGAGGCAGGAATGCAGGAACACAATAGGTAATATCAGAATGGAGTGAATCCCATAAATACCTCTAGCACAAATGTGGGTTGCCAATAGGCAGCTGGTACCAGACAGTGAAGTCCGTAGATCCCAAATGAGATGTGTCTCATTATGGGACATCCCGTGTTACACCTCAGGACATGCTGTGTTACACCTCAGGACATGCTGACACGAAGGCTGGGCACTGGAACACTGGCCTAACAAACTGTGCCAGTTTCTCTCCATGCCCTCTTAGTGCAGTGGGGTGTGGTGGGATGCTGCTGTCTGCAGGTGATGCTGGCTCAGCCTGGCCTCCCTGGCACAGAATGCATCAGCACCCTAAAGTGGGCCACGAGCCTGTGCCTTATTTCTCTTTCCATGTGCCCTTCCCTCCTGCCAAGTGATTAACTTTAGGTGTGAGATCAGTCCCTTCTTTTATAATAAAAACCTGACTCCAGGAGTCCTGGTCAGTGTTCCTGGCTGCGGGGGTTTCATCACAAAATTCTTGCAATACATGTGTTTTCATTAAAAAACCACCCACCTAAGAAAGCAGTTCAGTTTTTCAATTATTTAGAGAGATTTTATCATGACTGGAAGCCCTGGGACATGACCTCCAAAGTTGCTAGTGTTAGTGGCAGATAGTTAAAAACAAAATGCAATTACTTCTTAGAAGAAAAACTTATTATGATGAAGCAAAGAAATTTTAACAATTTGAAGATAGCTGCCTTTTGGGTTTTTTCTGAATGCTTGTAACTGACGTAACTGTTGCCCCTGCAAAAGAAAATATGGGCATGCAGGAGGATTACCTGTCCTCCATGTCTCCTATTTGCAGTGTGATTTATACTTCATCTGTATACTTGGTATTAATGACACAAAAAAATTATAAATCAGTGTTTTCTTTTTAAAATTTTATTGTTGTGTAAATTTTGGCTTTGTTATTGAAGACTTACCAGAGAAGGGTTTCTGGAAATGTTCAAGTTAGCAAGCCCATATATATATGGAGAGGACATACTTTTTCTCTTAGCCTATGGCTTTGCATGATTATATAACCTCCTCACCTGCATCAGAAATTCCAGCATGAAGTAGCTGCTGAAGTTATTATTTTTTGCTCATCCTCAGATCTTTGTTCAGGCATTTCTAACACGGTCCTTCACTCTCTGCCCCTTTTCCTCTTCAGCTAAAAGAATATGAGGTAGGATCAATATTTTCCTCTTACTGTTGTTCTGTCATCATGTTCTGAATGTTCTCTTTGCAGGGACAAAGTAAATATCCTCACAGCCATGAGCATCCTCACAACGAAATGCCTCCATCTTCTCTCCACTGTCTGATTCCCAGCCCTTTTAAATGGTACTTTTTGTCCAGTGTGCCCCAAGTCTCACTACCAGACAGCAGCTTCCCTCTGGCTTCCTGCTCCTTTTGCACCTGCACGCTGCTCAGCGATGAGACGCTACCTCCTCCCTTCTCTCCTGAGCTCTGCTGCCCTTAAAATATGAGTCCACTTCTCAGCACATCTCAGTCGTTGCTTGGCTGACACACGGTGTGGATCTCACAGGCCCGATGAAGCACCAGGTAGAGTCTGGTTGCACGCGGTGACATTTGGGATATGTGCAGCCTATGTGGGGTCTCTGTCTGCAATTAGATGCATCTTGACACCCTCTGATATTGGTGTTTCTGGGTGGAACCTATACACTCCAGAGCAAGCCTCTGGAGTTAATTAGCCTTTGCCAGGGCTATCATGAATGCAAAGTAGTTATTATTTACTGTGAACTCTGTCTTGCCCATCCCCTGCAGAGCAGATCCCCTTGTCAGTCCTCTTAAAAGCAACTCAGGGAAGTCCTAAGCACAGTTAAAACAAACAAATGAGTCCCGAAGGCAAGGACCTTGCAGCCACAAAAGACTTCAGTTATAAACTCAGCTCATCCAAACACATTAAAAACATTGTCAGACTCCTCAAACACTGCTGCAGTGTGTCAGTTTTTGCAGGGAAGGCAAAGCTTTTCCTGTTTTCAGACTGGTGCCATTGGAGCTGTTGAAGGGTTGAACTGGACTTCATCAGCTACATGGAGAACTAGGGAAGTCGAAAGGGCCGAGGGGAAGCAGGAGGCTGGCATGTGCAGTGGTGCAGTTGGCTTGCAAGGAGTTGCATTAGAGCCTGACCACAGTCTGGCTCCTCATCCCTTGCAACGTTTTCAGCAAAGGGAGACGCTCCAGCTTTTATAATGTATTGATTAGCAGGAGAAAATAGCGTGCGTGGTGATGCTGTCTGTAGGCTCCCTCAGTGAAACTTTTCAGCCAAAACTAGGTCAGGTTTGAAAACCTAACGTGTGCAGTGAAGCATAAAGGCAGTGATAGAGAGGACTTGTTCCCAGTAATGATATTTTAAACAAAAGGAAGGAGCAGGCATTCTGTTTGTTTAATGGCTGCAAGCTGATCGGATGTTTCATTACAGCTGTGTTTTGCTTTTAGATGCTATCACAGTATTTACTTGCAGAGACAGGACAATGAGTTGCAGGCAGAGGCTGGCAGGGAGGATGCAACAGCAAAAGTAGCTAAATAGCATAATTTTTCTTGTTATCATTCTGACACATTGCAGTACCCATTATCCAGACACAAAATAAGAGGTGCTCCCCTGGCCTTACAGGCAGAGTAGCTAAGGTGGAGAAGACCATTATCTCTCTGTTTTGGACAGGGATCTGATACTGATAGGACAAACAATTTGCTACAGGTCTAAAGAAAGTTTTTATCACACTATGTATGAAACCAGTGCCATGTTCTTCCATCTGGTCCTCAGTACAAATGTCTTTCAATTAAAAGAGGGGTTGGCCATGTTGTTTTTGCCACATGAGCAGTGGGTCGGGAGGTAGTAGCTGGTGCTGACACCAGGTATGTCCACCAGCAAGGGATGTGTCTGCTGGGCTGTACACCCTTGTGAACCTTGTGAAGCAGCGTGTGCAGGACTACAGGTACCCAACCCAGCAAACTGGGTTCCTCTGAGATGTTACTCTTTGCTAGGGTCTCTTGCATTGTTGTCTTAATCAGACTTCTCTTCATCCCTTTTGGAGTTGCACAGGATCATAAATGTCAGGATCACAAAATCACGGAATGGTTGGGTTGGAAGGGACTATTAAGATCACCCAGTTCCAACCCCCCTTGGCGTGGACAAGGACACCCTCCACTACACCAGGTTGCTCAAAGCCCGTTCAGCCTGGCCTGGAACACTTCCAGGGATGGGGCATTCACAGCCTCTCTGGACAACCAATTCCAGTGCCTCAGCACTGTTACAGTAAAGAATTTCTTCTGAATATCTAATCTAAAACTACTCTTTCAGTTTGAAGCCTCAGCAGTCCCTTGGGCACCTCTGGTCCATGGGGACACCTCCTGTGTGGCCAGCAGATAATGGCCTGGGGAGAGAGAAACACTCCTTTAGAGGTGAAATCTTCCTGTCCTGAGAAGGGTGTCTAGGCAATGTGCATGTTTTGCTAAGGATTCAGCCTCTCTCCCTATTGTCTGTAGAAAGAGCTTAGACATTTAATTTTTACATCTGGTCTGCATTTTTTTTCCGGAAAAATGTAACCTTCTGTATTCTTGGTCTCAGATCCTGCTGGGCTGCACCAAGACACTCAGCTGATTTTCTTTAGCAATAGTATTACAATGTAATAGTCTCCCAGGGCTACTGATAACAGAGCCACTGTACACATCAGGAATGCTGTGCTGCTTTAGTAATTCATATTTACTGTGTGCTTTGATGTTTTTGGAGAGAAGGTCTGACAAAAAGGCAAAATATTGTGACTGTGGCTGATAAAGTGAGACAAAGGGAAAGACCTGGGATCTGGCTTGCTACAGCATTTTGTTCAGATCTAGGTAGGCTTTGGGTGAGCCTGCATCCCTACAACCTCTGAGTGCTTTCCAATAAGGTATTAAGAGATGCTACCGACATCTGCTGCTTGTCAGTCTTCCTTCTTTTCCCCTTTTCCCAGAGCGAGAAGGGTATGTGCTTTTTGAAAAGAAATATGCAGCTTTATATCGTATCTAGCATGTGCCTGAGGCTCTAAAATGCTTACCAGTCTGCTCAGATAAATACCAAAACTCTTCATGCTCTTATATGACTTTAGACTGAGTACCACATTCAGTTACCCCTGTGGCATGCTGGGTGGAAAGCCACAGCACAGAAAGACCATGAAAATTTGCCTGACTTGCATGTAGCATCAACATCAGAGTCAAAACCACCCCTCAAGTCCTACAGTCCCTCGGTGTTGGTTGTTAGTGATTGGCTGGGAAAGCACATTTGGCCCTCTGTGGCTTACACAGGGTTATGGCTGTTCACCAAGGTGTTGGTGGCAAATGCCTTGCTTTCTGTGAGCCCAGATGTGAAAACATGGTACTGGGATCACAGGGAAGGTTTTCAGTCTTCCTTTTTCCTTCACCAAACACGTTCCTGGGGTAGCTGCTGCAGTGGTTTATACACTCTAACTCCACCCAGGGGGTGGAGCTGTTGTCTTTACTGACATTGGCTTTTCTTGCACCAACCTGCAAATGAAGTCGGAGCTGGCAAGGAACTGAGACTATACCTCACCAGAAATTGCTGACAGAAAATGCTTGTTTAATTTGGTCTCGTTCTAAGCAAAGCCAGCAGTTTACTGCATCTTTGAATGTGCTGTTCATTTATCAAGCAGAACCATGAGGTGGATTAAATTTGTCAGGGAAGATGAAGGAGGCAAAGTATCGTATAAATCGGTCAGTTTGGAACTCTCACTGTGAGTGATGTTTCTAAAATGCTAACATCATCTGTAATTACTCAAAATTACACATAATTTATGTTGTGCTTGTTCACTGCTCTAACAGTCTAGCAAAACACTTTACAATTAACTCTGGATGATAAGATTTAATAAGAGCTTTCAGACATTTTTATCCTACTCATCTGTTTCGAGTTGTAAGTGTAACATGGACTTTTGATTTCTTTAGTGCTTGGGCAGTTGGCTGAATAGTAAATTATAGTTTCAAATACACAGAAATCATGAAATGAAGTTCCCTTGGATTAATAGCATAGATAATTTTCTGTTGTGGGACGATATTTCTCATTTAACTCACATTATGTATTTATGTTATTGGTAAAAAATAATTTAGCACCTGAGATATAGCTCAAAATTCTATTGCCCACCTGCCACCTATGCTGTAGGCATAATTTACTAAGTTGCAAGAGGAATTCTGTTTGGATCAGCAGACTGTTGGGACAGGCTACCATTTCTACAATTTCTTTTAAAATCTTCATAATTTCTTAAACTTCTCTGTGTTCCCATTTATTTGTCTGTAAAAAACCTCAGACTATTCTGTAGCAGAGTTCGCAAAATAGTTTGCAATCTCAAGACAAAAGCACAGTGTATACGCAGAATATGCACATCTTCCTTCCTTTTAGAGTACATCTTAAATGCAAGACCATGGTTAGTAGGCACAAAATTGAGGCTGTTGAAAGTATATACCTCAATTCTAGTTAGTTTTCTTTTTGAGAATATGTCTCTAAGGTGAAAGTAAACAAGAGTTTTTGTAACCACAAGGCTACTCTAGGGTTGGAATAAGTTATATGCAGGCTGGGGCTCTGTTAATGTTACCATTAAAAAGACACTTGATTGCTTTGTACCTCATTTTTTTCCTACTTTTTCCATCTGTGATACCTATGATCTTACAGAATATTTGGTTGAGCTTCAGAAAGAAATGACTTTGCTGGACAGATTGTCTCCCTTTGACAAGCCCCAAGAATAATCTATGCAAAAAAGAAAAGAAGTAATGCCAAATAAGCCATCATGTTGTTTAGCATTACTGCTTGAAAGAAAAGTTTTCCATACTTTTCCTAGATATGGTAGAAAAAACCAAATCTTCTATTTGGCATTCATCATAGTACTGTGATGCTGAGGAGGATCATGCTGCACTCCAGTTTACCATGTTTGTTTGGCAGAAAGAATCACAGAATCATCACAGAATCACAGAATAGCCTGGGTTGGAAGGGTATTTATAGAGCATCTAATTCCAGTGCCCCTCCCATGGGCAGTGACACCTCTGACTAGTTCCTCAGAGCTCCATCCAGCCTGGCTTTTAACACTTCCTGGAACATCTGGAACTACTAATCCTTTAACTAGGGATTTGGCTTCTTAAATTCCAAGATGAGTCTGGTAACCTTCACCCTTCCCACAAAGCAGAAGCAAAGTCTGAACTCCATTGTGATAGATGTTGTCACTGTTATTGTTATTGGTTTTATGTGGCATGGCAAGAGCTTCTGTCTCTAGTATCAAGTGCTATAGCTCATGCACCTGTGGGAAAAAAATTATAGGATTAGTCATCATGGAACCAGCCTATAGATAGTAAGACGTGCAGTTGAAAATTCGTATTTCCCAAGAGGGCCATTCCCTAATGATGAGCTTAATAACAAATGAGGTCTGAAAATTATATTCAGACTGTGTACTGTCCCCTACATCAGCTCTTAAAAATCACAGGATTTTAAAAAGTCATTGTGAAGTGACTCACTTCTACCTCCTCCACCATATTACTGTAATGTCTCTCGGGAAATACAGCATCAACATTGCACTGCTGCTTCTGCTCAGAGCCAGTGATGCACGTGCCTTGATGTGCCACCTCTGAGGTCAACAGCAAAATATCTTGCATGTCGGTGTGGAAAAGGTCTTCAGAAGGTTGATATAAGAAAGCAAACCAGAAAATCTGTCCTTCAAGTCTTGGTTTGACAGTGAGACTCCCCAGCTCCTACTGCTTTCCTAGTCACGGCTCTGACTCCACCTCAGTTTCACTGCTGTCTGCTGATTTTCCTGTCTGTTTAAGCAGGATGCACTGATACAGATTATTACTGCATTACAGTCCAAATGAGAGGCAAATCACTGACCTTTATGCACGAGAACGAATCCCTTAGGTGATACAGCTGTTTTGCAGCAGTGTCTGTCTTGGGGCTCTCTGATCGCACATGCATCACTGTGAGAGAGACAGGGCACAACTGAGTGAAATGCAGCTCCTCCTCTTCTGAATGCTGCACATCTCAGCAGGCACAAATTAGGATGCCTTGGACAGACCCACTACCTGTTTACACCAGCTTCGTGGGGAGACAATACATTAAAGGCTATTTCTTGAGCAGGATGAACTGAGCTGTCTCACACCCTGACATGCAGGAGGAGGGAGAGCAAGCGACAGTACGGATTTCCTCCCATGCCATCCTCGCTTGTTATTGAGCCCACCTTCTCTTCTGGGCTTGATCTAACTCACGGCTAAGCTGGCATAAACCAAGGTGATCTTATTACTAAGACCCTGGCAGCACAAACACAAAAGCAACTGAATCTCCTCAAATTTGAATTTGCCCAGGTCAGAACTTTTCTGGAATCTGTAAGGTATCACTTGTGCCTCTTTTATATGCCTCTTTTCTTTTACTCATGGCCAGGACAAGTTAGATGTTGTGCATATGCAGAACAGACCTCTGGGAAATGTCCATCCCTCCAGTTTGATGGTTCCTGGGAGCTGTGCTCAGACAGCAGGTTCTAGCTTGTGCTGTGTGAAAGTTGCATCAAGAAAAATACTGGTGCGGGCTAATAAATCATATTTCAAGGTGACCAAAATATAAATTCTGGGTCCCCCGAGGATTTGTGTCACAATCGGCTGTAATGAATGGTCTAAAGGGAATTTTGTGCAACAAATCTCATGGTAGCATAAAATGATTAAGAGCAATAAAAGCTGGAGGAGAAATGACAAAATCAAGAGGGGCCTAATAAAGCTGGATAAATGGGAAATGCAGCAGCAAATGAAAGGCAGCATTGCAAGAAAATTTACACTAGAAAGAATGATGTTACTTCTTTTCGTGCATTCTTGAGTTCTGTATTTTGCTCTGAAGAGATCTGGAGTCCTTGACAGATGGTGTAAAGAACACTGCTACTCAGAGCCTAGGTGTGATGACCAGTGGCAGGTCATGCAATCTACCAGGACAAGACAGAGACGGGTGGTAGAAAAACGAAACGGAAACATCAGAGACTGTAGTGTTTGTCCATGGTCACTTGTAAAACAAAGTGTAGAGCAGAGGGCTTGTGAATGTCGTGCCCAGGGCTATACTCTGAGCATCAAGGATGAATCCCCCAGAGGCCAGGCCATTAACTGAGAGAGATACAGCTCCAGGGGGCCATAGCATCATACAGATGGCCAAGATGGGGGGAATGAATCACTCTTTGTCTAACTCAGTTAGAGAAAGCGTTGAGATGGATTGCTTAGCCCATATGCTCCATTTTTAAGTGGCTGAAATTAGTAAAATGACTTGCATGCTCTGTTATTTTTTTTCTCTGAACCACTGATTTGCAGCCACAGCTGAGACTAGGGGATTGTTGCTGGATGGTAAATCCTTTTGTTTTTCCCTGAGAACTGGCAGCTGTGATAAAAAATGTCATCAGAGGAACAAACTGAAATGAATAGTGGTAAAAGCTCCATGCACTCAGACCAACCTCGGAGCACAGGGGGGCTGGGGACACTGGTGAGGGCACGTAGGATGTTATCCTGGCCCTCTGCTATTTCTGCCCTTACACCAGGGCAGTGGATAAAGTGTGGGTGTCATGCAGGACTGGGACTATCACTTGGAGGCATCTGGTGGTGTGGTAAAGCTCAGTCCCTGCGTCATGGCAGGCTGAACTCCTTGTCTCTAAACCACGAGCAGGGTTTATGTAGTGCTGCAAATGCTCATGCACATGGCCAGGCCTGCCCTTGAGCAGGCGGCTGAGGACCTGTGTGACCAGCGTGCTTGTTTCACTGACAATCTGTTGCACCATGCATTTCCTTTGGGCTTGGAGTCTTCTCTCCTCTTCCACTCTGGACCTGCTGAGCCCTGATGTGTCTGAAAATGAATCCTTTTTATATCTCATCAGCAAAACCAGAGGGTTCTTCAGTTTTGTTTGTGACAGTGTGATAGATGCAAGTGTTGGTTGTTGGCACAGAGATTTCACAGACTGCAGAAACAGTGTCACCTGTTCCATAAAACAGAAAAAAAGGTGCCAGGCTGCCAAGTGCCTACTAAACACCAGCTGGTAAGTGTCACAACATCAAGCTGTGCAGCTATTGACTGTGATCACAAGTTGAGGCAAACCTGAGGACAATCAGAGAGCCTAACGCTGACATGCAGCTTAGGAAGGTGGGTTATGAATTCCCCTGTGGCATGAGTGCAAGCCCGTAGCAAAAGGGCTGCTGGTCTTTCTACGCTGGGGGATACACAGCCTGGGAAGCTGCTCCTGGCTGCTGCATAGCCTGTCCTGCAGAGACCACTTCTGGGGGCTTCTGTGGAGTCAAAACAGACTGTGAAGTAGCTCGTCCTGGGAAAATGCTTAGTAAATGCAGAAGGTTGAAGGCAATATGATGCTGGACTGTACTTTAACGCCCATCCTCCCACTCTGCCTACAATCGGAGAATTAAACCATGGTGGTATCAGGGTATGAAGAACAATCCAGAGGCTTTTTTGTTACTGTAAACTGTGACTACCAAGAGACAGTAATGGTCTGAAAATACCAAATCATAGCTCTGTGGGGGGACAAAGTCATCTATGTACATTGCAGTCTTGTACGGCTGCAAGGGATACATGCCTTACACTTCCCATGGAAGGCTTTCAGCAATGAGTATACTGATGCCATGGAAGACTGCCTGGAAAGGTTACAGAGCTTTAACAGGTGGGGCTTTAAGAAGAAAGAGCCATCTGCTTAAAATATGTAAAACTAAAGTTTAGATGAGACAGGGAAGTGGTGGAATAGATGTCCTCCTGCGTATGTTCTGTGGTATCTGTTGGTGGCAGGAGGTGAGGAAGCTCTCAGAGTCTCAACAGGAGCTTTGTGCTCTTTACACCACTTTCTTGATCATGGCAGCTGCAGTTCTAGTCTAGTGCTTTAAAATCAATATGACATGCGAGGATGAGTGCTACGGTATGAGTAAAAGAATCATTATCAAATAATTATCAGTGCTCTTTCTGCAATGGTGTAAAGCATATTCAGGTGATAAGCAGAACCCATGGCATTTTAGGTTTGTGAAGGCACAGATTTACATCATGTCAGATGAGCAAACAAGAAGTCACTAAAACCTTTTCTCCTGGGTGGGTGCATGGCTCTCCAGGGCTGCATGACTTTGTATGAGTCTATGGAAACAAGGCTCCTGTCTTAAACTGGTACAACCTAAGATTAGGCAAAGTAAAGACTGCAATGTTTTGTGCACATCTGCAACAGGAACCAAGCACAGCATGCCCATAGTAAAAGTGTGGCAGCTGGGTGGTTATGTGTGAACATCTATTTTGTGGGCAATTTGAGGTGTAGAGATTCCTGAGCTAGAAATAAACCTGCAAATTCTGTTGCAAACTGTTCTGCTTTCAGAGGCCTTTTAGCCACTTTCCATGAAACTTGTATTAATGTAATTTCCCTAGCTCTTCTCATTTACACAAGCAAACAAGAGAAGATCCAGGTACAAAACTGACTGCAGAGTAAGAATAAATAGATATTTTATCTTAGTCAGTCATGTCTCTGAAGGCATGAGACTCTGTCAGGGCTGTGTAACTCGTTTCCAAGCCTATCAATGCCCCAGCCTTAATGTTTCAAAAAAATCAGGCAAGACTTTCTTTTGACTTCAGCATGATTCGATTAGAAAAGTAACTGGTCTGGTGGGCTGTACTTGATCTGATTCCCTGCTAAGGGCAATGTCCAAGTGAACAATGATAAAAGAAGCAGACAATCTGCTCGATTCTGCAAACTGAAGCCTTGTCTCCTTCACACGATGCTGATGAACCATTTTGTCTTGATGCTCAAGGCATGTAAAGCTGCAGATAAGCACTAACTGCTGTGTGCACAGTAGTCAATAAATTGCCATCAGACTTTCCCTTCTGTTTAACTTTTATTAAAAGAGGTGCTAAGGTACTGTACTGTATGCAGTACATCATATTTATTACCAAAATTAACAAATATACAAAACTTATACATGTAATTTTCTTACATCCATTTATTGGTCTATAATACTGCATTTGTTCAAGTAGGTTATCTACAGTATGTAAACATCCCTTGGATTGACCTCACACAGATTAGGAAAGCCCATCTAACCCATGTAGTTACCAAATATAGCTTTTTCTTATTTTAAAATTTATTTGGCTTTCATTGGTAGAATCTAATCTTCACATTTGGCACATGGAAGAGACATCTACAGTGCAAAAGAGGCAGATTTTCTGGTTTTGTTCTGAGCAGTTTAGCAGAGTCATGGTTTTAAACAGTCAAGAATAAATTTACACAAACTTTATAGGAGATGGATTAGTGTTAACGCCAATGACTCACAGATCAGCCATTAAACTAGAGCAGAAATTCAAAGCCTCTTCCCCAGCCTTCTCAGTCACGTGGGGAAAAAACCCCAACCTCAGCCTTGTTTCTAAAGGATTAAAAAAGAACTCTGTTAGCAACAGAGGGAGGAGTTTAGTTTACAAGGAGCCCTCTGAGATTCCAGTTTCAATTTTCTGCTTTGCGGATTTTTTTTTTCTCTTGTTAGCAAGCAATTCTTTTCCGTTTTAATGGGGAAAAAAATAACCAGTGGGGAACAACTCTTCTGTGGTGACAATTTCTCAGTGAGTTGGAGATTACAGTTGGAGTTTACAGATCTTTGAACCCAGATGTATAGAGCTCAGTAAGCTGCCATGTACAAAGAGGGAGAAAGGAAGAGAAGAGAGAGAGCAATGTCATTATATTCCAGGTGTGGAGCTCTCCAATTTTGCTGTAAAAACCAGGAAAAAACTTCCTTCCTTCTGTTTCTCATAGTTTCAAAAATGTGACTTAATTTAACTGAATAAAGCTGATCCAGAGAGACCTTCATTCGCACCCTTCTTCCCATTCTCATCCAAGCACCAAGTATTGCTATTTTTTAATGAGGCCTCACCCATGTCCATGGAAGCATCTGATGAGAATGGACCGAACTGGACACTGTTTCACATGGAAAGCCCTCTGCCATTCCTCGTCTGTTACCACAGAGCCCCACTGCTGTCTGTGGCCCCGTACATCTCGGCCAGCTTCTTGAAGCGCGGCCCCCAGTCCGTCAGGTAGTCGTAGCTCTGGTCTGAGTCTGTCGTCACGGACTGCAAGGAGCTGAGCGACTCTGCCACCGAGCCGTTCCCTTCAAACATGTATGTCTGGAGGGAGTCGAAGGGAGGCGCCCACAGGTCCATGTCAGCTTCGTACAGCTTGGCGAGCACGTAGTTGTGGACATTGTTGTCCATGACGCACGCCTGAGGCACGTATCGGGAGAGGCTCTCTATTTCAGGGAGCATGTCCTGCCGGTTCTTCACCACCAGCTGGGCCTCCCGTGGGTTCCACATGGCGGCGATGTCAAAGGCCTCCGTGTCCTCCTCCCCGCCACCCTCGTCATCATACCTCACGATGTTCTCGTGGATGTTCTCCTCCTCGTCGATGATGTACGGCTGCTTCCGCTGGCGCCGCATGGAGAGGATGAGGAGCACCAACACTGCGGGAGCCAAGCAAGACACGGGGCTGTCAGCAAGGAGGCAGATCTTGCCAGGGTTTCAGACTTTTGTCTGCCCTACTTTCCCCTGGGTAAGCCCAACTAGCCCCTTGGATTTAAAGAGCTGCGGTGTTTGCAAGCAAAGGGTATAGAAATCTCTCTCATTGCCAAGTCAAAATTGGTAGCTTGAGGTCTGCTAATCTGTCTCCTTTCTCACCTGAATTCTTCATGCTTGGTGACACTTGGGACATGTATATCCAGAGATGCTTGTCACTTTTAAGCTAGCCAGCTCAGAGATCAGTAACAGTTTATCTGCAGCAGCACAGTTCCATAGGAATATTTTGGTTTCTGCTCTGTGGGTGGGTTTTGCAGCCTGCTTTGGGGATGCCTCTTGTGCTGGCCACTGCATGTGACAGAGATGGATGGTCCTAAGGCACCACAGTGATATGCCTGCCTACACAGCAAAATGCAGAGCTAGCCCCTTATCCTGCTCTAAGGAATTTTTTGTTTATCTGCAAGCCTCCTGCAGTGCTGCAGTGCTGGTACTCCTCATCCTCTCTGTGCTTGGGGGGAAGTGGTCATATAGGCATCAGAGCCCTTTGCTACTGAAAATGTGCCATCACTTGGTGACTATTTCCAGAGCTAGAACTCAGCAGAGATTTTGGATACTGAAATTTTGAACTGAGGTATCTAGGCTCCTTTGAAGAGCCAGAATTGAGGCACTTTTAAAGAATTTTTCCTGTATCTTACTGCACTGTTCCTCAAACTGGGTCCCTTGAAATTTCAGGGAATTTGTGCTTTGAACTAGTATCTCATGATTTGAGAGAGTGAACAAGGGAACTGAAGTTCTTTTGATGCCAACAGCTAACAGGGGACATAGGCTGTCCAGGCAAGGAAAGTATGAAATTTAATTGTGGAGACAGAACTCATGCAAGATGCTCAGCCCCTTTCCTGCAGAACAGGCACTGTTTAAATGTAGCGTCTCAAAGAAAAAGGATGGAGGTGGGGATATCTCTCTCCAAAAGACGTGAAATAGAACTGGGCTTACTGTGGAGCAGGATGAGAAACTAACCTGGCCCCAGCCACAGCTCTCAGTACTTCCCACTGCTATACCCTTGCAGGAAAGCATGGCCATGTCAGCCAGCCTAGCACTTTGGGCATCTGGCAGAAATACTTGCAGGCCATAGTTTTCCCCCATTCCTACAGTCCAGAGCCTGAATCCATATGCAGCTGACTACACCATCGGGTCCTTGATTTGGCCCTTTAGTTATGTGTGTGTCTACATTTACATGTAAACACAGATGTGTGTGTGTGTTTGGGTCCTACACCTTTGGTGGATCAGCAACCCCCCAGCCAGAACCGAAGAGTCTGTCCCTCCCAAGAAGAAGTGAGGGCTTTACCTAGCAGGACAAAGATGCAGGCGAGGATGGCAATGAGTGCCCCTCTGCTTAGGCTGACAGGGAGGACGTAGGCCTCGGCATTGCAGGACATCACCATGCCCTCCTCGTCGCAGCTGCACACGTGCACGGTCAGCGTGCCCGTGCTGCTCAGCACCGGGCGCCCGTTGTCGCTGATCAGGATGGGCAGGTAAAAGGTGCTCTGCTCATGTTGTCTGAAGCCAGAGCGCCTTGTCAAAATCCACGCTGTGTTGTCTAGGGGCAGGAAATAAACAGAGAGAACAGCTTGTATGCAGAGCAAATACATTCAGCGGAGAAGGAATGTCGAAACAATCAGACCTAGACTCACATTCATTTTTTCTTCTCTCTTCTTTTTTTTTTTTTTTTAATCAGTTCATCACTAATCATTTTGCCTCTGCTTCCCCTGTTCCAGTATCTTCTCAGGCCATAGCTCCAAACCTGAGAGGTATACACACCTTTGGAGTTGCCTTTACCCCTTCTGATATAAGGTGCCCAGAGCAAACTCACAGTCTTCAGATTTAGCTAAGAGAGCTTTCAGAAGGCAAGACAGAAACAAGTTGAAGGCAACTTGTCCCTGTTTACTTATGCTCAGCAGCTTTTCTAGACCTCAGACACTGTCACCATTCTGAAGATGCTGGCATATAACCCTTGTGGACATGTTATGGTACCCTGTGTTTTTTGATACATGGCATGATCATCTGCTCAAGGCAACAAGGAGACAAAGGAAAAAACCCAGCTTGCTATCTAAAGCAGCAACGAGTTGAAAATTTACAACTAAACATTTTTGCTGTGAAATACATTCAATTTCATTAGTATTTCTGCCACTGAAAAAAGTCAGAATGCTTTGTGTCATCATTGTCAAAATTATTCTGCTTTGATTTGACCATTCTGCTTCATTTAGTGTGACTGTCTGTTTTTTATAAGAACTTAAATCAAAAGGAATCAAAATGATGCTGCTGACAAAAACAGTAAAAGAGTGACCTAACAGCCAGTTACTGTTGGCCATTTCAAGGGAAATTCCTGCCTTTGGGGCTTTTTCCTCCATACTCAACATGTTTTTAAAATGTCAAAATTTACCAGTGGCATATGAATTCCTCTCTATCTCCTCCCTCAGATTCCTCAGACTGTGCACCAAGTTTCCAAATTGGAAAGAAAGTAGATTCAGGAAGTTGTTCTCAATTCTTATCTCACGATGACAAGGAAAACTTTGGAGATGAGTGTTCATTTTGCCAGTGCTGACTTTTAAGCCTTTTGGCCTCAGAGACTTCTGAATGTCTCCAATGTGATCTGGCTCACCAAGGAGTCTAAAGGAACTTGCTGGAAAATTGTCTTTCTTGAAAACATGTCAGCAAGGCTTGGGCCAGCAAAGATAAATGAGGAACCCAGGTACTTCTTCTCTCTGGCAGACCTACAAGCGCTATTCTGTGCACTGATGCTGTGGCATTTTTTGGGAGATGATCTTCATGCAGCGTCTTTTACTACTTAGTTTTGCTTCCTGTTCCCTTGGTTCAAAAGAGGTCACACAGTCTGGCCATCTGCATCTCCAGGTTGTTACCAATGTACGTTTGCTATGCTTGAAAATGCAGGATGCTGATCAGCTGTTCCCAGGTGGATTGGCAGAATGGGACTGCTGCCTGGAAATGGCAGAAAACCTTCTGATCACAAGTAGACTGTGAAAAAACCTAAAATATTAACATAGAAGTGTTCCATTTCCTTATTATTTCTCTGTCCATTCACTGCTAAAATTTAAATCTTGGGTGATTTCTTTTCAGTGTAGAGACTCAGGTTACATGCAGATAAATTCAGCTGTATTATCTACTGTAGTCTGGACACCAGAAATGATTTGATGGCTTTTAGAAGTGAAATCAGGAGCATCATATATAGCCAGCTATGGAATATGTGCAAACTCAAGCTAGACCCACTAGTCTTGTCTCCTGGACTTAAACTATGCTCCAGGTTACGTGCTCTGTGCTGCAAATCTTATGGCATCAGAGAGTACAGGCACACCTAAGTATTGAGATGTCAGGTTCCACAGGTTGTGAGATTAATTTAAATTTGTGACATGTTTTTAAAAAGAATCTCAGGGTCTTTTTTCTTGCATGTCAATGACATTTCAAGCTTTTACTCCGAAAGCATAAAATTCTGAAGTGTGCTGCATATCTGCATGCAAATAAAATTGTAGTGTCTTGTTAAATCATGTGATCCCAAAAGCTGGAGCTTTGAGGAAAAACCACCAGGTGCAAAGTGAAATCCCGAAGTTGCCTAAAACTGGTTATGTGTCAGTGTTTACTGATTTCACCTTTGATATGCAGCTCTGAGTGTGTGCAGTGAGTATGGACAGACATAGATAGGTCTCTTCCTAGTAATAAGCAATAGGACAAGAGGAAATGGCCTCAAGTTGTGCCAGGGGAGGCTGGGATATTAGGAAAAATTTCCTCACTGAATGGATGTTTAGGCACTGGAAAAGGCTATCCAGGGAAGTGGTTGAGTCACCATCCCTG
This sequence comes from Platysteira castanea, assembly GCA_013397175.1. Lineage (NCBI taxonomy): Eukaryota > Metazoa > Chordata > Aves > Passeriformes > Platysteira > Platysteira castanea. Next base: position 1,016,680 of record VYXC01006602.1, read on the forward strand.
GAGACATTCAAAAGATGTGTAGATAGGGCACCTGGGGCCATGGTTTAGTGGTGCACTTGGCAGTGTTAGATTCACAGTTGGACTCAACGATTTTGGATGTCTTTTCCAACCTAAATGATTCTATGATTCAGGAATGTGTCCCAAAACCCACCAGAGAGCAGTACCCTGTGCCTCCCTTGGCTCCTGGGCAAGGGGAGTGCAGTGGACAGGGGCCCTTGCCAGCTCAAACCTTTCCCTTCTCTCTCCTGGGGCACATACAAGTGCTTTCTCTCCCTTGGGCTGTTTATGTGCCCTCTATATGTGCTCCCCAGCTATTAATAGCACATCTTTTCATCACTGGGCCAGTTTTAGCATGAGGAAAAGCAGCTCAAAGGCAGAAAGTGGCGAAGTGCCTGCATTTATGCTGTGTCAATGAAAATACTTGAGTCATCCTAACTGTAGTAATTTGGTTGTTTTTCTCTTTCCTGGGTGAAAGATTCACTTTCTTTAAACTGACTTACAGTAGGAGTCACAAATTCTATTCAGGTGACAGCAAACCTTCATTTCATGTAAAATTGCTATCTGTGAGGGGAAAAAGACTTAATTATCCTGAGCTGGTCATACTTTGCCTGCAAAAGAAGTCACAGGCAGTGAACCTGACAGAAGCTGTGCAAAATCAGCTAGTGAGAGATCTCAGGGGTTTTAGTCATTCTTTTTTTCAGGCCAAAACTGAGTTTCTATAATCTAATATTGAGAGATATATATGTACATGTACCTTCTGCTGTGATGCACTGACCGTATCATCAAGGTCTTAAATGCTATAGGTGATTAAATTCTCTTCGTAACTCACAGCATTACATTTTGGGCCTTTTGTTTTGTTTTGCTTTGTACCAGGCAGGCATCCAAATCATCCCTAAAGAATTGTTCTACCTGTTACTCTGCAACTGAAATACATTGGTGCCAAAGCTCATTGTGTGACTCATCAAAAGCCAATGTGATTTGAAGTGCCAGTGCAGTGCAAAGGACATGCTGGAATTTGATGCAGCATGGCAGAAACTGGAATACACAATTTGCTTCCAAATTTGATATCTACTAAGCCCCAGTCATCAAGAGAAGAGGGCTTTTGAGGACATGAAAGCCCTGTTATATTAAAGAAATAAAAGCAGGCATGATAAGAATGCACAATATTTTTCATCACAGCTTCCAACACAGCACCTTTGGCTCATAGAGGGCTGGATGGAAGCACTTAGCTCCAACACTGAGCAGAGATGTTGAAGATTGCAGCATGGCTGGTCTCGCATTTGTGTGAAAACTGAACTTCCCACAGGCATGCAGGTTGTTGTCTTCGTGTGGTTGTGAGAAAAAGCCATGGAGCACCATCTTCCTACAGTTTTCTGCCTCACTGGAAGTGATGTACGCCTCTGGAGAGGTCAGGGGAATTAACCACTGTGTAGGTGCCAGCCTTGAGATCAGAGCTAACCACTGCTCTTCTCACAAGAAAGGCTTGGTTTCTTTCTGCATGCACCTGCAGAAGAACTGGGGATGATTAGTCTGAAAATTCTGTTAGGCTTTAAAAACTGATTGTAATAATTATAAAGAATTAGGAATAATATAAAGAAATATTTCACCAGCAGTGGGAGAAAGAGCACAAGGAAGCAGGCAAACCAGACACCACTGGGCTGGGGAAAGAGTCACACCTCTTCTTGAGGATTTTCAGTTCACTGCTTACATGTGTGAAGTAGACCACAGTTTTAGGGAAGGCAGAAATAGCTAAAAATTTTCCTAGGACAAATTTAATTGCAATGCAGAGGACTGCCAGAGGCTTCCAGTGACAGGCCTGGTGGGGGTATGACCGATCCTGATCCCACATCCCTTAAAAAAGGCTTCTCTCTTCAACAGTTCCTGGTTCCGAAAGATGGAGGGCAGTGATTAAGATTCAACAGAAGATCAGCTCAGAGTTTAATCTGGAAATGCTGTCAGCTTTTTTTTTCTTGTTGTTCATTCTTACAGCAAGCCTCTCTTTCTAACTTTTTCCCAGCATAGTCTCACCCAGACTTAGAAGTGGGGGAAGATGGCTTGCCAGTACCCTACAGCAGACATGGAAGAGATGGGAGATTCCAGCTCAATTCCCTGCTTTATCAAATACATCCTTTAAGGGCTTGGGAAGCCATTTGTGCCCAGATCATTGCAGCTACATAACGTGTCTACCTCTCACTGATTTTACTGAATTCAAAGGGAACCCAGCGTGTGAATAGCTTAATTTCTCTTTGCCCTAGATCCCCATCTATAAAGGAGAACAATAGGATTTCTCTGTCTGCTGAAGATATGCAAAGAATGAATAGACTGAAGAAGTTCTCAGAGACTAAAATTACAAGGGCCAAAAAAATATGTAAAACAGCTCATCAGAATGCAAACTGTGATCTATCTGTTGCTCAGTTTAAATCAAGGTTTTAATTGTTGCCAAGAAGGCTACACGTCTTGCAGTTTCTCCTACTGCTATATTGGACAACCAAGTAATCAGCACAATTGCTAATCCCATGGCCTGGGAAGCATTCCTGTCTCGTGTTTATGGGCACAGGCTGTGACTAGCAAAGTGTGTTCTGTTTCTTGTCTAGCCACCCTCTGACAAACAGTATAGCTACCTCCTCCGTGCCTAAGTTATATGATTTATACAGTTCTTAGTGGCCCCTAGATGAAAATATAAGCATAAATTACTTTTACTGAAATGACTACTGCACTCCAAATTGCTGAGGCAGTAAATAAACCCTCAATCATAGAATCATGGAATATGCTGAGTTGTAGGGGACCTATCAGGATCATTGAGTCCAACTCCTGGCCCTGCACAGGATACCCCAAGTGTCACACGATGTGCCTGAGAGCTTTGCCCAAATGCTGCTTGAACTGAGGCAGATTTAGTGCTGTGACCATTTCCCTGGGGAAACTGTTCTAGTGTCCAACCACCCTCTGGGTGAAAAACCTGTTCGTCACATCCAACCGAAACCTCCTGTGACTCAGTTTCATGCTGTTTTGTGGAGTCCTGTCACTGGTCACCAGAGAGAAGAGACCGGTACCTGCTGCTCTGCTTCCCCTCACAAGGAAGTTGTAGACTGTGATCAGGTCTCCCCTCAGTCTCCTCCAGGCTGAACAGACCAAGTGACCCCAGCTGCTCCTCATATGGCTTCCCTTCAAACCCTTTGCCATCCTCATGGATGCTCTCTAACAGCTTATGTGCTTCTTATACTATGGTGACCAAAATGTGGATAATTCAAATAGTCAGGGGTTTGATACTTAACATTTTTATTTCAAATTAGTAATTAATAGTACCCTAAGCTTCTTGTGATATATATACACACACATATATATATATGTATGGAAAACTGGTATTTTATAGAGAGTGGGAGGCACAGCCATTCAGTCACTGCTGTCACTATAAATTATTGCAAGTATGGCTTTAGACAGAAAAAGTGCATCTGATGCTGGGAGTTTTGTTTCTTTTTTTAGAACAATGCCTTGAGGATGAAATGAGCTTGGTTTGCCAAATGCTTGAGCAATAGTTGTGTTATATTTGTTCATTTATTTTGGCAATATATACTCAAAAATAAAAGAGACAATGAGAGAAGGAAGGGGATAAAAATGCAAGAAATAGTGTGGGGAGGCTTCAGAACAAAATGCTTTTGGGATGAAAGAGCATTATTATGTTGTTGAGGAGGGCTCCAGACACTGCAAGTAGCATGTTTTAAGACATGTTTGGTTAATGAAGGCACGGGCTTCTTTATAAGCCTCTGTGTTGCTCTTTCACGTGCCTGGAGAGGCGCAGATAGGGGCTAATGGAAGTAAGTGTGACAAGTAGGCATGTGTGGGGGCAAGGCTAGGCTTGGAGGCTGGCCATGGATGCTGCAGGTGCCAGTCTTTCTCCCTATTTATTCTAGAATCGCTTGCTGATTTGTGGTACTTTACACACTAAACTGCTACTGGAACCCAGCCCCTCAATAGTGACTTTGAAAGCTCTGCACCAGGTCACTCAAGGTCGTCCCTCTTTCCTAATGAAGGCTGGTGCGGACCTGATTTTAGACCTTGTCTGCCCATGGAGATCATCTATCAACAGCAGTCATGCAAAGGCCTGCTATGGCAGGACTTTCCTGCAGGCTCCAAAACCACCAAAGCTTTCCCAAAAAGGATCAAATTCCACTGGTTAGAATGTTAAAAATGCCAGGGATTTGCCATGAGTCTTCCCACTGGTGTTTCAGTTTGTACTTAGGTCATCTTAGACAGACCTTTAGCTGTACACCAAGTTGCCTTCCTAAGGCTCTGCGAGCCCTCCCTACTCCCCTCTTTCTCTAGGGAAATGAGGATGTGCAAGGAGAAAGAAAAAAAGTGCTGGGGGGAAAAGACTGGAACAGTACAAAATCCTTCCCTTTTTATGTGCCTGGGAGAAAACATGAAGAGTACAAAAAAAGAGCAATGTAATTCCCTTCAGATTTGTCTCCTAGTTCCAGTTACTATCCTACCTTTAAGCATCTCCTTTTGAGTGAATGCAATTTCCACTCTGATAATCCGAGATGCCTGCAGCCTGACCAAAAGACCTGAATTTGCACAAAACACTGGCACATTTCCTCGAAAAAGAAAAAGGGGCCTATTGCTAGAGAATATTTATAGAGAAGAAAATATCTTATAACCTTCAAGTGTATTAAGTAATATGTCATTTTATTACTGCCTTTAAGGAGCAGGTGTCATTTGGTATTATTTGAAATGGCAGTCTTATCACCCACTGTAAGTCACAGCTTCCAAAGTCCAACTCAGGCATTAGAAATTAGAGTAGCTAACTGCCTGTGTCCACTCTGATTACCTTGATTGTCCCTTAGAGTAAAGTTGGGGTTGTTGGCTGCCTCAGGAGCCAGGCTGTAGTAGAAGTGCTGACCCTCCTGTGGGTCGTCCCTGTCGATGGCACTCACTGTCTGTATCAGCTACAGAACACAAGAGGAAAGTAGAAACAGGTGAGAAGCAAAATATTTATAATGTAAACAAACAATCAAACAGATAACATATATTTTATATCTATAAATGTAAGCAACTGGAGCATTTGAATAAAATTGCCTTCCAAAGGTACAATCTTCTCTCAAGAAGAGACTCAAAAGCTTGCAAGCATCATCTATTTTGCTGTGGTCATGCACATCACTTTTAAACAAAGGAGGAAATATTCGGTTTGCTTCAAATAACGGACACTTTCCTCTCATGCATCCCTATCTTCTGTTGCACATTTCTTTTTGTCTTTTGGGGACCCAGGTTCTTCAGAAGATTCATTGTGCATTAGAGAGCTTGTACGAAAGTCCATACTTACTTTGAGCTTCATTATGCAGGTAGAAAAGGACATCAGGTTGATTATTTTGCCACTCTTTTAGTTTTAAATCAGTAAAATTCTTCCCAAGATGTCAGTGGAAAAGAGAAAAGCCAACCATGCAGAAACTCTGCATATGCAATAAATAATAGCAAACTAGGGAAACAAAGACAATGCTAAATCCAGAAAGAGATTTGTTACTTCACTAACAGAGGCTTTGTAAAGTAGGTCTAACAGATTGAAGCACAATGAGCTCTGTCTGAATAAACATTCTGGCATCTTATTGGAAAAGGAATAAATCTTCACCTGGATTTTTTAACTTGAAAGTTATTTCGGGATTCAAAATTAATGTCAGACCCATAAAGGCTTATTCACCACCTTAAAACTGATTTCAGAACTTTTAAAAATGTGGCAATAGAATTTAGCGTTCTCTGCTGAAGAAAGTAGTCCAAATTAGCATTCATATTAATAATAATGAACTCATAAAGTTTATTACTTAGGACACTCACCCTTCGAAACCAGGAAAGGAGGTCTAGGCAATGATTTCTATTGCCTATATTGTTAAGAACCTCTGTAAATTGGTGAGATGAAAATATCCTATCTATGACAGTTGTAAGGACAGTTACCCCAGCAGTGAGCAGCTGTTTCATTCTGCTTCACACACCTGAGAGAAGCTTCAGCAAACACACAGTAATATTACTTGGGTAATTTTTCCTTCACAGATCATGAGAGGTGCGTCTGTGTGTTTAAACTCTGCTAGTCAGCTTTGCATTAGGAGGCCCCAGTCCCCACCGTGGACCCTGGTGATGGAGCAAGAGGTGGCTCCCCACAAACGATCAGCAGGAGAGCTTGAAGCAGATCCAAGGCTTCAAGAGGGAGCTCGTGTCCATCTCTGGCACTGGTGATCTTGTTCAAGGGCTTTGATGGGGTTTCAGAAGGGAGAGAAGCAAAGAGTCTTTGCTGCTTGCTTGAAGGTGCTGGTTTAGAGTGTGTGGAAGAGGAAGTCTTGTGTTGCTTTTGACTCTCTGTCACCTCCAGTTCACAGCAGAACACATTCTGCTTGGCACCCCTTTGAATCTGGTGTAGTAAGTTATGTCCAGCTCCCGTAAGTCCAGGTGTGCTTAAGGCTCTTAAAACATTTAATAGTACATCCTGTCTGTCACATGTGGCCTGAGCTGATTCTTTGGCACCTCGTAACACTTCTCCTCTCTTTGATGCTGCTACAGGACACACTGGGTGTTTGCCTGCTGGCACATGCCTAAGCAAAGGCTTTATTTCAGCTATGAAATGTATTGTGCAGTGAGCCTAGAATCTACTGACGGGGAATAAAAGATATGTGGGAGAAATGAGAGAGGTGCTGTATATGATGCCCCTTCTAGTGTGACAGGCTTGCCTTTGGAATGAAGCCCAGATGGCTGCTAATGAGAGTTCAGGTGAACTCTCTTTCCAATACCCTTCCTGGCATGCTGCCTCCATGCAGGACAGCATCCCCTCCCCAACCCCTGGTGTTACAAGCATTTCTCACCTGGCCTGCTTTGGCATTTTCACAAACAAAAGCTTCATAAAATCTTGCAAACTCTGGTGCGTTATCATTCACATCCAGGACTTTCACCGTCACAGAGACGCTGCCCACCTGTGACGGGTTATCTGGAAGAAGAAGGTATAATGTAAAGAAAGGAGTATATGGGAAGGGGAAGAGGCTGCTTCTCACTCTGCTCAAGAGGTAAAGCAGATTTTCCACTACTAGCTTGTGTTAAATCACATTTTCCCATCAGGAACTGTGCTGACTTGGGTATTGTGTGACTCAGAGTGAAGCTGCAAATGCTGCTCTCTGTCTAGCCTGGCTTCCCATCTAATCACATATTTTACAAACAAATTCTGTAAAAGACTTCAACCTGGTTCAGTCCAATGAACTATTTCTACAGCAGAAGTTTTAGACTATGCCCCTTATTTTTTTTTAATGCCCTTCAACTGGACAATAGTCTTTGTTGAGCCTCCCTCCTGGTGGCATGAATTAGGAAGGTACTGTTTTAAGGATAGACTTGCTTTTTAGTATTGATAAAAATGGCAGTTCTCCAGTTTAGATATGCTTTTGCTCAGAATTTATGTTCCTTGAACTCAAAAATAGTGTCAAGTCTTTGATCAAGTCGTTGTACAGAAGGATTTAAAATGTAATAACACATGAAATTGTACAGAAAAGCTTTCAGTGAAGCTTAAAATTGCAATGAAAATTTTACATTCTTCATGACATCATCTGTGATGTTTCTGTTCCACTGGTTCATCAGCTTTCTTTGCCGGTAAATACATACATCTTTTCACATATCTTGACAAATTCCAAACGAAGTGGTTACAGAATAATTTGTTTTTCTTAGTGCTTGTCTGCCCCAAATCATCTTTCTCCCCCCCTCCTTATTTAATGATAAAATGAAACTCTAATCAGAAAGAAAAAGAAATATTAAGAGTTAGAAGAGGTACAAAAATCCAGAAAATTCTTTAAAATTAGTATTCTCATCTTCTTTTTAGCTTTAGCACTTTGTACATTTCTCTCCAAATATATCTCCCTTTATAGCAAGAAAAGATATATTCATATAAACAGTAGAAAGTTTTCATAAACTCTGAAATTTTCCTAAATGTTCAGTGTACTGTATTCCATAACACGTCACATTGTGGCATTGAGATAATGCTCAAACTATGTTGTTCCTCCCTAATTTGTAATGTAATCCTTCAGCTTCTCACATATGCATACATACATCTTGCTAACACACCTATCGTTGTGGCAGATGAATACCTGCATTTACCCTCCTAGTAATATTGATCTAACCTTTAGCCTTAGGGGCTGTATTCAGGAGTGCACAGCTATGACATTTTTGAAACTATTCACTAAATTAAAATATTGTGCTGCCCATGTTCAGAGCAAAACTGACAGAGGATTGATGGAAAGGGAACCAAAGGAAGACATGCCTTCCTATTGCTCTCACCCCTCAAGTGCTGCTACAGGGGCAGCTTTTACAGGCTCCTGGAATTGCAGTGGCCATTGGTGGCTGAAAATAAAAGAGATGGGGGTGAAATCCCATGGTCTCACCAACCCCTCTCACTATTTAAAAGGGCACAGAAAGGCATCGTGCTGTAAAGGCATCATGGCCTGCAAATGTGTGGCAGAGTCACTCCAACTCTTGTGAAATATTCCCCCTGCTTTCAAGCTGGCAGACTGCATTTTGGGCAAACTTGTTGAAACTTTCTTCTTCTCAGAGTGCCCCATACCTCTGGCACTGCCTGGATGCGCAGGGAGCTCTCTGAGACAAAAGGAATGACTCAGCTACTGGCACCAAGCTGCTAAAAAGCTGCTGCCCCCTCACAGATGAACTGAGATCCTGAGCAAAAGCTATGTGAATCAAAGAGATTTCAGGTGAAGACTAGGTGAACCTTTTATTTGCTCACATATCCCAAGCTCCTTTATGGAGCTCACATCTGTGAGTATTTCAAACTCAGTTAAATTTTTCATACTGACCCTATGAAATGAGCAGCTCCTTGTTCTCATAGCCTTGAAAAATACTCGGCACAGATGAATCCTGAGCTGAGTTTTAGCTCATTGTAAAACCCAAAAACATAACAAGTTCAGCGTACTTGAAGATCCCAAAGCACTCTGGCCCAAATTATTCATGTAGCAAGCAGATGGCAATGTCATTTACTTGCTGCTGAACTGGAGCAGATTTCAACTAGTGACCTAGCAGTGTAGGATCACTTCTGCCTACCAGTCCCTGCACCACTCAATCCTCCCAGGTAGGACTGGTAGCTCTAGCAGCTGTGCAGCCTCTGCAGTATGTGCTTTAGCTGCCGAGCCCTTCTGAAGTGAGAGGACTCTGCCAGAAACACATCAGGAAGAGTTTTAAATAAATCCCTGGAATGCTAATGAATTGAAAAAGAAGGACTCTCAGAGTCCTTCTTTCAATTGCCATCCTCTATGCCTCCCACCACCCTGTGAAAATGAGCATAAAAAAATTAAATAAAATGCAGTCTTCGCTTGTTGATTTCAGAAGAGCAATTCAGTCAATATAGCTTCCCTCTCAGTGCATAAGAATATGTGAACTGCTGAATTTGGGTCTCTCAGCCTGCTTTGTCTACTGTATCTCTTTAATCCATACAGTCTGCCTTCTCCTTACTCAGCTCCATGGCCAACACAGTGATGTTGTGCCAAGCTATGTCCTCCCGGTCAAGAGGTCTTGCAGTCATCAGTGCTCCTGATGTAATGTCGACATAAAAGAACCGTCCCGGATCACTGCTCCTGTCAATCGAGTATCTGCAAGAGTACATATGAAAAATATTATGCAATCCTTGTGAGAACTGTGTGTTAATAGTGAACAAAGTATCAGCAATGGGGATAGTGTTGTACGCAGCAGATCCACATTCTTCCACAATCTAGTTACGTGCTCCTTTGACTTGCACAGGTCCAGAGTGAGATGTTGGAAAAGGTTCATGTGGCTAATGGCATTTAACAGTGCGTACTACTTGAATGGGGCTGGAAGACAGGAAGGTTTAGCGGAAGAAGCCTCAAAGTAAGGCACAGATCAGCACAGGAACATCTGCTTTACAGAGAAAATCTGCCACTGAGGAGTGTAATTTCTTTTCCTAAGAGAAATAATTATGCCCTGTCCCTAGGCAAATTCAGGCAGGATGAAAATGGCTTCAGATCAGATCATTCTCTGAGCACCTATGTTGATGAGGAGGAAACATTTCCTTCCTTGCTCTTCTGTATTCTCTCCTCCTTCAGGGAAATAAACTCCACCTGCATCCTGGAGCACGCTAGTGATTGAGCTGTGTCAGCACAAGGGGGATGATGCGTGTCTTTCTCATAGCATCCAGTCAGAAAAACAGCTCCCTCTGTGAGGTTGATTCATCATAATTACTGAACCTGCCTGACCAATGCCATGTCAGTTCAGTGCTGGGAATCAGCTTCTTGCACCTGTGAATGGGGGATTGTGGTGGTGCCTGCAGGCCAGAAAACCTGGGCAGGGAGGCAGCTGACTGACAGATGTCACTGCAGAACTCAGCCAGAGGGACGATTTCGCATGGTGTGTAAAATACTCAGTACCCTTCACAGGCATTGCCTTGCTCTTAAGAGCACTTTGTGCAAGTTACCTTCCCAGCTGTTAGCATGGTAAGGGATACTTCGGCCAAAGCCACACATACACCTAGGTAAATGTCACAGCTTAGAACAGAGCCCGGACTTACTGTCCTTTCTGTTGGTTCTTTCATCAGAATGGATGGGAACTGAAAGCATTAGTCACAACAGACACTGAACAGGGCTCATTCTTCTGAGTTTTCTCCTTTAAGCATGAATGTGTTCACTGGAACAAGCATGACAGCCTTATATTTATATAGGGACTTATTAAACCAGGATATAAAACACTGTTGAGATATGTTGTTGGGAAATTCTTTTACGTTCTTTTCCAGAACAATCAAAGAGGAAGGGATGGCAGGTTTTTATCCCTTTCCTTCCCAGTCCTTCTTATCTCTTCTTAAATAAAGAGATTTCTCAGGTATTTGATTTATTTAGGAAATAAGTATGTGTTCCTATATTTTGGTATAATAATTATTCTTGTATGAGGGCTATAAAAAGAATTTCTCTCTGACAGTTTAAGGCCAACGAGTATCTGAAATTGAATATAGCCTTGTGATTAGTGGTGCTGAATTAATCACCAGTGTCAAGAGGCACAGGTGGATCTTTTTCTAGATTCTCCAGCTAAGTTCTCTTGTTAATAGTACCTGCTCCTGCACACTTGTTTCCACTGTACTATTAGATAATCTTCCTGAATATTTAACAACAATCATGGCATATTTCCAGCCTTCAGAATTTCACATTGTGGGAGCCAGGTACTGGATGCCGGGAAAGTGAGGATTTGAGCCAGATCACAGTTTAAATTTCAGATGGATTTCAGCTTGTGCAACAAAGTATGTATATGGGATTATTGTCTTTCTTATCTTGCCCTGCCCTGTGCAAAGTGAATTCACTGCAAGCTTAAAACACTGCCAGACTGATACTGTGCTGAGTTGGCATGAATGGAAGAGACCGCAGGAGAGGCAAGAACTAATTCTCAGTATCTGCATTTTAGATAGCATAAAAAATGGTATTTATTCTTATTTTTTGCATCTGTTTCTTTACCTCAATCATTTACATTTATAAGTAAAAGGTATGGCGTAAAAGGAGGGAAGGAATGAGGGAAGAAAGGGCAGTGGAAAAGGAGGAAGGTGGGGAGAAAAGAGGAAGGAAGTTGTCAAGGAAAAGAGTTACAAAAGAGTCTGTGCATATTTACAACTTTTTTTTTTTTTTTTAATCTGTCTTTGTTGATGGATTCTGTGCTTTATAGAGTGTTATTTCATCAAGGGTAGTCACTGCAAAGCTTTGAAAAAAACTAAAAGAAACCTCATTAAAAATAACAATGATCAATTCTACCCTCTGATAGTCCTCAGAATTATTCTTATACTATTTTAAGCAGATTAGCAGAGAGCTGTTTGCAATACAGTGTTTGGATAATGCTAGACAGTAATCAGCAAAATAGGATACGAGTGGAAAAAAGTTTAGGGTAATGAAATTGTGATGCAGACAGTATAATAGTTTTACTGAGGAATTTGAGACAATGTCATGAGAAGTATGATAACCTTATAATGTAGGCAGAAAAAATAGGTATATTAAGGTAGCGGAGATGAAAAAAATAATTAGACCAGCAACACAGAGTGCAATACCATTAAGAAGAACAGGCTTTATGTCTGCTCAGATCTCCTAGCTGAAGCCCATGGAATTGCTCATTTGGATTTCACTCTCTTCAAAAACTCCTAATACTCAGTGTTTCAACTCCCTCCTGTATTTCCCAGGACTGCTCCTGAACACAGGCACCTCAGAAGCTGGACTGAAGCAAGATTAGTCAAACAGCAGCTCAACACTCAAAACTCTGAGATGAGAGAAGAAGCCAGCCTGCTGGGATAATCAGTGTGCAGTCACTAGTTGCTGCTGCAGGTTGTGAAAACTTCTGTGTGGGCTGGCTTCGGAGAAGAACAGCTCCCTCTGATAAATGGGGCTGGCAGTGGCTGGCAGCCACTATGGAAAAGAGTGCTATGATCACACAAATCTGCTCCTTTGGTTCCTTGCTGAGTTGCAGCCATGAAGCTCCTATGGCTGTAAACACACCTTTACCTTTCTTACTGCCTTACAGGAATATCTAGCTCTGCATCTTTGACCAGACACTAGATAATTTAGCAGTTCCTGAATATTTATTAGCATGCACTCAATTTACTCCAAAAGTAGTTGTGTGTTTGAGCTGTTGGCAAGGGCAAGCTTTGAAACAGAAGGGGGAGAAAGGACAAGTGAGTAGATCATTGGGACGGCAGCCGGTTCTCACTGATGCTGTCAGGTTTTGTGCCAGCAAAGGGGCACAGTCTGGGGTTTGTTTTTAATGTACACTATCAGGACATACCTGACCAGCTCATTGCAAGGCTTGATGCTGACATCCTCCACACCACAGAACAGGAGGAGCTCCTGCGTTGCTTTGAGAGCGCCCTGAGTGCCTGAGGTCTGGTTTGCTAAACCCACTGACAACCACTACTGGCTAGAAAGACAGAGTCCCTCTCACCCATCACTGCCCCACCAGCCAGATGTACTGAGGAGTGCTCATGGGGCAACACACAAAGAGAGGACAGACCTGATGGAGTTGTTGGTCACGTCTGGGTCCTTGGCAGAAATGATCTGTATGGTGGTTCCAATCTCCACATCCTCGGGCACTTCCACAAAGTAGATGCTGGGCTCGAACACAGGAGGCTCATCCACATCCTCCACACTGATGTGCACGGTGGTGGTGTCACGGAAGGGACCCAGGTTCAGGAACCGCATTTCCAGGTGAGGATTGGCACCCTCTACTTTCAAGGTGTAGCTTTTCTTGCTCTCAAAACTTAAAGGCTGAGGAGAAAAAATATATCTAGCATTAGGCACACTGAGCCATATCATTATTAGTTTTAATTGTAAGTACAATAAAGGTAAATATTTGCAGATGCAGAAAAAACTTTGAAAGACAGTAGTATTAGAAATGGCACCGTATAATTTTTCTATCTTTGACAGCTGAGCTGAAAAGGCCAGGAGAAATACTTGTAGATCACTTCAAAACACATATTCTTTCGTTCTTCTTGCTAAAATGAAAATATAAGCAGCCACCCCAGCCACTACACTGTGATTCACACAACCTGTTTTATGCCACTCTGAGAAAAATACATGAAGAAACAGACAGTAATGGGAGTACCTGAAAATAAGGTAAGACAGTTGGTTCCTCAAAATTGCGCCCGGTGGCAGGAACAAGGATGCTCACACAGGAGGTGGAGGTCCCAGTTAGCATCCTCTTTTTTTTTCCCTGAGGACACTGGAGTCTTGTGTCCAAGAACCCTGTCTGCCAAGCTGATAGAGGGCCCCAGTGGGAGCAGGGAGCATGGTCAGCCTCTCTTTCAAGTTCTTGTTCCAGTTTTTATCTGTAATCCATCCTTCCTAGAAGCAAGGTCTTTTCACCTCCTCCTTTCAGTAAGTATCCTAAACGTGGGTTCAGAGTCCAGGTATGAATCTGCTCCCTGGCTAGAGAACAGTTTAATTTCAAAGCAGTTTAATTATTAAGTATCCTTGATATCTTCCTGTGGGAAATCTTCCACTTCATATGAAATGTGAAATATTATATACTCAAGTAGTATTTGAAGCAGGGATTGAGAATGGTTTCCTTTTACCTTTTCCCTTTTCTTTCCTTCCTGAGACAACAGATAAAGGGGGCCAGCTTCCTCTGTTGGTAGTCACATGAATTTGATATCCTGTCTAGATAAAACTACTTATTTGGTATACATGGATATAGAAGTAATTAATGCTGACACTGAACCTCTCAATAAATAAATTTTTCATCTCCCTTCCATCTTCTTTTCAGAGATTCCTGAAGAAAATAAGGTGTCTCCAAAACCTTCTTAGAACTGAATGAAAAATTCTATATTTAATGTGCTACTTACCAGTCTTGGTAAGAGATAACTGAAAGGATTTGACAAACCAGAATAACAGCATGGAAGAATCAGTCCAAAATAGATTAAAAAAATTCACCAGATGAAGCACAGCTTACAGAGGATACAGCCACACTTCTCAAGTTGCAGTCAGAAGTTGCAAGCAATTGTGCTGTGATTAAATGGTCACAACCCTTTACTTGAATCCTCTGGAGAGTTTTGATGCTGAAAACCAGCACAGCCGAATTCCCTTAGCTTGCACAGATTCTGAACAAGACAAACTTTGTACCAGGAAAGAAATGGCTAATCTCAGGGTGACCCAGTGGGGCATACCCCTCTTTGTTACCTGACTAGCTTTCAATAAGAGTGGCTTTATTTGTACATACGGATTTGAGCATCATGTGTGGAATTACCACACACAGCAGCAGTTCATCCAGACTAAAGTAAGATATCTGCTGTTCCCATCCAACCCCTTTGCCTTTTCTATTCAGCTCTTTCTATCTGAAGACCAACCATCAGACTGATGCACGGAGATGGGCAAGAAAATAGAAGAGGAGGATGCCAAAGAAATTGGAGTCAAAGGTGCAAAGATCATTACTGTAAAGTTCTCCTTCGCCACTCATAACCTATTTCTTTCCTGCCATGCTCAGTGGTGGCCAGTTCTGCAGCCATGAGGTGTGTACTAGTTTAAGTAGCACCAGGAGAAGATTTCCATGCTCAGGCATGGCAGCAGTATGTACTATGGGCCTCAAAACACCTCCTGAATTCAGTCGAGTCTTCAATACTTGTCTGCTGCCGCAATAGCTTCCTTCTCCAGAAGTGGAAACACGGCAGTGACATATCAAAGCTCATGCTTTCACAGTGCTGATGTCCTGCACAGGAATGCCTGACAAAAGACTGGCATTCTTGAAATTATAAAACTGAAAATCACTCAGCATTTAGTACATGGGAGTGAAAAATGAAGACTGGAATGGGAACTGGTTTCTTGTACTGGGGACATGATGGTCCAGTACTGCTGGAGATGCTGTACAGTGAGTGAGACAGTACAAACTGTGCAGGCTGTGGCAGCAGCTACAAACAGGTGATCTGAAACTTGCTCCTGCTGCCTTCAGTTCCACCTGGTACATCAGTGATTACTGCAGGCATAGCACTTGTCAGCAAGGATTTGGTGAGGTCTACAAATGTAATATCCCTTGCTGCAGAGTCATTATGTCAGTTGCATATTTATGTGCTGTAAAAATGGCAGTAAGATATATTCACAGGACCAAGGAATGCTTATTGTCCATCTGGCAAGGAATGTACAACACAAAGGTGCCTAAGCATATACTAAGAAAGAGGCCATTATATTTAATGGTTTCCCACATGAAGAAAACTGCATGAGAAACACTGCATGTACACTAAAAAAGCTAAGTTATAAAAAAAGCAGTTAAATCACAGACACACTTAACAGCTATAAAACCCAATTACATTATTAAAACACATAATCACCCAGATCAAGTTAGAAAAATTGGAAAAATCAGAAAAGTGTGCTAGATCATCACATTTTTGATTCTCCTGTTTGCCTTGGACTCCTTCATTGTCAAAGGTGACTTTCCCTCCTGTTTCTCTCCTGTGCTAATGCCTCAACACCACTGTCCCCCTCATCAGATTTGTCTGCCATGGGTGCATTTAAACCTCTTCCCAGTGCTGGTCCCATGGAGAGGGCAAGCACGTTGCCTTCTCCTGTGAACTGAGCATGCTGCAAAACACAGCCAAGAGGAGAGGCAGCCCATGGAAAGCGCTCCTTGTCCTTGTCCTCCTTCTGCCAGTGCTGACACAGGCACTGACAGCTGCACCTTGCAGGGGGGAGTTTAGCAAGACCCGCTGTGAGAAAGTGATGGATCAGGCAACGTCAGGGGAGGAAGGCAGGACAGGACAGGGCTCTCTTGGGTGCTGTGCTGGCTGGGCAACCCACCACCCTGCCTTCCATGGGCAGTGCAAAAGGGAAGGCAGGAAGAAGAGGGAGGTAGGGTGAGCATCAGTCTCCCAGGCAGGGACCTTGGAAGGAGTTGTAACTCTTCAGGAGATGCTCAGCATTTTGTGGGATTAGTAGACTGTAATAAGTACCCACAACACCACAAGCAATAGTCTTGTCAATAACTGTACATTCTGGCTTTCTGGTGCCCGTGTTAGAAGTGCTAATTGTTTTGTTTGGGAAATCTGTCAAGAAAAATTAAAGGGAAAGTTTTGTTTACTTTTAAATAGGATTTCATTCTTGGTTTAGAAATTCTTTCTCCCCTCTCCCCCCATTTTGATATCCTTTTGTATCGACACAAGTTGGATTTTTTTTTTTTTTGTTTGTTTTGTTTCTTTAGTGGAACCAAAGGACAACTTTCCCAGTGTTTGGCTATTGATAATCATAGCATTACATAAAGCTAGAGACACACATAAAATGTTACAAATGTTTATGTACAGTAAACATGGGATTGAGCAATATGTACCTGATGCCAGTACATATCTAATATGATTGATATCATATATTTTATAACTCCTCCGGGCATACACGAACATGTAGCAAAACTGTATTCATAATGACAAAGGTCAAGCTTATTGACAAATATACTCCAAAGAAACTATTTTCTTTCATTGGTAAATGAGTGGAAAATTACATTAGAGTTTGCATTCAACATCTATTTCATTCCAGAAGATATGCTTAACTTTAAGGATGAATATGCATAAACAAGAGCTGGGGAAAGGTGACCATAAATAAATGCTTAAATGCTTTGCTGTAGGGCATAGAGACTTGCAAGGTCAAAGCTCTCCTCTGTATTGTTCCATTTTAGTGCACAATTTAATCCCAGGCTATTTAAATGGAAACTATACTTCCTTATTAGTACACTAGATATGCTTAGGCAGAAATACAGTCACAATTTCATAACCTAGAAACAGAGTTGAACTTCTAACATTTATGTAAGATTGTGGAATAAATATCCTATAGCAGGGAGCCTAAGCAAAATAGTCAATGCCTTCCTGCATAGCCTGTGGTACAGAGTACCAGCAGTTTCACAGCTGCCATTTTAGAGACAGCTTCCTCTAGCCTAATTAGCATTTATGGATCTTCAAGCAGCAATTAAAAAAAAAAAACACTGCCTGGGTTTTATTGGTTTATAAATAATTCCAAGTCATGCTTTATTATTGTTTGTGGAACACCAGAGTGAAAAATATGTACAGTTCAAATGCAAATATTGATCTAATTTCTTGCATTGTAGGATAATTAAGCTACAGAGAATATTTAAATAGATAAATAGGGAATCAGAACATTTCTTTGGTGGGAAAAGATGTTTATGCTACTTTATTAAAGTTGTTCTTAGGAATGCAGTCTGTTTTCATATTTTAGCAATAAATGTTAAAGAAATTGTGTTTTACAGCTGGAAAGGGGCTACTGTCATGTAATGGGAACCAAGTTTCTGCAGGCGTAAGGGAATACTCCACACATAAAACGTAACAAGGACTGTTAGCCATATAAATTACTATAAAAAGGAAGCTTTTTTACCTTTCTCACAGTGATGATGCCAACTTGGTAATTAGGATCAGTGTTAATGTCAAAGACATCCAGTCCATCTCCATCCACAAGGCTGTATTTCATCTCCGCATTAATGCCTTCGTCCAGGTCTTTAGCAACCACGCGGCCCACGGTGGAGCTGACGGGAGCAGACTCCAGCACACTCATCTGATAATGCTCTGGCACAAGCAGCACAGAGGGAGAGAGGCGAAAAAACCAGGCTGTGAAGAGGAACCAAAAACTGCACAGCAATGCAAAGAGCAGATCAGGGCAGGCCACAAGCCTGCATGGCCTGCAGACAGTCTGCAGTACCTGTCCCAAAGCTGTGACAGCCGCGTGATTTCCTTTAAAAAGCCACAGTCCAGCTAAATTTCCTAGGAAGTTTTATTTAGGTGTTTGTTGTATCAACAGTTTTGTTGAATTTTTTTTTAAAACAGCAATACACCTGAAGATAGGAACTTCAACTAGAAAAATAGAGCAATTAACACCACTGCTGTTGCAGCCATGATATAAAGCAGGATATGGAACAGATTTAATAGGACAGGCATCTTTTTATTAGATTAGTTTGTACAGCAGAAGTAAACATAGGTTTTGAGCACCACAAATCCTTTCTCAAGTCCCTACAAACTTTTTTTCAGCCCTGAAGAAAGCTCAGGAACTTGCCAGTTTCTTTCAAATTTACCAGTTACTCTATTAAAATGTATTGCCTCTCCCTACAAATACTGTCTTGAGCACATTTGTTGCATTGCTAATTTGCTTAGCAGCAAGACTGAGGGAAGAACAACATGCTATTTTAAAAGTGTATTTTGAAAATATAAATGTTGTACCTATAATACTTCTCTGGCATCATACTTTTTCCCAAATCTTCCTTGCTGCACCCTCTCTGTTGACTGCACCAACTATTAAGCTTTACAAGGCAGAATAACACCAAGGATGAGGTTTGATGAATTGTCATTTTTCTTACTCAACAGTTTGATATCAGTTACAGTTCATGTCACTTTCAAAACACAATCGGCAATGGTGTGCTTAACAAGTTGCTCTAACAGAAGAAGAGAAGTGGAAGTTGAGATTTCTTGCTGATCTTAGTGGAACATTTTGATTTAGCAGTGCAACATGCAGAAACAGATGGAGAAAAACAACACCAACAAAAAGAACGTTAGGAGTTTGCATTACTCAGCTAAATGATAAAAATGTCAAAACCAAAATGGCTTGAGATTGATTTATACCACTAAAAGAATCAGTTTTCTTTAAAAAACCCCAAATTATATCCCTTGAAAGATTCAGTTCAATCAAAACCAAAAAGCTTCTTTCAAGTTTTTAACGGTAGTATAGAATTATGTAAATAAATGTGATTTTAAAAATCTTATAAACAAAGAGCAAAATATTGCAAATCTTGTTTTGAAGTTCACTTTTGTAAATACAAAGTAATGTTTCTTATAAGAGTGGAGTTGCCTATTTTTGCATTCCATTAACAATGGCTGTTCCATATCTTAGGGTTTAACTGCACATTGCCAAGGTTTAGATGAACCTTTCCTGGAGAACAGCCTGTATGACAACCCACTCCACACTGGCAGCACAGCTCCCAGACGCTCCCCTGCTGTGGCCTGGCTGCAGTGTTGAATGAATTATCTTTCAACTTCCAGCACCACCACATGTCCCTGATTTGAGAGACATCCTCTGGAGATAGGATGAAAAGACAATCAGAGCAGCAATTAGTAGCCAAAGGCAATGGCCATGAGCAGTCTAAACAAAGAAGTTCTCCTTCCTGCCTTTTTCTGTAAATTAGTTTCCCATCCTTTAAAAAAGGTATTGTTTTTGATAATTTTGGAAGTCAGAAACCTTTTCTGAAAGGCAAGGTGTTGAATAATTCCTTTTGACATTTTTCTGAAGGAGAGTTCTGCATTGAATCTGAAATTCTGCCCATCTCTAGTTGTCACTACCCTGAGCTTGAAAATGGCTGTCTATGTAGCAAACAGCAGACATAAAACTCAGCCACCCCTTTTTGCCTGTCCTGGCACCACAGGTACTCACTCTGTGGAAATCTGGGTGGATTGTCATTGACATCAGAGAGGGTGATGTTGACTATGGTTGTTCCAGCTAATCCTCCCAGCTGTCCACCCATATCCTTGGCTTGGATAATTACTTCATAATATTCTTTCGCTTCTCGGTCCATGTTCATTAAAGCTGTTCTAATTAAGCCTGAAATTGAGGGTGGAAAGGGGTTTGGGGAACAAAAGAAAATGGCAATTAGAGAGTACTCAAAGACGGTGGAGGGCTCTTGCTCCTGCATCCTATTCCCTCTGAAGAATGCGACCAGGCTCTGCCCCGAGTCCCACCTTTCCTGGCAGAGTAAAACTCACCCAAGTGAATCTAGGTTAACAGAAGGTGTGAATTTTAAAGAAGCCAGTTAAAATGCATCAGCTCTGGGACAGACTGTCTGCTCAAAATTAAAATGTTGCCTTCCAAGGAAAAGCTTTTTGGGAACAGTGTGCTACGTTGAATTAAGGCCCTGCGCAGGATGACTATCTCTGCACAAAAGCTGGAAGTGATGTGCTTCGCTAAAAGATCCATCAAGACGAGTTTTCCAGAGCGTTCCCAAGCACGCAGCCCTGAAGGCCACCTGGCATGAGCCCGCGGGCTTTGCTCGCGTCCTTCGGGACCCAGGCTGGGGCTGCGAGTGCAGAATGTGCGGAGGCGCCGCTGCGCCCGCTCCGGAGCGGCCACCCTGCTCCCCCAGACCGTAGGGCGTCCCTTCCCTTCGGGACAACACTACTGCGAGAGGACGTGAGGTGGCAGCAGCACCTCTCTTACGGAGGCTGCGAGCGCCGGCCCGGGCAGCGCTCGGTGCCGCGGGACTGCCAGGCGCCGCCGCTGCCCCCGCACAGCTCCGCGCCCCGCGCCTCTCCGTCCCCCAGCCCTGCCAGCCCCACCCAGCACCTCCAGGGAGCTCCATCCAGCAGCCGGTAGCGCAGCCTAGGGATGCGCTGCCAGGGGACACTCCCTTGCTAGCGACACGTCTGGGAGGCCCTTCGGGGTGGGGGCGAGTGCGTGTGAGCCCCGGGCACCATGCCAGTCGCACGGCTCAACACGCAGCACTTGCACATCAGGACACTATTAACTTGATGGATCTGCATTTAGTCTTTATTTTTAGCAGAAAGACTATGTATGGGTTTAATAAAAAAGCAGTAAAAAGATATTGCGTTGGCAATTATCACTGTGTGTGAAGGGAAGAAATAGTGACCAGTACGGAACAACTCGCAGTGTGCTATATTAATCTTTCTGCATGGAGTCCTTCAGAGCCCCATCCTGCAAAGCTGAATGCCTCCTCTGAAGTGCTGTAGTTCCTCAACTCTCATGGATATATAAATAAGATATGAAAATACTTAGCATTTTGGGAAGTATTTTCTTCATATATGAACACTTTGTAGGGGATTTCCACTTTTGGCCTTACCTAAAAAAAGACATCTGTGCTTAAACGCCAGGCTCTGCCATGCCTATCTTTGGGATCTCTGGTCCCTAGAGGAGGGCTAGTCCAGGACACCAAGCTTCAGAGCCAGATCAGGTACCCAGAGGTGCAGCAATGCAGAGCAGGGGGCATCTGATGCTGCTGCTCACAGTCAGTCAGCAAAGAAATGCTAGGGATGGAAGTGAACATTAAACCCATTCTTAGGGCTATAGGAAAGGCTACGGGAAAGGTTCAGACCCTGAGGTCTTCCAAAGAAATGTACTGGAACCATTTCTTTCACTAAACTCAGTGAGGTTTGTGCTCTTAAGAAAACAGTAAAGAGCAGAGGTGATGTCCTTTCTTTTCTATAGCAGCCAGATGGTTTCTTAGGAAGTGGGAGACTTCTTTTATCTTCTAGGGGAATATGATTGTCAGGTTGTAAAAGTATTCTGGAAAAAGGGAGGAGGAGGCTCTCAACTTTCCTTTGAAGTTGTGCTTTCACACAGACACTTGTTCAGCACCTGAGAGGACGGTGACAGAATAGGAATAGGAGCACACCTCTGGAACCAAGAGGCTGTGTTGGGAGGTAAATGGTAAGGACTCCAAATGCTACCAGGGGAGGACTGTACTGAAATGAGTTCTCCACTACTGGGTGTTTTAATCACTATTTATCGATGCAAAGGAGCTGTTGGTCATTTATGCTCTAGCTCTGTTTTAGAAGAACGTCAGAGCTGCAACTGCATTTTGTGGGCTCCCAAATCCCACAGGTGAGTTTGCACAGGGGAGGCTGATTAGAGTCCTGTGCTTGTGATAGGGAAATGGCTTCTGGCTCACAACAGTGCTTACCCTAAATGGGAATCCAGCTGCTGACTGAGGCAGCTAAAGGCTGAGGCATCTCTGAGCATGTCCAGAGATGCAGGTCTAAGTGACTGGGCAGTTAGTAAGAGGAGAAAAAGACCTTTTCTGGGTTAAATACCAATAAAGTACATGATTTTGGACTTAAGGGCCTATCTTCTGTATATGTTGCATTCTAGTGGTTAAATCTGTACTGGATCCGTCCCTGAATATTGGTCCTTTGCTTTTTTAGAAAACATTTGGTACTCAGCAAATCTATGAGTATGCCCTTATTTGTCTGTGGTTGATACCTGATTACAAAAGGAACATTAGTATATTTATATTCTAAATAGAAACAAAGCTGAGAAAATAACATGCCACATACAAGTTTGTCTTTGGCTAGAGCACCTACCCTGTAAACTGCTAACTTCAGAAGTAGATTATTCAGTGTTTTTCCTATGTTGTCCCCTAGGGCTCTGCAGCGACTATCGTCTCATGAGTTTCTGACCTTAGCACTACAGATGCCCTTTAGAAACTGTCAAAATCTGTCAGATTCCACTTTTGAATATAAACCTTGGATATATACAAGAAAGAGAGAGAGAAAGCAAGCAAAACAGAGAGGGTGTCCTATAGATAAATGTAAGGCTACTAACAAGAGCCCCCATAGGTAAAACTACTCCACATAAGTGCATCCTTTAGCTCGCACTTTCCAGTCCTGGCTGGTTCATAGATTTTTTTTTTCCCCTAAGCCTTGTTATCAACTAGATCTGTTGAAGACATTTTTCAATGATAGAAGCCAGCAAGAGTATTTACAGCACCAAACCCATCCAGATCCTAAGTTGCAGAATATGGTCATTCGGAGGAATATATCACCGGAAAAAGCACGTTCTTCTTCTGGAACTCACTGCCACAGCATTACTTTACTCTTGCACAGTGCTGCTCTGTCTTGGCTCCAAGCCATAGAAACACATTTCTCTGACCACAGCTATGATGCACTGCCCTTTCTTTCTGCTTGCAGCTTTTTCTTTTGGTTTTCACACTGACTGATTCCCTGATGAAATAACATACCTGTCCGAGAGTCCACAGAGAAATATGGTTGTCCTTGGAGGATACTGTATACGACTCTCGCGCTGTTCCCGTAGGTTGGGTCATCAGCATCTGTTGCTGTCACCTGGATAACAGAGGTGCCTAACAAAAAAACCATCAAGGTAAGACCTTGTGGGATAAAGAGCTGGCAGGAAAAGTACACAGTTCAAAGTAAATTGAAATGCCTAACAAGAACTTTCCCACACCAAACTTTTTCACTTGATGCTCATAGTGCTTGTACTTATTGCTCGTACTTGTAGCTCATTAGCACTAAAGGAATTAATAGGTATTAATTCACCATGCATCTGTAAGAAGATAGAAAAGAGCAAGTACTCTATGGACCACAGTTACAGAATTGCTGAAATAACAGTACTTTGTTATGGTTGGCAAAGAGATGGCAATTATATACTGCTCGCTTCTTTTCCCCTTGTCTTGATTTTAAATGTTAATAAGAGGCAGCTCAAAGAAGTTCCATAGATCTGCTGACATAAATCATGAACTGTTGTAGCAGGCCCATAGATGCTGTATGTTGACTGAGGGATGGAAATTGTACACAAACAGTGAGCATGAGGGGATGTATCTCTGAGATAATTTCTCTATGGAACTGAAGTTTACATTGCATGGCCTAGAGATTATACACTGCTGAAGTGCCTTTTGGAACACACAAAGAGGCATATATATTTCTTTTTTCAATTGGTTTTCAAGGTCTGCTTCCTCTGAAGCTGGTAATGGCTTGCAGGTGACGTAATTTATCAAGAACAAGGAGAAGGTGAGGCACAACTAAAATATGCCTGAGTTTTGACTCCTTAAAAGTCAGAAAATGCCTTTATGAATGTATCTAGCCTTCTACGTAATGTTTTGTGTTAGAAACAAATCCAGTGTTACTAGATAAGCACTTGAAGATAAATCTGAATTCAAGCTAGCCAGTACCATTAAGAAACATTATTTCTGACTGGAACTTTTGTATTTGATGCCTCTCTCTAGCTTTATGTCAACATAATATTGAAGAATGAGGAGTTGAAGCATATCTGTAACTTCAGGACATGAAATTTATATGGTATTATTATCTCTGCAGTGATGTCACAGAGCCAAAAAGCAATAAGCAAAAAAAAAAAACAACTCAAAAAGGAAGAAAAAAAGTACTGAAAGAGAGTATTTTATGTGATTATTTGATTTCCTGTATGGAAGTGATTTCTCCTGACTTGTGTAGATAGGAAAGCTGCTGTTTGTCTTCTGCATTGCAGTGACAGGACTGTCTTCAACATGATCCCAGTCTCTAAAAGTGGAGGGCAAATAGTACCAGAATCTCAGGATTCACTGAACTTTGTTTAGTGCAGGCTTACATGGATTAGAAGGAACTAATGATTGTTTTCATGTCTCCATATTTTCAAGGGCTCCTGGACAGTAGTTGAGCTCTCAGTATGAACTTGATTAGGTTGCTAAGACTGTGTTATTTTTGGGATGGTAATGGCTGTCTAATGATCATTACTATTTCTACCATCTGATGTCAGAGGAGAAGGGGCACTATGTTGCTCCAAACTGTCTGAGCATGGCATGTTTGAATCGCTCCTTTCTTCAGCTCTCAGGCTTCCCTTGGCAACTTTTCTTTCAGAGGGGCCCAGCTGATGCTGATGTAAAGCCTGCTTTCCCTTTTCTACAGCAACCAGGCACCCCAGGGTGAGCTCTGCTGTCCTGCAGCTTCTGCTCATGGGGCAGAAGCTGAGCTCAAGGAGTCAGGGAATTTGTGTTTTGGTGACCATCTCCAATTTTCTTATAAGGGAAAGAGACTCCACAAAATCTGCCTTACCCACAGGTGACATTTCTGGAACAGAGGCTACGTAAGGTCCATCCAGGAACTTGGGTTCATTGTCATTGATGTCTTGGATTTTGATGATAAACTCTGACTCTGGTTCCATCGGCCGCCCCGTTCGCCTGTCCAGAGCCTGTGCTCTGAGGGTGTACTGTGACCTTTCTTCCCGGTCCAGCCGCTGAATAGCATGAATGTCCCCTGTCGTATCATCAATTGTGAACACAATGCCGGCTCCCTCTCCTGAGAGGATGTATTTGATCGAACCATCTCCCCTGTCCATGTCAGAGTGGAGCTGTGGAAAGGAACAGGATTCAATTAGACCATGAGCTGGGTAAGCAGCTGCTGAGAAACACTGAGCACATGATCATCCCGAGCATTCTGGTCTCAGTGTTGGGACTCACAAGCTGGTTTTAATGAACACGCTTTGCTGAAAGAGGCAAATAGTAAAGTCTCTATCGCATAGTTGCAATTAAAAACCCTCTCCTGTCTTCCTGCTTCTGCACCCACAGCTGTGCCAAAAGAAAAGGCAGAGGCACCCAAACAGGAACAGGCTCTGTGCCTTTTTGGAATCTCACTCAACGCAATAATTATCTTTTGCCTGGTTGCAATGACCACTGAGAAGATTTGGGATAAAGTGAGGTCAGCAAAGCTGCAGACTGTGCTTGCTCACATGGCTTAAGAGTAGTCAAATACTACAGGGGTAGCATAATGTTGGGGCAAATAAGGCAATTATGTTTGGGATCAAGGGGAAAGCAGAAAGGGAGAGCTACTCAGTAAGTGTTATGATTCAGAAATGTTTTAATTTTTTTCCATTAAATTTTAGTAATAAAATTAGTCTGGATCCTTACAACTTCAGGATCATACTGTCAAACAGTAGGTAAGGTAAGCAGCAAGAAACAATTGCTTATGCCCATGGCAGGCTACAGAGATGAGAACCATACCACATTTTCTACGAAATTAGCAAACGGATTTATTGCATGACTGGTAATTAGTTCTGAGCAGCCACAGCTAGCTGTGAATGAAACAGAACAGAGGAAGAGTAAACGCAGTACTAATTATAATCTAAAACAGGGAAACAAATCATTCTGGGGACTACATTCTGTTAAACACCTGGTTCCCATGAAATATTGGAATGACTATCAAAAGCAATCAGATTGCTTAATTTCACTCACACTACGAAAATCCACAATGGTATGCTCATACTTCCACACTTTTGAGGAACAGAGCATAAAGACCAATACCCAGTGGTGGTAATCATTCAGTCCCAAAAGACAGCAAGGCAATAGACTTGAGGTGCAGTAATCAAAATGGTTCAGATGTGAATACGGTTTTCCAGTGTGATTATCATTTTGGGAGATGAATAAAGGAAAAATAATAATTAAAAAAAGGTAGAGAAAGTAGGCTGGATTCAGTTAACCACATTTTAAAATGCATATACAAGCAAATCATCTCAGAAATATGGTAAGAATTAAGTGTATGTTTAATGCTTTGATGAGCTTAAAGGACATATGGGAGTAATTTTGGAGGATGAGGCCAAACATAGGTAAATATTTGTACTGGAGAGAAAAATCTTAGAATAATAAACCGAATATATGAACACAGGATTGGTAGGATTTGAAGAACGAATCCAAACAGAAATGGATAATTTGTGTTGAAAAGCAGAAGTCAAACTTTGTACATTTGATTACAGGCTATTCTCCCAAAGAAGAAAGAAGACAGAACCTATACAGTAACTTATTACATAGGAAAAAGTTTAATAGGGATGTGGACAAAATGACTTATCTGACCTAAGCATTTCTAGTGCCAGTGAAGCACCTCCTCAGCTGCTTTAGGGCACACGATCCCGTTGACTGGGGAGCAGAAGGACCTTTTCCCCCAGCAAAGGGTCTGGTTAGAAGATGCTCATTCTCTGAAGGGTGTCCCCCTTACGTGCCTCTCAGGTAGGTGATGTGACCTATGCAAAACCTGGACCCACTCCTGGTTCTAGGGCAAGAGTGCTTTCAGCTGAGGTGGGATCCCATGGTTTTCCATGGCATATCCCAGCCTGCAGACAGGCCTGCATGGAGGTGGCCCATGGACTCCAAGTGACCGCTGGGACAGCGAGCTTTAAGGACAGCAGCACTGCAATGTGGCTGCAAGAGCTGAAGGTCCAGGCCGTGACAATGGCTGTCAGGCCACTGGTATTTCACTTTCTCCTCCTCTGCCTCTGTTGCTGCAGTGGCTACTGCATCTGAGAAACATTGATCCTTTGGAGGAAAGCTGGCAGCTCTCAGGTGATGTATTAGCTGAACGGTGGAAGAACAAGCCCAGAAAAATCTGGCAGGGGTGAACAGTTAAATTTAGATGGCTGCCATGTGTATTAATTCACATGCAGGCACCAGGACTGCAAACTGGCATATCTGCAGGAAACACCATCTTGTGATTAATTTAAAAAAAGACAGTGGTTGTCATTGCTTACCCTAAACACCCATAACTCAGAGATCATCATTGTAGGAGCTAGTAAACAGGATACTTACAGAAGGAGGATGCTATTGTATCTTTTCAAATTGATTCAGAACCACTAAGCTGCATCTTGGGCATTTGTTTTAGTGCATTAGTGTGCCAGTGAAAGAATGCAGCTGCTGAGACAGATACAGATGTTGGATCTGATTGGGGAATTACAGCTGGCCCTGACGAAAGAAAATGTGTTTTGGAACACCAACAAGTCCTCATTAAATAAGGGAAAGGGAAAAAAAAAAAAAAGAGAAAGAAAAAGTCAAAGTCAAGTTCAAAGTTAAAGAAAAGGCAAAGAAAAATGAAACAGAAAAGAAAGAGAAAAATGAAAAAGAAATTTAAAAAAAAGGAAAAAAAATGGAAAAAGGGAGAAGTAACAGGAAAAGAAAATGATGAAGAAGAAGGAAAAGAGAAAGAAAAAAAGAAGCATTTTTTGAGATAGCAGTAGGTGTTCAGGACTTTTCAAAATACTTAGAAGTGAATAATGAATCAAACTCATGGGTTAAATTACACCTTCTGTCCAAAGCCCTATTTAGAATAAATGCAGTTGTGAAGGGAGCAAACAAGGAATGAACACGGCATGCTATTAAGAATTTGGGAGTACAAGAGGATCTCTGTCTAACTGTGATTTGTTAGAAACATTGGGTCTCAACCAAGGCTGGGCAGAAAGAAATGCTAGCAGCACTTTTGCAGCTTCTTGTATAACCTGCTCTTTCTAGACAAAGCAAAATAGAGTATAAAAGGCATAACACTGCCAGACTGCAATAAATCTGAAAGAATTTGGTGTCTGAAGGGACTGAAGCTCACACCAAACCTAATATCAGGATGCTGTAGTTTGGAGTGTAAAAGTCACTGTGTCGGAAAGGCGATCTAGTTTTAAGTTGGCTCTGTTTTATGGGTGGTGCAATAAATTGTGCTGCCATGTGGCTGATACAGAGTAGGATGAATAAATTTGTACTTTCTCCTCCATATTAAGGAATGGGTTATTGGAGGAATAAAGCTTATAAATCATGAGAAATTTTTAACTATGTCAACCTGCATTGGTTCTTTTGATGAGAATAGTACAAAAATATGGGGATGTTACATCTGCATTGGAATGACACGTTTCCTGGCATAGGGCATGTGGAAGAGGTTAGTTCTGCAGTGAGCAGCTCAGGGCAGGACTCACACAGCTCTGCTAACCAGTCTGTGGCTCCATCCTTGATGTGCTTCTCCCTCCTCTGCTTCCAGGGAGGTAGCACCTGCAGGGATTTTTGTAAGGATGCATGAGTGAGTGTGGTTGATGTACATTGATAGTCTGTGGAGAGGTTGCATTTTATTCATTTATTCAGCTGCTGTGGTTCAAATGCTTCTTTGAAAAAGGGTTAGGGAGTCTCCAACATGGCAAAATGGTGAAGTGTGTCCCCAGCTCAATTACTGACACAGTGTAGGCTGCTCAATGAATGTGGAAAATACCTGCTGTAGCAAATGCAGAGGCTTTGGTTTCCCTAGTTCATCCTATTAGCCAATAATGGCTACTTCTAGGAAAACTGAAGCCTTGTCTTTATCTGTGACAGGACCAGGAACCCTCTGAAGCTGAAGTACTTTAAATCACTATCATGAACACTGGAGAAAAGCAAAAATTGTACTGACTTCACATCAGGAAGCTTCTTTCATTTCCCTGTCCAGAACATGTTTTGCACCTTGCCTTAAAAGTTGTCTAGGAAAGTTCACGGAATCACAGCAGCCTTGGAAATCATATTAGGCAAGCTGGACCTATGGTCAAGGCTCCAGTCATACAGAACCAGCCAGAACCAGCTGTACAACCGGCTCTACGCTGTGCATTCATTCTCCTTCTGACAGGAGCTTGGAGAGAAGATGGATAAAAGCAAGGCCTGGCTATGAGGACGTTTCAGGATGTTGTGGGTGGTATCAGCTAGAAGAGGCCCTGCCTGGCCTGGTACGGGACCCAGGGCTGTTTTGGAAGGCTGGTGTGAGCAGCCAGCAGCAGACTGGAAGCCCTGTTGCACCTCTACCCCACTCTGTGCAAGCCTTTACAGAGCTATTTTTGCGTCAGCCTGAGGTGACTTGGGCTGAAAAATTCCTGGCCTGCCAGAACAATTAATTTACCCCAGTCTATTCCTTACTGACCCCTTTCCTAAGGATCCCTAAGACTCGGGCAGCACGACTGCAGGCGGGTGATGAATTGTGGGCGGCTGCTCCCTCGTGGGAGCGGCGGTGCCTGCGGCTGGGTGATGCGAGGGGAAGCCTTTGCCTCACAGATCCCCGCAGCCCTCACCCCGCCGCTCGGCTGGCCGCTCCGCACCCGGATCGGGGATGGGAGACAATGGAACGCGAGGGCCCCAGAGGCCCCTCCTGGCAGCAGAGTGCCCTGGTGCCGGGACTGGGCGGAGCACTGCCGAGTTAGGAGGCTTTCCAAGCGCTCCAGCCGTGTCAGCTCAGCAGTGCGTGGGACTAATTGGCCCTGTTAACTGTGGGAGCTAATTAGGCCTTGTGCGCCCCGGTGCGAGCCCAGCCATTGTGCGGGCAGCCTTGGAGAGAGCTCCCTGACGGCAGCTCGGGCTGTAGAGTGGCGGGCACAGGCCATGAGGAGC